>CM073771.1:66663526-66877647 GCA_037158775.1 Hetaerina titia
ATATATATATATATATATATTACAATAGGTGGAGAAAAAATAGAGCAGGTAGAACGGTTTACATATCTCGGAAGTGTTTTGGACCAATACGGTCAAAGTGGTTGGGACGTAAGGAGAAGAATTGCGCTAGGCAAGGAGGCTTTCTCAAGGAGGAGGGAGTTGATGACGGGGACGTTGTGTAGGGATGCTAAGACAAGTCTCGTAAAAACTCTGATATGGAGCGTAGCTATGTACGGCGTGGAAACGTGGTCACTGAAGCAGGAGGATATACGTAGATTGTAGGCTTTTGAAATGTGGGTGTGGAGAAGAATGGAGAAGGTGAAATGGACCGAAAGGAAAACAAATGAGGAAGTACTGGAGATGGTGGGTGAGGAAAGGGGTTTGTTGAGAGAAATCCTATGGAGGCAGGAAAAATGGATGAAAGGTGTATTGAGCGGTAGTGGAATGTTGAAGAAGGTAATAGAGGGGAGGATGTTGGGCAAGCGAGGAAGGGGCAGGAGCAGGATAGGGATGTTGGACGGGATGAAGGGAGGAAAGAAGTACACAGAGATGAAGAGTGACCTGTTGTAGATTAGGTTGCTGGATTGGGTTTTGTTTGGAGTTACAAAATGTCTATTTGATAGTTGTGTCCATCCAAAAACCTACTTTAACCGGTAGATTACCTAATAATAATAAATAATATATATATTTTTCAAAATATTTGTATTTTAAACGGAGAATCGAGATACCGCTAGCGAACAAAAACACAGAGAATCACATACAATGAAAAACTCAACCATGTTCCGATTTTTCGGTGGTCGAACCACCTTCCTCAGGGAAAACAGACTTGTTTCAAAAGGTATGTTACTTCTTTCCCCAGAGGAAGGTGGTTCGGCCAACGAAAATTCGGAACATGGTTGAGTTTTATTTGTATGTGATTCTCTGTGTTTCTGTTCGCTAACATAATCTTGTTTCTCCGTTTAATTATTATTCACATCCGTCAGACTTTCCTTCAAGATATATATAATCACACACACATTTTCCTATGAGTACATAATAGAACCTCTCTGAATATAAAGAATGTCCAAGGAAAAACATTCACGTAAACATTTACAGCTTACGGCGGTTGCACGTCAACAGTTTTGAGACGACAATTTTTAACTTTTACTTAAAGCGTATAGACATATTTGTATGATTTTTTAAAGTCTTTCCTTTTTCTAAATATTCCCTTTATCTAAGAGGACCTATATTATAATATACATTGCATCGCCGTACTCCAGTGATTTCCATTATGGTATCAGATTTTTATAATGGTTTACGGAAAAACAGGGCAGGAAACATGGACGAACACCAAGAAAAAGTAAATTTGCCCGCAAAAGATGTTTGATACAGCCTGGATCCGCAATCAGAAAATTGAAAGGTGTCATAGCAGCCAATCGAAAGCCGACCAAAAACAGCGGCACTGCCAAATAGTCCCATGGTGTTTACAAGGGTTTTCTCAATTCATGCAATGATTTAACTGGCAAAACGATCGGACGGAAATGGGTCGTCGTAAGCACTCGAACGGTGCCTGTGGTTTCTTTCGATGGCGTGGTGATCCAGTGGTTAGAGCGTTTGGATACTAAGGACGCTGGTTCGAATCCGTCTGAGCTGCTGTGTGCTTTATCGAGTAGCAATATCGTCCGGGAAACCCCAGGTGGTACTGGGGACTGAGTTTTCTCCCTACCTCGAACGCGTGAATTCCAACGACTCAGGTCTTAGTACGTTCTGAGCTGTAACCTCATCTGTCAAATCAAATATAGGTTTGATAATGTGGTGACTTTATTATATCAATCAAAAACACTTCTATGAACCAAAGGCCAAAGCCTCAATATTTGATCAAAATATAAACAATTCTTGACAAACCACGGCAACACAAAGCAGAGCACAATGAAAACAAGGCACTTCATGAGCTAGAGAGTGAGTAATTGACGTCATCGGAGGGAATTACGTAGGCAAAGGGGGAAAATATATTGAAACGGAGGCCGCGGTATCTAAGGGTAGGGGGCATGGTTTCTATTTACTTAATGATCGAAGGGCAACGTTTATAACAAATGAATCTCGCATTCTACTGTTGTCGGAAGGCATCAGGAAGTTTACTCTCGTTTCCCTAACCCGAGAGACAAAGAAGTCGACTGTGTCCGCGGACGGGCGTAATTACATGCTTTGACTGACGTCATCTCGGCGAGTAAGTCCAGCCATTATGAGCGAGAAGGGGAACAATAAACGGACGTAACCTATAGTGGGTTACGTGACACCTACTTGAGTTATCTCTAGAATAACTAGAGGAGGTAGAATGAGCGATGGACTCATTGTGACTAGAGGAGCTATACCCGATATACTTACATCATGGAAGGAAAAATTAATCTCCTTCTCTATCGTTTAAACATGAAAATGAGTCAAGTGACAGCAACAATGTAGAGTAATACTCAGTTTTAACGAGATGGTAGTGACTGAAGACTTTTTCTCGCAATGATCGTTACTCGTTATGTCCGTTACGCGTAGCAATGTCTTAGGTGTACGTGTACTGTCACACACTGCTTTCTTCCCTCTCTCTTAGACTCGCTGCCAAATACGTGGGTGTTCTGAAAATTTTCCGACCTTAAAAATTTCAGAAAAAATGTCTTGTATCTTTGTTAGGTCGGAAACTTTTCAGGCTACCCTTGTATGTACGTATCACTCATATCTAGATGATATATACATCGTAAAAAGTAATAATCATTATTAATAAAATATTATTAGCAAGATCAATGAAAATTGCCAATTCTGTTCCGATTTTACTTTGAATCTCGGCTGTTTTTATATTGTTGAAAAACGATATATCGCAACCATAGTTATCAATCCGAAGGTTGGTTTGATAGGCGAGAGTAGAGCTCCTATAGTATTACGCCTGTCGGTGAGTGAAACTGATAGATCAGGGTGGAGGCTCAGTTCCTTTCCCTGTGCCACTTGTGGTTTCCAAAGAAGATCTGGTACCAAAAAAATCACACAGCTTATGTAAAGTTCAAGGTGCCCAGAGATGTCATCGGGAATCAAACCCGAGCCCTTCGGCTATTAGTACAGCGCTATATTCACCACGTCCAGTGGTACAGGAGAAAAGCGTGTATTACGAAAATGGAAAGAAAGAGGAATTAGGAAGGGGATGTCGTTCCTTGGTATAACGGTTTATTCTCTGCCCAATTATTCGGTATACCATTTTCTCCTTACAACCGTAAGGATTTCTGCCAAGTGAATATTTGAACATATTTATTGTGCTGATAAAATGCGCTATTACGTACCAAATAATCTCCGTTTTCTCGAAATAGCCAAGATATGGTTATGACCGTGCTCGTTAAAAATGACTCTGACTGCGTTTATATAAAAGACTTCAGAGAAGGGATGAAGTCTTTAACGAACGAAACATTTGTAAGCCAGAAGGAAGTGAGTAGCTAGCAAAGGGTGTAAGAGAATATCACGATTGTTTAAGGTGGAATGAAGTGGAGAGAAATGTAATTACATCGCTTTGATCGGGACGATGTCGTTTATTCGCAAACGATTTTTTGCAAGTGGTAACTTTTGATTAATTTACATATTTTGTGGTGAGCTTGGTTTTCGTTGTTCAGACATCGCTACATTATAGTTGGTTTTGAAATTCTATTAAAACTGAAAAGAAAATAACTGCGCTAATATATGTAAAAAGGCCGTAAAATTGTGTTCATAATTGTAATAACCCTTCAAAAAATTATTCCATTATTTTGAAGTGCTTACAGAAGTAAAAAACAATTAAAAAAATGAAGTAGTTGTACACTTTCAGCTAACTCGGATTTGAGAAAAAGTCAATTGATACATAAATGTTTTATCTAAATCAGATGGCGACAATTTTGTCGAGATGAATCGAAATAATCGATTAAAATAAATAAAATATCATAAATAAATTCACTCGTCATATTTGCATTGTTAGATTAATTCCTCTTTCAATGCGCATCCTTCCCATCGCTTTTCGATGCTCAAGTAATCGACGGTTTAAACCCCTTGATTAGTATAAAAAAATTGAAGTTTTTTGGAAACAATTCTTTTTCCATTAGTTTAATCATAGTATTTTAAAGGCAACACAGTAGAAAATTAAAATAAATTAACAGCTTTCGTCAAAATATTGTATTACCTCGTTCCTTCATTCTTCCTGTCTGTTGAATATGGATTCATGCTTGAAGGGCAGATCCATAATTAATTCAGTACCAAAGAATTAAGTATCACGAAAATAATGTGAAAATCACCAAGTAACGAAGTTTGAATATGTGACGTACATGGAACATTTATTTCTTTTTTCATTATTTTAATACCTATTTCCTCTTAAGTATCTATGATTTTGCTGCATTCTGGTATCCTATTTACCAGATGAATAGCCAGTGATAGGTGAAAACAATTTATTAAGATTTAACCCTATTTCTCCACACTCGCACACCTCTTTGCCAAACATTTCATAATTTCGTACCATTTTTTAGTTCCTGAGATGACATCGTACCGCTAATTTTGGCGGTATTCCCAACATTTTTGTTTTCGTTTGCTTAACCTTAACTTGTGTCCTTCTTTTCAAGAATATAAAAGTATATCTTTCGGCGTAACTGGCAGTCTGGGTTTTTTAACCTTGGCTGATTGTTGGTGGCCCTTAACACATTTTGAAACCTTGCAGTCGTCATTTTTAAAAAATTAAAATAATCACCAAACCGTGGTCAACATAACGAGCAGGTTTACAAAATTATGGAAGCATTTACGTTCCACAATAACCGTTTAATTGTTGTTGGACTGAACGCGAAATGTGACCGCTGGTTAAAAAAATGATGCCCATAATGTGATCATCGGTGAAAGTAAGACAGGCGATACCGGACGTAAATAGTGTTAATTCATGTATTCGTATGGGTCGACTATTGCCATTTGTGCTGATATATTTAAATAATACTTTAAATTAGTTGAAATTTCCCAACACTGGTAACCTCCTTTGTAAAAAAGAGAACTATTTGTACTCTGGAAAAAATGCCTAGAATGTGCAAAAGTCAATCGTTTTACGTATATACTGTTTTGCTTAGTTCCTGCAGGTTATACGAGGTGTACCTAATAAATAAATAATAAACTGAGGCCATAAAAAACTGTATTTTGCAAAATTTAGTCTTCATCGATTTTGTTCCCTTCAAAATATTCTCAATTCATTGCTAGGCACTTATTAAATCTTTTTTTCTCTTTTTAAAGCACCCTTGGGAGTCCTCGGTAGTCAGGCTTTTTAGTTTTCTCGTCGTTTCTTGTTTCATTGTGTTCACATCTTCCCAGTGATGCCCCCGCATCACACTTTTGTATTTTGGGAATAGGAAAAAGCTGCAGGGGACGAGATCTGGCGAATAAGGAGGATGATCAAGAATAATTATTGCATTTTTTGCCAGAAACTGGCGAACAATCAACGGTGAATGTGCAGTTGCATTGTCATGGTGAAGGATCCATCAATCGACTTGAGTCAAAAATGATCGCACACGACGCAGATGATCTCTCCAACGCTTGAGAACTCGAACTCAGCATTTACTGTTTCTCTTTCAGGAAGAAATCCATGATGAATAACACCTTCGGCATCAAAGAAAACCTTTGTTTGATTGCTAATCAAAATAAAATATTTCAGCAAAATGACTTTGGTTTTCGATCGTTTTTTTCTTGATTTTTTTGAGTCGCTTAATCCACTTGAAAACGAATGTTTTCTTCAGAGCATTATCATCGTAAACAGCTGTCAACATTTCAGTAATTTCTCGATAACTTTTCCCTCACATCACCAAAAAACTTGAAGCTGATTCTTTGCTCTGTAATTTCGTCAATTTCCATTTTCGACAAACAGTAAAAACAAGGACAACAGAAACTCACATAACTTGCACCATACGCACAGCTAGACGATCCGCCAAGCACAGACGGCTCATTGGGTTCAAGACAACTAGCGCCGCTAGTGGGCGGAGCTATAGTCCGCGTCATGGCCGCCAGATTGCACTAGTTCGCGTATTTATTGGATAGACCTCGTACATTGGTCATGCAGCTCCAGAGTTACTGGTGGATTCCACTGTGATTAGCCGAGCACCGTAATTGACCATTCCGTTTTGACTCCCACATGCCAGTCCATTGCCCCTCCCATAACATTTTTAAATGACATATGTGTACATGTGTCTTGCAAAGTCAACCAGACCAAAATCTACGAGTTATTTTTTACATATTATTTATTTTATCATTATTTTCTCTCAGATGGCGTATAATTATTGAATAAAACCGCCATTGAACACGATAAACAAATTTCAGTTGAACTTAAATCGAAATAATTTAGGTTCAGCTGCATTTTGTGAGGTATTAATGGCTTTATAATTTTTATTCACCTAACCTATGAATCATATCGTGGTCGGCTGGTAAATAATTTGGTACTGTCATTGGAAGAGAAGCGTCAACAAACCAATAACACCATAGATACTCGTCCATTTTGTGACTGCGATTGTTTGATTATGGGAACATTATGATCAATGCTGAGCTTTCCTCAGTTGAGGGTGAATTTATATTTTCTGCGACGCATATTATTTTTAAATCGGAGACGAAGGCTTCTGAAAAATGATGCGCAGAAGTAATTCGTAGCAATAAGATGTCTCTTTATTTTCTTGGCGTGATGGTGATACGTGCTATGCGATATATTCACTCGAAGACAATGGCCTCAGAAGGGAAGAAATACAAACTTAAAAAAAGGTCTCGCAGTCGGAACGCAAAAAAATATGGAATGAACGACGGAAGAGGATGGAGAAGAAAGGGCAAATTCCAGGCGTACTTAAAAAAGAGCATTTCAGCAAGTTGTTTACATCACCCATTTTGTGCGTCGAAAGCATAATTTGCAAATTCGTTTTTTTTTTCGAAATTGTTACGTTCATCATAAGCAATCCGCGGTTTCTGCTGGTCGAAAATTATTACGCGTGTGCTGCTGTAGTTTTAACATTTTTTTCCTTCAGACATGCACCTATTCACATCCTCATATTTTATCCAGGGATTTGTTACCGTGATTGATTATAGAATACATTGAGAACTTGGTGTAATGGGTATCGAGTTGCCCTTGAAACAGGTATCGACTCATCAGTATTACTGATACTGTGAAGAAAATTTTAAAAATCTGGAAGTCAGAATTCTCTCCTGCCTGAAATACAATCATAATTCCCTCCACAAGCGTATTTCTTTCCACATCAATAGCATCCAAGGAGAACAGGAATACCGGATAAGCATAATTCTATGATGACCCTAAAATGTTCCTTTTGACCTCGTACAGTCGTAGACGACCCATTTCCGCTTGCTAAATATTATTATCGTTCACTAGTTAACGGATAAGCGTTCTGTTTCTCGGTCAATAACGAAAGCAAAACATTTCTGTCAAACTTCTAGCACGGATAACGGCGGCAGACTATTTCCCTTGAAATATAGTCGTAGATGTTTTTCGTGCAAACGTCATATTCCCCTTCTCGCAATATTGATGAAAGAAGTTAAGCGAATTAAATCCATTCTTGCAGCGACCGGTGTTTCATCATCCAATTCATTGATTCCCTTTTCCGATACGCAAGCTTGTAAAAATGATTTCATCAAGGCAGACACTAGATTAAGTTATCCTCTTTTTTATCGGCGTTTGCGCGATTACCAATAAAAACGGTCGCCGACCGCTATAAAAGAGTAGCATTACGAAAACAGCATATTCCATGCGTTTTTTTTTTAAATCTCGATTCATCCTCTCGCACGGAATACTAATTTCATTAAGGACTTTAAAGAGATTTGATGGGCAGAAATTATTATCGTTCGCTTATTACGCATTTGGTGGAGATGGTGCTCTCCGATGCAGCTGTCATCCCGCGGCGTGTAGTACCGGAGGGAAACACCGGAGGGGCGTTCCAATCGTGGAGGCCTATTCGTTTCCCGCGACCGTGGGTGGGTGTGGGGAGGGGAGGGGGGAATACGGGGTGGGAAATGGTCTCCCTCCTAACCAGGCTCCAAGTGGAAGGTCAAGAGGTCAGCCACCCGCCTCTCCTCCTCCTCTTCTGGAAGGAAATGCGAATCACGATTGGCGAGGGGTAGTGGCGTTCACGTCACAAACAGGCGATCGCATTGATGACCCAGTCCCCTCGTCCCTCCACTCCTAACCCCCTTGCACCCCTCTCCTCTCTTCCCACTCTCCAAGCTCCTCCCCTTACCAAACCCCTACCCCCCCCAGTTGGAAATGAAACGACAGATGTCGGGGCGTTCGTGGAAAACCATGACGGACACCACGCATGCATGGATGTCCTGTGGCATGCGAGGGGGGGCGTGAGTGCCGAGCCCTCTGCCCATTCTCCTCCACCCTTTCCCCCTCTGAGACTTGGATCGTGATCACTCACCCGCGCCCCCGGGGGGTGGATGTGGAAAGAAAGAGAGGGCTCGGCGCAAAGACGAAGAAAAACGCGGGTGACGTGGTCGAAAGGGATCAATGGATTCCAATCAATCAGCCAATCAATCGTCGCGGCCGGGTGTCCACGTCGTAGTAAGCGGGGCCGTCGAGCTGCTTGGCCGTCGCACCGCATCGACTGAAGTCCGCGTCTAGCCTAGGGTTGCCAACTCCCTGGAGTGTCCATTGGGGGAAATGACCACTGCTAAGGCGGGTGGAAAATTTTGGGAAAAGCCAGGGAAACCACCATATCGTAGAGAGAATTTCATGGCGTGAAAATAATCATTCGTCTTTACCGGGATTCGAACTCGGATCTCTCGATATCCGGCCGATTTCTTTGGCCGGTCAAGCCACCGAGTGGTTCTATTAGGTGGTGAATTTGCCTTTGGCATTTGAATACAAATCAGCGGGTGACTCCGTTGAAGTAACTTTTTCGGTTTTCCCTACAGCTTCTTTGAACCACCACAGTAGTCAGACACAAGCGTCACTTTTGTTTCTGTGCCTAGACATTTATATTAATTCAAAATTGAATACTTATTTTGAAAACAGCTTTTGTCCTGACATTCCCCGCCACACGCCCTTGTGGATGCTGGCGGAGTGTTGTGTGGATGCAGATTACTGAGCCGAAGGAAGCATATTCCTTAATTCATAAATCCGAAAAAAATTGGCAACCTAATCTCCAATAATGATACTTAATTCAATTCAAGTTAAATTTTTCGCCATTTGATTAATTCAAACCTGTTTTGAAAATTAGGCAACAAGATTATGAAAACTGAAAGAAGTAAGACGGATGCAGAAAGCAGATGACAGAGACGAAGGTTTTCAAAATGAAGTAAAAGGCAAAACGTACTACACACTACTGCATGCATGGAAGCTATTCATTAAATATTAAATATGGTGTGTACTTTTCTACGGTTGTGAGACCTGGACGATGGAAGAACCCGGAAAAATAGGAATGGAGGCAATGGAAATGTGGCGCTACAGACGTATAATGAAAATAAAACGAATAGAGTGTGTGACAAATGAAGAGGTATCTTCAAGGGTCTATGAAGAGAGAAGACTATGGAGGACACTTAGAAGAGGGAGAGGGAATCTAATTGGACACATCCTGATGCATGATAGTTTACGGAAGGCCACGAAGGAAACATAGAAGGGAAGAAGGCCAAGGGTGAATTACGAGAAGCAGGTGATGAGAGATGTCAGGGTAAGACATTATGTTTGAATGAAAAGATTGGCAGGTTGCAGGATAGATTGGATAATTACTACAAACCATTTCTCAAAATGATAATTCAGGATGATTGAGATGATTAAAGTATACAAAATCGTCACAATAACTACTAACGCTTTCATTTGTTATTTTAATTACTAATACATTGTCATTTTCGAATATTTTGGTGAGCATTTTTACATTCATTACTTCTAATTTTTATCCTGTAAGCCACTATGAGAGCGAGTGTTAGGGGATTCTTGGTGACACCGACCATTAGAGTAATTATTCATTGATGTGTCATTAATTACTTTTCCTCTCGTAAAAGCTTCTCGAATTGTGCGTAGAAGAAATGATTCCTTGTATCGATAGGTTATGCAGTCAATTTCCCCATCTCACTCCGATCACCTCTTCCAAGTTAATGCAGCACTAACTCTATTCGTTCATTGTCAGTGCTAACCTCGATTGGTTTGTACTTTTTTAAATGTTCGTTACGCATGTAGCCTTGAGTAGATTCAGTCATATAGATTTCAGCCTGCAATTTTTCACTTTCTCCAAACACATACTATCCAATAAAAATGTGACGCTTTTTTATGTCCGTTCATGAAGGGTCTTTACGAAACGGGCAACTTTTCTTTGTATTTTCTTCAAATTCGTAATTTCGTCCTTCGTAAAACCCCAAACTATCTACGCTTGCTCATGGGGAAATCTAATCAAGTCGAAATACCACCTCTCTGTAACATTGTGATTCGAACATTTCCCAACTCATCGTTTGATGAACCCTAGTTTCCTTAATAATGCTTGGCAGATTTTCATCTCCCTTCGCATTATCTTCTTGGTCTATCATTTTTTTACTCGGTCTATCAATTTTATTTCTAACACTCTGGAACTGTATACGTGAGGTTGTCCAGATTTTCCAAAATATTATTCAGGAAGTTCTCTCGGGTTTCCCACCGGGTCAGCGTGGTGTGCACCGACGTTTCGACGGCTAACTCTGCCATCGTCTTCAGGGTGAAGTGAAGCTAACTCTGCCATCGTCTTCACCCTGAAGACGATGGCAGAGTTAGCCGTCGAAACGTCGGTGCACACCACGCTGACCCGGTGGGAAACCCGAGAGAACTTCCTGAATACAATACGCCGGGAAAAACTGAGATCCTTCAAAATATTATTACTACACATTTTGTTTCAGATTCAATTGGAAAACCCATCCCTGACACCCTTTGCTAGAATTAATTATGAGAAGTAATATAAGAAGGATAGAGCACCCCCTATTATCTATCTTTAAATCTAAAATTACTTTTTAAGGTTCGAGTGAATGGATGAATATCCGGGCAAATGGTAAGAAGAATATCCGCAATTAAACGGAATTAATGAGATTCTCGAGTAGGAAAACATAGTTAAACATTAAAGTAGGTTGGAAAAAACTGGGGTGGGTTGTTGAATTGTTATATTTTAGCAGTAGATTTGTTGGAGGAAAATGACCATATTAGTGGGAACCTTAGAAGGAGATTCGCATCGGCAAATGCCTGAATGTTTGGCAGATACCCCAAGTAATGATGTGAAGAAAAGATTAGTAAGGACTTTTAATATGAAGCGCAGTCCATAATGGATCAGAAACCTGGAATTATAGGCAGGAGGATGAGTGAAGATTAAGAGGATTTTGATATGTGGGTGGAAAAAATCGAAGGAGAAAAGTTTAATGGAGATGAAAGAAAGTCATTGAAGTTTTGAACAGGGTGAGAGAAGAGAGGAAGCTGCTGATAAATGTCTGAAAAAGACATAATGTGGATGGGGGATAAATTGAAAAATGGTGGGAGTTTTATAGGGCTTTGGCAGAAGGTAGGATGTTAGATGGGCATAGAGGAGTTGGGAGGGGTATAGACTTTTTCTATAGGATAATTCTTCAGAATATCTTGTACCTTAACATAGAAATTTATAATGCGAGACGACGAATGGACAGCTTAACTAGCTAAAGCACTGTCAACGGATGGATTTGTTACTGTAACTATAGCGGCATTTTCCGTAGTTCTTTGAACTTTTCAGACATCATCAAGGTAGGACGAAGTTATTTGGTTGCCTGCCGTTTGATATGTGTTTTGAATAGACATAGATTTAACACCGCTACATTTATTAGCCTGACCCACCAAGGCAAACGTAAGACTTTAAACATTTCTTCCATTTCGCAAGCATTCTACTATGTTCCCTTCATTTCGTCCAACATACATCCCCATGTCTAAACTACGAGGGTCATCCGGAAAGTAGTACCCGTTCGTGAAATAAAGACACAAAAGTAAATATTAACAAACATAAAAAATTTTATTTGAAAGAGGATACTTTAAACTACTTCTCAACATAATCTCCAAGCAAATTAAGGCATTTGTCATAACGTGTGACAAGTTTCTGTATTCCTGCTACATAGTCCTTCGCCGCCAGCTCATTGAGATACAGGGTCACTCCTTCTTTAAGTTCTTCATCGCTGTCAAATCTTTTTCCTGCCAAAAAGTCTTTAAGCTTTGTAAAGAGATGAAAATCTGAAGGGGCCAAGTCCGGGCTATACGGTGGATGGTCGAAAGTTTCCCATTTGAATTGCTGCAAAAGTTTTTGTGTTATCCCAGCTGCATGAGGCCTGGCATTGTCATGAACGAGAATGGCACCAGTAGACAATAGACCTCGCCGACGGTGTTTAACAATTTCATGAACAATTGTTCGAGAAACATTGGGAAAATGCTCACAGATGTCATCAATTGTGACGCGCCGATCGTTCCTCACGAATTCGTCAACTGAGCTCACCAGTTGGTCTGTAATGACAGACGGTCTCCCCGAACGCTCATCGTCGTGTGTGTTCCCCCTCCCCATGTTGAAGTTGCGACACCACCGCCGAACAGACGACTCGTCCATTACATTGTCTCCATACACCTCCTTTAATTGGCGATGAATATCACATGGGCGAACGTTTCTTGCATTGAGGAATTTAATCACTGCCCTCACTTCACAACTGGCGGCGTTCTCAATTTTTTTAAACATTGTAAACAATCACAGAAACAACACAGGCAATGCTAGCGTCACGCAACTTGGCTCAGAGAAGGCAGACAAGCCACTGAAGCTATCTGACCTCGTCCAGCGGCTACTCGCGTCGTCAGCACTTCATGCGGCACGAACGGGTACTACTTTCCGGATGACCCTCGTACATAACGTTCTTCCTCTATCGGTGTTCAAAATTCTATCCCCAATTAAAATATTCTGAATCTATTTTTCCTGCCTCCTTTGCATATCTCCCAGCAGCCTCTCTCCTCCTCCACCATACTTAATACCTCCTCGTTATATTTCCTTTCCAACCCTTTTGCCTCTCCCATCCTCCAAACCCACATCTAAAAATCCACCGATTTGGTCTATCATTTTACTTCAAAGACAAATTTCCTGCCCCGTACAAAACCACACTTCATATCAAAATTTTAACCATATCTAAATTTAACCATATATAAATATCCTTACTCAATTTCTCCTTGTGACGGTTTATTTGCCTTATGCCTTTCTTCTCTTATGATAAGAGTTGCTAGGGACTGTTAAAATCTACCTTTAACAAGTAGAATACCTTGAATGAAATAATGTAAGGGTTCGGGTATGTACCACATTGGAGCCAGTAGAATTGGAACACCGAATGTGGCGGGGGAGTGAATGTCTTTTACTTGGAATATCAATGAAAAAACAGTCAACAACAGTAACTTCCAACCAAAAAACAGACGAAAGGGCCGTACGAATTAAAAGAAGTTTTCAATGGACTCAACCGAAAGAAGCCACTAAATGAAATATCAGCACGAAAAGAAGCGCGGCTAAAGACCTCCAAAACAGCAGCAGGGATTACTAATTCAGCCGTGTACAGACGATAAACATACACATGGTTTTCATTCTCCGATGGTCGCAAGCTGAAGAGCCCAATAAGACGGCTGGGGTGGCTCAGTCGAATCTCGAGGGGGTAGGGGAGAATCTCAAAGAGTTATTACTCGAGCAATTGCAGGAGGGGCCCTCATTGAAAGACTTCCTCGAGATCGACGGGCATGACCTTCGGCTGCTGCAACGTATTTGGCCCCACGGTGGATTTCTTTCAGTCCTTCAACGGGGATTTTTGGAATAAATGGTGCGGCGACGGCACGAGGGTCTTCTGTTAATTCTATTTCATGGACACTTCTGTTGAGGCCTTAGCTAGGGTTGCCATTTTTAATTTTTTTTGGAAAATTTTACATTTTCAGATCGAAAATTATGACCCGAAAACAAACCACAAATACCATATTTTTTACCCTAATTCGTTAATTTTAAGTAGCATTAATATACTTTTGGTAATTTTGTTTTTATGCTTATTTTCGTAAAGTGACGGCAGTAGTTCTACATGCATATTGTTATTAGGTAATCTACCGGTTAAGGTAGGTTTTTGGATGGACACAACTACCAAATAAATATTTTGTGACTCCTAACAAAACGCAATCCAGCAACCTACTCTACAATATGTCTCTCTTCATCTCTGTGTACTTCCTTCCTCACTTCATCCCGTCCAATATCCCTATCCTATTTCTGCCCTTCCCTCGTTACATCCATATAAATATAATTATAAGACTGAGTAATCCTTTTCCCTCCATTAGTTTTTCTATATTTAAAATAACAAAGTCTTTGACGTAACAAGATCATGATGAAAGAAGGCACTTGGCTTTTCCACATAAAATATTTTTATTACGACCTAGGTTTCTTTACAGCATAGACCTGAAGGTGTTTCGCTGTAACGAAACCTAGGTCGTGCTGAAAAATATTCTATTTGGAAAAGCCAAGTGTCTCTTTTCATCATTTTTCTATAAATATGAAATAAATGTGTTCTTAAGTATTAGTTTGTGATTATTTTTCATTTCAGAAATACATTTGAAATGGTAAATGCGATGAATAGATGGCATTTAGTATTTCTCATGCTATGCTTAGCGGTAATTGTGATTTTTAGGACTTAATATCGTCATATCAGGAACGCAGCAGTCGGTTTGGTAGAGCTCTGGGCACCTTAACGGAGGGTCAGCGTTTGATTCTCGGGCATGCCTTCGAGCACTCTCACCTTCACCCAAGCTATGTGATTTTTCGGGTACCAGAACTTCCTAGGAATTCACTCTCTGCACTGGAAAAGGACCTGGCGCTCCTAATTACCCTGTCAATGTGTAACTTTCACAATAGGAGAGCTTTACCATCACATATCAAACCGAGCACAGGGTTAATTATTGTAGATTACCTCATGCATGACCTCATGTCATTATATCATAATATGGCAATCGCACTTATACTCAAGTCTTAGTTACAGTCATGAACTTGCACTCTATTCGAACTCTAGGTCAAGTCCCTCCCCTACTGCTTTCTGCTGCTTCAGATGCCCTAGTGCATGTGTTTTAGTTAAGTGTGACATACATATAGTCCTAATTCGTTGACTACCTGCGAAGATGAAATAAAACATTGGTATGAACGCTGTTCTGCCTGAAATTTTTAGAACATTCCATATGCAGACACTGGCATTTTGAACACAGATAGGAACGAGAAATGTTTGCACAACTATCTCCAATTATTACTCAACTGTAAAAAATATGATTATTTGATATCAGGAGAAATCGAAAGACAGATGTTGAGTGACTGACATTTAGTTGGTATGTTATGAATTCCAAACTTCACTTCCTTAAAATTTCTCTCCCATATCAAATCTATGAGTGGCATGCTCTATATCGACTGCACATCCCGAATTTTTTACTAAATTGCTTTTTTTTTGTTAAGGAGGCATCTATCATAAACTGGTTTATGAATTTTATTTTATGGACTGTGTCACCATGGTAATCATAAAATTTAAGTTTATCCTGGGAAGCATTGTCACAACTTGCTTGAATTTAAAAATTTATTAGTTTTCTGACCTTACTCTTGATATATATTTACGGACTTAATTTATCCGAGCCTCTCAAAATCACATCGGCAAATCTCATAAGCCAATGAATAGACTGAGAGGAAGTGTCAGGCTTTCACGATTTGAAAAAAAAATAAAAGAAATGCTTCTTGTGCTATCCTAAAGAGAATAAATTAGTCCTGGGGAAGATTTCTAATGATTTGTGCATTGATACCCTTACTTTCTTCCGGCAAGTTGGTTAATTTAAAGGGTTGTGTTTGGTCAGGGGGAGCACTCTTTAAAAGAATTCAAAGTCTTGCTTCATCCGATTTTACTCCTGAGACTTAGAAATATTATAAGGTACTTTTTTTTAATCATCCCTAGTCGCACGCGTGAGGTCCTGCTACAAAACCAAACTGTTCTCATAATTAAAATAATATTATTTCCACCGTGAATTCACGATTCGCACATCACCTTCCCGAATTTTTCGTCTTCAATTTCTTACTATTCCCAATTTTTCGATTTTTCTGGCAGATTGACCTTGCTTACTCAACTTCCAACATTCATTAGTCTTTTTACCTGCACCATAGTTGGCTCATCAGCCTTTTAATAATATGATGCTTACGGAAAATACGGTTTCTCTTACTACATGGATATAAATTTGGATTGATGTACAATGGAATTGACATTAACATCACCACTCTTAGACAATGATTAACATTACTGATAATAACCAATATTATGATTTATGGTCGACGTACACTTAATTACACAAAGCAGAAGTTCGTTTTTAGCAATTTTCCCAGTCTACGATTAGTATATGCTCTTATTTCGGTTTAACTTCTTTTGAGGTCATCTTCGGAGCCATAATGCCACTCATTATGGCGCTCAGGAGTGGTTCTTGCGATTTTTTTCATTTCCACGAGTTCCCTGTTAATTTGAATCAATTCTTGTCAGTTGCTATCATCACGGTAACCAAGCCAAAATATCTTTTGGTCCCTCCGGTCAATGTATTCTACTGTTTTTTTTATTGATCTGAGAGAAAGGTTTCCCAATTTTCTTTTGTGCTTCTCAAATTGAATGTATGACTTTAAGGGTGAATTCGTTTCGGTCATTTGCTAATTGTTAAGTGTAAATGTTCACCTTCTTTGCTCAACAATCCGTTAATCCTAACGCTAATCACAAGGAACTGTCAGGTCTCTCTGTCCGCAGGAGGCGTTTGGGCCGCCCAAATTTTCGAAATACGCGTGTGTCCTTTCGCATGTGATTCTCTATATCTATGTTGGCTAATGCCATCTCACTCCCATGTTTGATATATACGAGGTCTGTCCAATAAATACGCGAACTGAGGCTACAAAAACTTTATTTTGCAAAATTTAGTCTACATTGATTTTATACCCTTCAAAGTACTCTCCATTCATTGCTAGACACTTATTACATCTTCTTTTCCAAAGTTTAAAGCTCTCTTGGGAGTCCTCGGTAGTCAGGCTTTATAGTTTTCTCGTCGTTTCTTGCTTCATTGTGTCCACGTCTTCCAAATGATGTCCCATCATCACATTTTTGCATTTTGGGAATAGGAAAAAGTCGCAGGGGGCGAGATATGGCGAATAAGGAGAATGATCGAGGATGGTGATTACATTTTTTGTCAGAAACTGGCGAACAATGAATGCAGAATATGCTGGTGCATTGAAATGGTGAAGAATCCATCCATCACGTTCGGTTAAAATAGTGTGCACTATTGATTTTCCTAAATTAAGTTCATCAGCTGTCATTCGGACAGTTTTTCGACGATCGTTAAGGACTAGGGACCGCAGACGATCTATGTTGTTGTCAAAACAGGTGGTTGAAGGTCGTTCCGGCCTTGAATCATCCATGGCGTCTTGTCGGCCATCTTTAAAACTCTCAATTCACTTGAAAACGGATGTTTTCTTCACAGCATTATTACCATAAGTAGCTGTCAACATTTCAGTAATTTCTTGATAACTTTTATCGCAGTTCACCAAAAATTTGATTTTGATTCGTTGCTCCGTGATGGGTCTCAGGCAACTAGCGCCACTAGTAGACCGTGTCATGGCCGCCAGATTGCGCCTTCGTACCGATCACCTGATGGAACTTATTCTCTCGTTCATTCAAATTAGCATCTTTGGCAAACTTACACTCCGAGTTTCCACAGTTGGGTCTCGTGTTGTATGCTACCTAATCTGCGAAGATTCTTCTCTTCATCTCCACTGGATTCTCAAATTCGTTCCCTTGCTTCATCTCCATGCCCTCTTTTCCCACCTTTCTCTACCACCTCACTATCTTCCCGTCTTCGTTTACTTCTATGGTATGGAGCAAAGTGCGAGGTGTGTTCAATAAATCACGGGAATTTGCGTTAATTGGAATGAATTTCATTTATTCGTCTATATCAATGCTATCCCCCTCAAAGTAGTCCCCATTAGATATTATACACTTACGCCAACGCTTTTTTCCAATCCTCGGAATAATTCTGGAACTCGTTCTTTGTTATAGCGTTTAGCTAACTCAGCGATGCGTTTTTAATCTCATTTTTGCTTATAAAACAAATGCAAAACGTTGGCCCTTTAAGGTTTTCTTTTTTATGGGAACAGAAAAAAGTCAAACTGAGCTATTTCCGGCAAATATGGTGGTTGTAACATCATTACGGTGCTGTTTTTGGCAAAAAAATTCGCGAACAAGCAGTGAGCAGGTGTATTATTGCGATTAAAAAGGCATGAATTGTATTTCCACGAGTGGGGGTGTTTTTTTCGTATTGCTTAACGCAATTGGCGCTGAAATTGTTTGTAGTACTCTTTACTGACCGTTTGACCTTTTGGCAAAAGTATCCTCTTCTTTCCACTCAAATTTCTTGTTTGCTTCAATGCATTAATGTCCAAGAGCCAAACTGATATTGGTAGTACTTATTAGAGAAGGCCAGATAGCTAAGGTCATTTGTCTCGCTGGAGTGATATGTTTTGGGGTCGGATTTTCAGGAAATGGGTGAAGAATGAAGTGGGACTCGGCGTCAGCATAAGGATATCCTTAAGGAAAGACACCAAGGGGTCCACAATTTACGTACCATCCAACTTACAGCCCTCTTTACTGAAGGGCCTCTCCACATAGTAACCAAATAGGGATCGAATAACCAATAAAAAATTCTTGCACCTCCGTGATTCAAACCCCATCCCTCGGAGTGGGAAGACAGTTTAACACCACGCTAAAGGTAGGAGGCCTTTTTCAAATTCCTGGTTAGCACAATTAATGGTTTCTTTTTTCAGTTCAAATAATCTCTACAAAAATATTCTCCCCCTTGATTCGGAGTTATATCCCTAGCGGAAATTTGTCTTAAACAAGTCTTGTCTCGTACATTTTTACTTTGCCCGCGTCGTAAATTTCCAAATGAGGGGGAAATGCACACGGTTCCTTCTCTGTCGCATTTACTCACTATTCACACTCTTCCCTCTCCTCTTTACAATTAGTGAGCGGGTAAATAGACGTCCCTATTTTCATTTATCCATTCCAGATCCCTTTCTGTAGGTCACCTCCCAATTCCCACGCTTCTAGCAGGTCATCTCAAAGATTTGACATCCTTATTAGTCGCATCTGTCGACATTTACTGTCGTCAAAAGGGAGCAGCGCTTCTCCCAGCTTAATTTAATATTTGCATAATTTATGTAGGCATCCGTCGTCTCTCCAAAATCTCTTACTGAAATATCATCGCTTCCCGAGGAGCGATTTTTCTTCACCGAATGAAACTCGTGTTGACTTAGCCTTTTTTCCCCTGACATTACCCGAAACGGGATATCCCCTAGATGGCGCAATTTGCTTCGCTCGAGTAGATAATCTTCCGAATCGATTTTTCCTCCAATGAAATATTGAGTGCGCGATGAATCCGTAAATAGGCTCGTGCCCTCACTATTGTCTTTTTAAACTTCTTCAGTTACCTCTCCACTCTCACTTACCTCTTGGGTGACCACGTCAATTCCCGCTTGTCAGTGTTTACATTGCGTACCTCAGCGTTCGGTGACTCCATGAGGTCGTTCACCTTTCGCCCCACTTCCCGCCTCCTCTGGCACTTCCACAGGTCCCCATTTTCGTTGACCCACTCCGGCCCCATCAGACGCTCGGTAGTCTCATGCCATTCCCGCCATCTTTTCGCAAGATTAATATCTCTATCCATTCAAGAGGCTCCGCAGTTTTAGTGAGGCTGTATTACTTAAAGAAAATTTTCAAACTTGAATGTGCTCCCTTTTTCCGAAGTTCTCACATTTCACTCCAAGTCCGAAAGACGGACAGTCGCGTTAATTCGCCTCGTGAATAAAGATAAGTTAATTCACCTCGTTACCTCATGGACCTCATTCGCTCTTTTACTCTCTCGAAGCAATGTCGATTTAAGAGGGTAGATTACATTTTCCTTCGTCTTGCTACCAAAGATTATTTGGATACCGTCATTGGCCAACCCTTACTGGAAGAAATCAGCGCAATGGCCCCTTGGAATTTCTCATATAGAGCAGGCATTTATCTCCCATCGGAATCCATCTAATCGAACTGCGAGTACAGTATCCCTCTCCCGCATGGTATCCATCATGAAACATTTCCACCCGCTTCGACCCGAGTAAAAAGGCATCCATTGCTGTCGAAGTTCGTGCGTAATGCCTTTCGCTCGAGGAGCAGATCGGTTACTAGGGTGAAAAAGCAAAAACAACACGCCATTTCAATCGATATGTATCCATGGACGAGATCCGAAATAGATGGACAAAGAGGTCTGATCCTCAAAGTTATAAGTTAAATGTTTAATTCCTCATAAGTTTACTCGTATAGAACGCCCAGGCAGATATATTTTGCAACTAGTTTTCCAGCATTTACAATGCTTTCATTTCTCGAGATGTTTCTAGTTTTAGAATTTTATATATCCAGTTTGCAGCTGTTTTTAGAGGACTTGCAAACAACTTGCTTTTTGTGAAATGACCTATAGGACACGATGAACTCAAAACAACAATGATTTGAATAAAACGTAATGCGTGTGCTAAAGTTTAATGGCCTTTTCTTTGAGAAGATATTGGAGGTTGTACATGTCTCAGACTGCTCAGGTGCGAGTGGGGAACGGAGAGTCCGGATGGGCAGTGTTCGTAAGAGGTGTAAGGCAGGGTTGCCCATTGTCACCGGTGCTGTTCAACGTATATGTGGAGGAAATGATTAAAGAGGCATGGGAAGAACTGGAGATAGGAATGAAAGTCGGCGGGGAATTCGTGAAATCAGTTAGGTTTGCTGATGACCAAGCATTAGTTGCTCAGTGCGCCAAGGGGTTGCAAGCATTGTTGAGTGAATTGGAGGTTCAGTGCGATAAATATGGGATGAGAATCAATATTAATATAACAAAGGTTATGCGATTTTCCAGGAAGAAAAAGGCTAAGCTAAATGTTAAAATAGGCGGGGAAAAAATAGAGCAGGTAGAACAGTTTACATATCTCGGAAGTGTTTTGGACCAATACGGTCAAAGTGGTTGGGACGTAAGGAGAAGAATTGCGCTAGGCAAGGAGGCTTTCTCAAGGAGGAGGGAGTTGATGACGGGGACGTTGAGTAGGGATGCTAAGACAAGACTCGTAAAATTCTGATATGGAGCGTAGCTATGTACGGCGCGGAAACGTGGTCACTGAAGCAGGAGGATAGACGTAGATTGGAGGTTTGTGAAATGTGGGTGTGGAGAAGAATGGAGAAGGTGAAATGGACCGAAAGCAAAACAAATGAGGAAGTACTGGAGATGGTGGGTGAGGAAAGGGGTTTGTTGAGAGAAATCCTATGGAGGCAGGAAAAATGGATGAAAGGCGTATTGAGCGGTAGTGGAATGTTGAAGAAGGTAATAGAGGGGAGGATGTTGGGCAAGCGAGGAAGGGGCAGGAGCAGAATAGGGATGTTGGACGGGATGAAGGGAGGAAAGAAGTACACAGAGATGAAGAGGGACCTGATGTAGATTAGGTTGCTGGATTGGGTTTATTTGATAGTTGTGTCCATCCAAAAACCTACCTTAACCGGTAGATTACCTAATAATAATAATTGGAGGGTTCCTTTATCCAACGGACGTGTGATCCATGCCTTTATCCATGACCATTAATTTGAATCCTGCTTCACATTTACATTAGGTTTCACGAAGTTCAATTGGTGGCTATGGTAAAAATGTTTCGCTAACTCGACCGTTTAATTCACGTTAAGGGAAAACCTTATCGGATTTGATTTCACCAGAAACAATGGCAATTGTTGTAGTGGGTTCCATGATCCCATCGTAATAATGATACTTTTCCGTGCTAGACTACTCAACGTACTAATTTTCCCAGCTAATATGAACTTAACTGACACAGATTTGACTACATTCACAATCGAATAGAGAGATTAAGATATATGTGATTGACAGCAATTTTTTTGGCGTCTCTGTAGTTGGCGACACCTTTTGCGTAGTCCTGTATCTGCTTATTCCTGCGCCCTTCGACCGTTCCCACTGTTTAAGAATGATTCACGAACACACGAGTTTTCTTGGCGGTGGACCCCGAGGAGGGACAATGTAGTGCTGAGGAAACCCATGGCTCGAGCGCGTAAGCGAAAATTCGACAGGGTACGCGCAAAACAAAGTAGCAGCCCGTTGTGCAGCAGAAAAGCGAAATTGAGTTAAGGCAAGTAAACCGGCCTCTTAAAATTCAAAGGATAAATGGAGGCCTTGTCAGAAGTAAGACACACAAACGGAACACCACTTTCTGATTAATTTCTTTCACCTGTGCTCAAGCGAGCGTAAAGACACCCTAAGAATTTGTTCAGTAGTGTGTAATTGAGTAAGGCGTTGAGATTTTATATGCAGTCATGAGATGATTTCATTGAGAGTTTATAAAGTGAAATAGGAGAAATGAGTGCCGAAGTATTAGTTTTCTCAAGGAAGGAAGGTAGGCCCTAAATTGGGTTGGTGCGAAGACTATTGGGAATTATGCCTAATGTGAGGCACGCCGAAAGGTACTCATATGGCTGGTATATTGAACTGGATTGAGGGATTATATATATGTATTATATATATAAATAAATATATATATTATATATATACAGTATGGGACAGAATGGACTCTATGGTTTGACGGGTGAATTGTAAAATATCAACCAAGATAATTAAAAATGGTTTTTATTTCTGAAAACTACATCCAATGCCATTTTTTTCATTAGGTTTTGAAAATTATTTCATCCAGCTGACAACCTTGGTGAGCGGTGCATATGTTAAGTCGTTCGAAAAAGTTTTCAGCATATCTTGTGTTATTCCAGCGATGACATCCGTAATTTCCAAGGTCCTTGGTCGAACTTTGTAAACCTCAGCTATAAGATATCCCCGAAGAAAAAAATCACTTGAGCTCAAATCCGGGAAGCGAGGGGGCAATGAAAGGAGATCGGGCGGCAGAAAAATTGTTCCTACATGATTTTTCATGAACCACGGGCCGTATGAGCCGTGGCACCATCCTGTTGAAATCAAAAGGCTTCTGTGTCATATTCCTCACCGTAATCTTCCAGTTTGGGGTGTGAAAAGTTCTCCAGCATCTTACAATAGCGTACAGAGTTCACAGTAACAGTTGAACCTCGAGATTCAAAAAAGTGAGACCCAATAATTCCTTTGGAGGACACAGCGCAACAAACTGTCACTTTGGGGCTATGAAGATGTATTGGGTGAAGTTTGTGAGGGTTGTCAGTCGCCCAGCAACGAAAATTTTTGTAGTTGTTTGCAACTTCTGTTCTCGTATTCAATGCAAAAGCTTTCTAGTGGCGTACAGCAGTCATTCAAAGCGCCGTAACAAAGAGATGACTGGAGTAGTTTAGTAAAATTTCAACATGCCAGGGGCCTGATCAGCAATTATTCCAGCAATTGCAGAAGGAGAATGATCTGTAAGATTTCAAATATCTCACTGAAACAGTTTTGACTGCTATAAGATATATGTTACATGAAACCTCGAACGCAAGGTTTTTTCGAACTCATACAGGCGGCTACACCCCGGCACCATTTCAACTGTAGTAAGGACTGCTGGATTCGAGTATGCACATGCGGTGATGTAAATGAGACACTGGATCAACTCCTCCACCTCCTCCATCACTCGTCCGGCTATGGCGATGGGGATAGAAGTTGGTGGAAAGGGAAAAGGGGACTGTAATTGATATGAGGTTATCGGGAGATAAATTCGCGCCAGAAAATGCAAAACACGGCTTTTTGTCTCCATAATTATAATTTTGCGTTATATAACGGTCTTAGTAATCTCTTTCATCCATTATTTAGCATTGATTGACATAAAACTTGAAAATGAATAATTCGTTTCGCCTCTCTATTCATTGCCACAGGCGCCGAGAAAGGCAAAAACATGCCCTAGGTTTTATGAGTTTTCTTTTTCTGAGACCAGTGAAGAAACATTGTACAGAGTGCACAAACTTCGAGATTTTCTCAACTTGTAGGAATAACTAAAATGTTCAGTCTACTTCGGTGGGTCCTCATTGGAGAAAAACAATATATGTTCAATGATATACAGCAACCTGAAGATGTTTCAGAAATGTTTTTGGTTTAAGGTGATTGTGTGCAATGGTGGAGAGGTTTGCAGAGAGAAGTCCAAGGTTCAAATCCGATTGGTACCTAACATCTTTTATGGAGAGCCGTAGGTGACGCAGATGTATCAGCTGGTCCCACTAGTCGGGACGTACTGTTGGAACACGACAAAGGATTATGCCTACATCAGCGCTTTCCACACCTGTTACACACCTGCTAACCTGCGGGTTAATTACAAAATAGTTTGGAAGGATAGGGTTGTCAAAACGGTTGTTTACTCATCACATGAAGAGTAAATATTTACCATAGACTCTTGTGCGATTATAACACCAAATGGGAAAAATACCTAAATCTTTAAACTTTATCTGCTTTAAATGATACCTTTAAATCATACCATAAATTTAACAGCGGTCAGGGTTGGCTCCTTATTTACTCTTTTAGGGTAAACACTCTTAGTAAAATATGCATGTAATTATATTGATAGAAATTGGGTAGGAGAGGTGGTCAAAGTTCTGTCTTCACACTCCGTTGACCTGGGTTCTAACCTAGGCGGTGGCTGAACTTTTTAAAGGTATTTTGATCCATATGCTTGGGTGCCATATAATGAGTACTTCAAGTGGAGTCTGTCGGATGGCACGTTTAAACTGTGGACCACTTTGTGCCTCTGTTAAGAGAGAGACTTTCCTCACTTTTCCGCTATTACCCGAAAATCTTAACTCTAACGAAAAAACCCACTAATACGAACCCCGCCAATCCTTTTCCTTATATTTATTTCCAATAGAACGAATATGTGATCGCCATTTGGCGGGTTTACGTGTTTAAATGTGTATATGGCCAATGTGGCTAGTTTCCTTCTTCTGGCTAGGCGTCCTACGATACGCACTGTTCCTATCCTTTATGACGTCGTCTGATTGCTTTCTCTACTACCCTTTCGTCTTGTGTCCCCGTCACTTTGGTGGGTGAAACTAAAAATTCTTAACGCTATCACCTGACCAAAGAATCGGGGCATTTGGTTGCATAAACCTCCCGCAGATTTCAGTGTACTTTAGGTAATCTCGATAGCTCAAGCGGTTAAGAGCATCGTAAGGTAAACTGAAGTGCCACCTATGCCCTACCTTTTATATTGGACAATGTACCACAACCCTAAATATTATAATCAATAACTGCCGGGCCTCATGTAAGATTTTTCCCTGATTTGGATGCTCTCAATCCCAAAACACGCCTCCGAACACAACAATATTTTTGATGAACGCTATAGTGTATCCATTTTAGTATCTCTCCCACCCTCTGACCCTCCAGTCAAACTCAAAACAATAGGGGAGGCGTTTATCTAGCTCGTTGATTCCTGGAATTACCCAGGTATTAATATTAAACATTAACCACCCCAATATGTACATATTTTCATCCCCCCTCTGCTCCCAACACCTTCCATATTATGCCTACACTTATAAAAATTCCCCTCTGAACTCTTTCCCTTCTCGCAAACCTTTCACCACCTTCCCCTTCCATCCAGCGTCTTCTGCCTCTTCTGTTATAATCTTTTTTTCAATTTCTTCCTTCTATTCCTTGGGAAAAGGTGGCTTGTCCACCAAAAATTCGAAACTTTGTGAGTTTCTTTTCTTTTTTGTGTTTCTGTGTTTTTGTTTTTTTCGCCGGGGCTAACTTGATATGCATTAGTATTTACATCTGTGAGACCGATAAGACCACCTACGGGCACCCCTGTCTCTTCTCCGTCCCTGTCCGCACAATACAACCGCCGACGCTGCAAATTCTGCCATTATCTAATATCCTTCACCTCCATTGCTACCAATTCCCAATCCGACGCCAACTGCACCTCAAAAAACATATACTGCCTCTCCTGTACCTTCTGCCTTGCCTTCTACATGGGCGAATGCACCACTACCCTTGCCCTCCGCATGAATAACAACCGCTATTCCACAAAATCTCCCATCTTCCTTAATTATCCCACCCCTACTCACACTGTTTCCCACGACCAATCTTTCGATGACTGCTTCTTTGCTTTGTTGATTGAAACCCTTCCCAAATCTTCAAGTAGTACAGAGGTGAGAACCCTCGAGATGACGCATATCTGGGTGCTTCATTCATTAAAACCTCCCGGAATGAATCAAACCCACTGAATCCATCCAATAGCCGCCCACATATCACCTCCAACCCCCTTGTCCGTTTCCTATTCGTCCCTTACCTCTCCTCCCCTCACCTTTCCCCCACACATATCCTCTCCGCTCTTCCCCTGAGAACGACATTCTGATGATGACGGCCGTGCCGTCGAAACGCTAAAACTACATATGTGAGTGTCCTTTCTTTGTGTTTCTGTTTTCAATATTTTTATATATTTGTGCGTTGCCGAAGAGCGTTCTATTTCTAATAGTATATATAAATAAATAAAATAAATCCTTAATTAGCAAATAACCTCAGATATCGGTCGTATTCCCTAGTAACTACTACAATTAGATTATGATATCATTAACATTGAGTAAACAAAGATTTCGTGAAACATCGGGTAACTTTCGCATGATGCTGCTGTAATAACACGATCTGTTGGCCAGAAATAGTGCTAACTAATATAATAAGGTAATGAATGAGCGGGTATCGCGAAAAAAAGGATGGCAGGCAATCTCTCAGGTAAAAGAAGAGTATATTTATAACGATTTCGTTCGCTAATTATTTCGAGTTTTGACAAAAAAAGGAAAAACACAATTTTCTAGCCTGACATACGCACTATACTCGGATCGTCGTCCTCCTTCACCACTCCAAGGGCGATTTTACGCACTGCGGACATCCTCCGCCCTCGACTGACCCCTTCTGTTTGTTTGGGCGTCGCGAGCAGATAAGGAGCGCAGCTTAATGAGGCGGAAGCGGTTCGAACCAGTGTCGAGTCACGCTGATTTGATATATGCGACGAGGAATCTACCAGAAAATGATTGACCCGACTCATGTGACAAAGTCAACACTGCGTGGAGCGAGGCACCCAAGATTTAAAAAACCAAACCATTGAGAAAGGGTGAGAGAGAGAGAGTATGACTTCATTCTTAAAGGTTAAAGAGAATCATTTTGCCGGCTGCGTTCGGCAGCTGAATGGAAATATCCCCTCAGTTGACCTTTTGAGCGGGTTTATGGGTGATTTTCGCGGGCTACAAAGTGAATATGCTGCGTGGGGATGGGGCATTTTGTACATATTCACTAATCAATCAAAGGAAGAATTCGGTACTTTTGGGATTTGCAGTTCCTAACATGGTTTGAGATTCCTTTTATAAGTGACACCCTTGCACCCTTTGATAATATGAGATGGATATATATATATATATATATATATATATATATATATATATATGTATAATCTTAAAATGACGCTCTCCGGCGACGCACAAACACACAAACACTAAGATAATAAATATTCCACACACAGAAACATAAAAGAAGGACACTTACAGTAGATATTGACGTTTCGACGGCACCGCCGTCGTCATCAGAATGACATAATTATATATATATATATATGTATATATGTATATATTTTTTATAAATATATATATATATATGTATATATATATATGCATAAAAAGTCATATTCACCCTCAATTTGAAATATTGGATACTCTGGACGACCCCAGGTCATCATGGTTCATGTCAAATTTTGATCTTGGGCCAGTTCATATCGATTTGGAACTCTGGATACCCTGGACGACCCCAGGTCATCCGCACTGATGATGATATGAGTATAACCTCGTAATAGAAACCATCCCATTCAACGTTTTCATTAACCATGCGTCTATTGTTGGGAAATTTCTATCCTCGTGGCCTCCGGCTCGCGGCGCAGATTGATGCGTTGACTAGTTTAGCAATGCGACAACAGCGGAATCGATTTCAATCCATACCTATTGAACAAGAAGTTCTGCGATATCCGTCTCTGGAATGATCTGTGGATTCCTGCTTCACCCGTGCGGCACTCCCCAACGCTTATGGAGGCGATGACGCACGGAGACAGGACGTGACCAGCAGAAAGGAGTCATCCTGCTGTCCTCCTCGTCGTTTCGGCCAGATTCCTTCGTCTTGGAAGAGATCGCTCCCGACTCTCCGAGGGCCTTCATACACACCCGGGACTTTGACCGCTTCTCCACGGGTTCATCCGAAATAGGGGTTGCAAATTTTTGGAAAGCGTGCGTATTGTAAGTTATCTTAGTGGATGGAATGAAGCACAAACCTTAGGAGTCGCTCAACTTCGGTTAGGAGGAACCGCCGCGGATTTTGTCTATGTAAATCTTAACTGCCTAAGTCTGTGTAACTTTTCCACCAATCTCAAAAGGAGAAGATCTCTCCAATCATGTTTAAAAAAATGTTTAACACTTGCGTGCAAAACCGTTGGAGAGCGTCGAAGAATTTTTACCCAGATTGCGCAATGTCGCCTGTAGGCTACGCGAGTCATGGGGAGATTGATTCCGAAAAAGGAAGGAAAATGAATGAAGGTGGACTTCTTGCGCAATTGTTTATTGGACTAAGGGAAGAGATCGGCAGGTTTGTGTTGGTTCGTAATCCAAAGAACAAGATTGAAGCTGAAGGGTTCGCGAGCGTTGACGAAGCTAGTGTCAGAAATTACGCCGTCAATAGAGAGGTAATTTCACCACAACAGTCTCATGCGTGGTTGTGTCAATCGCCTCCTATATGGCCGCCGTCTCCAAATATAACGCCTTGGTTAGGGATAAACGCGAATCCGCCAAATGTTGCAGGTTGGCAGTTTCTGATGAAACAAATTAACACCGCACAAGCTGTCGGGAGGGGTTCCCAAGTAAGATCGGTTCCACCGGTGCAAGGAGGGGCGCCAAAGGATAATCACGGCGAACGCGTTTGCTTTCGTTGCGGTAAAACCGGTCACTTTGCTCGAGCGTGTAGGCAGAGGGAGAGAGAAATGAGGCCATTTTCATGTTTTAACTGTGGGAATAAAAATAATATCTTTAAAGATTGCCCACTCGTGTAGGCAGAGGGAGAGAGAAATGAGGCCATTTTCATGTTTTAACTGTGGGAATAAAAATAATATCTTTAAAGATTGCCCACTCGTGTTATGCGGCATCTGTCAAAGGACTGGCCATCTTCCCCTGCGCTGCTCAAGGCGCGAAAATCCCTCCAAGGCGGGAAACGCCGATGTCCCGACCTCCCGGTTTAATTTTGGCGGTAGCTCCGGAAGCAGGATGGACGATAGTAGCTAATATTTTAGGGAGATATTACAATTTTTTAGTGGATACGGGAGCAGCCGTTACCATAATTCACACGTTACAATAATTCTTGTGCCACTTAAAAACAACAGTTTGTGGCATAATTTTATGCTTGAACACTTGGAAAATCATGCCCCTACCGTGCCGTGTCTTCGTACCATGATATGCCCAATCCAACACAATATTTGATGGTGTACCGCTGTACAATCGTGTGCTGTATTTTGCGCTTGTACCGAGTCACTCGATAGGGGTCCAAATACACGATACAGCCGGAACGAACGCTCGAAGGCGGTTGGTGAGTGTTGAAAGAAAAAATTGTTACCGATACTTTTATGTAAACCTTGTATAATAATATTGACCTCAGTTTTGGTGGAACGATTGTTCTCTGACATGCTTAACTTATTCACCAAGGTAATGTTTGACTTTTGGGGTGTTAGATTCAGGCCTATGGGATTACGGAACGTTATATTACCGAAGCCAGGTCCATCACCTCGTGATTACATTAGATTTTTTGCTTATACGCTTAAAAGTACTCTTCAATACAGCCATTTCACATATGAAGCTCAATTAACTTTATTCGTGCTACCATAATAGATTAGCAAATATTAATTTAATTAATATTCCCAAAATATAGTTCATATTTCTACTAAAATTTAAATAAACTGATGGGTCAACAAGGAAATTTTGCTTCATAATTTGGATACATAATTTTTAGCTTGGTGTTCCTTGGTGTATTGAGTTCATTGTCCTTCAAAAAGGAATATCAACCTCTCTCTTCACATGATTAGACTACTACATCCATGATTATTTAATGGCACATTACTTATTCAGAGACCAAAATATAGATCTTGAACTACGAGTTTTGAATATAATTTTGAACTTTGTTTTTTATAATTTTGAAGTCGTAATTGAATATAGGGGTTGAACATGGAAGTATACGTATACTTTGATGCATATAACTTTCGGATAAAACTTTACCAATAAATTTTACTTTGAAATAATAACTTCGGCATAAAAAGTTTCTTCAATGTCACCGAAAAAATCTCATGTGGATGCATCCCAGAATCTATGACGATTGGCGTTATCTACAGTAATCACGTTGCCGCATTGTACGTTGATAGCTTTTGTGTCGTACGTAAACTTTCCTGAAAATTTCATCAGCCCGCGACAAATAGTCTTGCCTCCAGAGATGTATCACATTTCCCAATACTTTTCAATGGGAGATATTCCGGGTCATCTGGGTTCGAACTTCTGTCGGCGAAGGGAAGTCGTTTCTTTCATTCGACGTTTTTCTTAAGTACTATAGTTCGTGACCTCATAGATTACATGGTTCTACCTCATCTCTGCTGTCTATATGCGTTGCAAAAAGTATCTATTTTCTAATGTGTATCGTTTATGAATGAGAATTATGAGACTCCAAAGAGCAAGTATTATTTCACGGCTTATTTGACTTCGAGCACATTTCATAGAAAAGGTTACATTGACTTCCAAAGGCAAGACCACCGTATTGAAAATTTGTTTCCTCGGTTACACTAAATTCTCTGGCTAGTGGAAGGATCCAGGAACGATTCCCGGTGACAATGGACACCCCGAGTTCCACCCACCCATCACATCTACCTACGAAACCACGTGGAGCACAGGGAAAGGAACTGGGTCCACTCTTAATGTGTGAACCTCACCCGACTTAGATCTCAGTTTGAAGTTCAAATATCCTCTATTCACCGAACCAACCTTCGCTTTGATTAGTGAAGTAATTAATTAAATGCATATTTGAAACAATAAAAACAGCCTAAATGCATATTTGTGTAAAAGTTTTTACCGCGGTGTGACTCTTGGATAAACATCGGCAAATGTTTGGGGAAATCTTCAAAGGATTACGCCCCCACACTTCCCGGAGGGATTTTATGACTTGAAGCATTTCGTTCAGTTGAAGATATTGCAAATATAACATGGATTCTGTGAACTACTTGTTTCGAAAACGGAATAATACTAGTCTCCTTGGAAACTCTTTTGACCGAGGAATTCACGATTCATGGAAGTGGAATGAGAATTTGGGACAACTCCCACGATCCATCGAGGTTGGACGCCTCTGTGGCGCCAGCAACACGGTTTGGAGGAGGGGTAGGGAATTCTCAGTCCACCCTCCCTGCATTCTTTCAATCTTTGTTCCCAATCCATTGCTGCAAGGATGTCGGATTCCAAACATTTGAATAACAGTGATGTAGTAGCATTACTAGAACGACAAAGCTCTAATTTAATGGAAAATATACCACATGGTTGTCCCTGAAATGAGTCAGGGGAAAAATATGTTGAAAATCAGAGTAAAATTGCTAAAATTCTTCAAAATAATACCCTTGTGCAAAGACACACCGATGCCGCACACCGCTGTAGTCCCTCTGCTGCCAGTCGCGGTACGATTTCTGGAAGGGGTCGTCGACAGTTCGGGTACCTCGTCACGGCCTCTTTGACAATGTCCAGGGATCCAAAATGTTTGCTGCTCAAGCTCCTTTTTATATGGAACAAAAAGAAACCCAGCGATGCCACATCGGGGGTGTAGGTTGGCTGGTGCAGCGTTACCACCACGTCCTTGGCCAGGTACTCGGTCACGAAGAAGGCGGTGTGGGACGTCGCGTTGCCGTGGTGCAGCCTTCAATTGGCAAACATCTACTTCCCGACACATTCCACTCTTTTTCGCACCCTTTTGAGGGCTTCTTCGTAAAACTTACTGATCACTGGCTGTCTCAGAGGCGCACATCCTCTGGGAGTAAGGCCTTTTATGTCGAATACGATTACATCTTTTTGGGACAGACCCGGAATGCCACGAACGCTCATGAACAGAGCTGTTCAACGGGTCAATCTCGAAAGAGCTTTTCGGTTGATACTACGGATTTTATTTTTTTATCTGAGAAATAAATAATTTTACAGTAGACGTAGTTTTACAATTATTTGCTCAAATACCTCAATCAAGTTCTCTGAAAGAAAACGCATCAGTTTAATAGTGAGTTAATTTCGTCCGGTTAAATTCGAATTCTTCCTGAGTATCGATTTCGATCGTGGTCGAAGTTAAATTGGCCGACCCTGTTCCGCATAAATAATAGTTCTTGTAGTACAACGGCGACACAGTGAGAATAATTCTATTCCCCCATTCCGTTGGCCGGCGAAACTGTAACGAAAAGTAAGAGAAATTCACTGCTAGACAGGTTGAGCAAATTTAGTAAAAGGAAAGGAATAATATTGAGTTGGCAACAATTATCGACTTCTATGTCTACGGATATCATTATATGCCCTATATCGTTCACGTTATCTTTAGATATTCTGGGTTTGAGGTCAGGAAGTACAAAGATTTAGAGGTAAAGTTATTCTATTCGGGAAATAAAAATTGTTCATAGTTTACCTCGATATAGGGAATAATTTTAGCATCTCATTGTGTTATCAGGCGTCACAGCGAACGGTTAGAATGCCAACGATCAGTAAATACCCCAATATTTGGTGACGTGACACCCCCTGCCTCTTGTTCTCGTAGTGGCCTACGGGTTGTGGGGAACTCTCCAGTATGTTTTCGAATCAATGGTGATATCGAACTGATGCTTTCCATGGACCTTACTGAAGGGCTAAGGGAGATAGTGAGTAATCATATTCTCTCTAGGATGAAAAAATACGATTTCCACATGAATTCATGGAAGACGGTCTTTAGAAAATAAAAAAAGGGATCCAGCCTTTGGAAATTGGGAACCCAGTATTTTGCAAGAGCCAGGCCAAACCTCTCAGTCTGCTACAGATACAGCTATCGATAAAAAAATCTTTTTGTGGGTGAAAAAGATGTGGGCCATTAGGCGGGGATGAAGTCTTTAAACTCTAAAGGCTGGACAAGTCGCTTGACCCACATTTCGAATTCGACATGAAATTTCATCGGGTAGTACACATTCAGACATTCTGAACTTTCTTTACATTATTACTTTTTGTGTACATTTTTTTGAAACGTCATGGAAAGAGACCAGCCACCTGGTGTATAGAGTGATTGGCTACTGACCAGTGTATGGCGGGTATCATTGGGGCACCATAAATAAATACGTATGCACATAAATAAGTACTCATGCACATATGGCTTATATTTTCATAAGGTCATGGAAATGCTCATGAAGTAATAATAAAAACTTTGGGACGCACAGAGCTGGAAAACATAAACACAAAGCACATAAAAATAAATTTAAACAAGAATTGTAATTTTCACCACCTTCTTCAGCGCAATGAAGACATTTTTTTCCTTCTGCTGAAGACGGTGGCGATGCCACCGCAAATTACAATTCTCATGTGCGTTTCTTTTTTTTTATTTGCTGTAAATGTCTATGCTTGTCACGTTTGTGTCATTCAAGTAGTTAATATATATTTTCATATCTGCAGAAACACATTCACACTTACGCAAATGAATCCTCTGAAATACATGCCTCGTACTTACTTTTCAGTTCACATCCAGGTGACTCGGGGCACCCCGGCTTCACCCGTGTGGTGTTATTTTTCGGTTGCCAAATCTCCCTGGTAAAACCAGAAGATGAAGGGAAAGGAACTAGCACCCCTGAATGCCTAACCTCACGCGACGTGTGCAGGACTTAGGGACGAAGTTCGAAGTGGAGACACAGAGTTTCTAGATAATAATGCCGGCATCTAAAGGTTCAAAGAAACGCTGCGATGCGAAATTAATATCCAGAATGACCGAAGCTCTATTTTCCTGTTGGTCATTAGACCAAAATTTACAGCAGGGGATTGACAATTGACAATGCATTAGACGTAACATCTGGAAGAAGATCTCCGCAAAATTTAAGGTGCATAAAAAACTAAATAAAGCAAGTTCTTTCAAAACTTTGAGGTATTCCATTACAAATTAATGACTTAAATGAACCTTTACCATAGGTAATATAGTCTTAGGTAAGCCAAACAATAGTGTTTGAGAATTGAAACAAGGATTGAGTGAAAACATATATTATCTGTGTTAACTATTGTAAAAGTTTATCATTAAATATGAAATACCGCCTATTAAATTATTATTAATATTATCATTAACAAACCATTAATCTACCGGTTGAAGTAGGTTTTCGATGTACACAAGGTACCAAACAGTACGGCGACAACTGACTTCTCCTCTCATAATGACCAGCATCTCCTAACATACTCTTAACACAACCCAACATCCAACACTATAATAAGCCCCCTCTCCATTTCTGCATAATTCCTTCCCCCTTTCATTCCGTCTTATACCTGCCCCTTCCTCGTTTTCCTAAAATTCAGTCCTTCCGCTATCAGTCTTCAACATCTCGTTGCCAATCAAAATGCTTTTCATCCATCTTCCCTGCTTCTGTTGGATTCCTCCCAACAATTTCATGTACTCCCAAACATACAGAACATTTCCTCGGCTTTTTCCTTCCCGTCCACTTCACCTTCTCTATCCTTCTCCACAACCGCATTCCAAAAGCCTCCAATCTACGCCTATTCTGCTTCAATGACCATGTTTTCGCGGCATACAAAACCATGCTTTACGTCAAGGCTTTGACGAGCCTTTTCTTAACATCCTTGTTCAAATTCTCTATCAAAAATACGCTATTTCTTTTCATACCTTCTTTGCCTCACGCAGATATTCTCCTTATATGTATGCTCCTGATACTTTTACAGCATGTTCCAAAACAGTTCCGAGATTGGTAAACCGCTCTTTCTCCTTTCGACCATCTATCTCATTTCCGCTACCATTCCTAGAACTTATTTTAAGTTTTCCATTCTATATCACGAGGGCTGTCAAGAAATTAACGTACGTTTCGGTCTAGCTTGGCGGTGGGTACGGTTAGAGCCACCATCTCGGTGTCTAAATGTCCCTACACTCAGTACGCATCCTACTGTGGTAGTGTGCAGACTGGTTCTCCTACTTGTTCACTTTGAACTGTTAAAATGTACTAACCAATAGAAAATCCCGTGAGATGTCAACAGTCCAGAAAGAAACAGATGTTTTAAAATACCTGTTATATGTAAAACTAGGGACAAGATAAAATTTTATTATATGCTATATTTGAAAGGCATATTTTTAAGCTATTATTAGACATAATCGCCATTTAAATTGAGGTATTTATCATAAAGATACATAAGCTTTTCAATTCCATCTCTGAAGAAATTTGCCGCCTTAGATTTTGAACATTTGTTTACACCAGCATGCAATTCTGTGTCACTGTCAAATCGCTCTGTTTCAAGCCACGTCTAGCGAGGGATTTGCAATAGTAAAATGGTGATTTTCATGAATTTTTTTGTTGATTTTCACCGTCAGTTCATCTGTCACAAGGCTAGGCCGACCAATGCGATCCTCGTCGTGAACATTGGTGCGGCCATTTTTAAACTGAATACACCACTACCTCATTCCATCTTCATTGATAATTCCGTTTACGTACACTTCACAAAATTGCCTATGAATTTACATTGGCTTGTGGTTTTTTGCCAGTAACCTAATCACAGATCGCACTTCACAACTCGCGGGACTTTCTATTGGAGCGCACATTATAACAGTTCGCAGTGACCTAAACACAGATCGCACTTCACAAAAGCTAAAACACACGTGCATTTGCTTTTAGATCCCTAAGTAAATTTCTTCACGAATTCAATAGGTGCTCCCCTTTACATTTGAGAAAGTGGAAATTCAAATACCAACTTAATGACATCACCATAGTATGTTTGGCTTAACATTGGCCATATCTATCGAATAAGTGCTGAATTATATCGTATTTATTGTTTGGAATGCACTTGGTGAAATGTTTTCCTTTTGTAATCGCTTAGATATATTTGTGTTTTCTTCCGTACTTATGCTACTCAGCCATGTTCTTCTTTTCACAATTTCTTATGACAGTACGTAATATTGGGCGTGAATTACGCAGTGTTAAAAAATCTATTATAACACGCATTCGCAAGACATACTTTCGCAATAAGAGCTTTCATCATTTCTTCCAATCTCGTCTCGACCACCCATCCTGTAAGTACTCTGAGTCTCAAGACATAGGAGCGCTCTCTGTCACGGAAGGGATGCAAGGGTACCTACTAGCACCCTGATAGCGATGTCTCCTGCCTATAGTGAATTCAAGGGACTTTAAAACCGAGAGCATTCGTTTTTTTGCGGTTTTCTCGAAAGGATTCGTTTAATAAACAAGCATTAATCCAGCCCCAAATTTTTTTGAGTGATTTAACTTCACAGATCCTGAATTTTTCTCCGCGCAGACTCTCAATCGTCTATGTCTGCACGATGAACGGAAACCCGCGGCAAAGGAATGTGGCAGGAGAAAATATGCAACAATTTTGAAGTGTAAAAATCATTCGCATTGACCGGGATGATGATTTTTGCACATTAAAATCGTTGTATTGAACTGAATGACTTTTATAATTTGAAATGTTTTGCATTTTTATGCATATTAGCGGATTATTCTGTGAAAAGTTAATATCACGGTATCTTACTCAGTTCTCTGAATGTTACATGTGGAATGCGAGATGTTAGGCTACAACCGGCCAGGAAAATATTGAGGAATAAGTCTGAAAAGGGTAAATAGGTGGGTAGCTCTTAATTTTTTAGGGCATTCCTCTCTTTTACGTTATTATTTTTTCCCCTGGACTATTCGTGACCACAATGGTTGGGTAGGACACATGAGACAATTGGAACCAAACGAAAATAATATAATGCGGAATGATTATAAATAATAAACACTCAACGAGCTGTCCACATAACTCCCACTTCCAAACACCTTCGTGATAATTTGCAAGGTTATACTATATGTAGACTTAAGGTTTGTGTTCTTTGAGGCTGTTCCCCGAGAAGCGGGTATCTTTCCCCGCGATCTCTTTGATTTTTCACCCAAGGGATTTTTGCGATCGCATCCAAATACTCGCAGCATATTGGAAGTAAAATCAAAATCAAGAGTATTAGCATATTTCCTCCTCCTTTTCAATGCTGCAACCCAAATTTCCAAAATGCATCTTCGGGAAATTTCCCAAAGCGGCACTGCATATGCTGCTCATTGAGTGAGAATGACGTCTCCGTCAAATTGTGGAGTTTCATTCGTCCCGCTGGCGTATCGTGAAGATTGCCCCTCCTATGTCTGTCAATACACGTGATAACAAGTGGAGAGCTTTCCCTCTAACCTCTATCTCCCTCCTTCGGTCCCCTTGGGGAGGGAGGCGAGGGGTCAGCCCCGGACGGCGGACACGACCACAGACCGTGTATCACCACACGGGGGGAGGGGAACGTGGGGAGCTGCGACGGACGGGATCCAATGACAAGCACTCATTTTTACATCATTATTCTGGGTGATGATTAGAAGCAGTCATTACATGTGATCAACTGGAGGGAATAATTGGGAACCATCATGGTAAGAAACTTAAGAGCGAAAAGGAGCAGGAATCGCAGGTGGGTCGCGGTAGTCCTGGGGTAGAGCGTTGGACTACTGACCGGAGGGCCTGGGTTCGATTCCCGAGTAAGCTGCGGGTCACCTGCAGCTTCACCGGCTTCGGCTACCAGATCTTCCAGGGAAATCATAACCGCCACGGGGAAAGAAACTGCCCCCACTACCTTGAAGTGTGAATTTTACACGCCGTCGGGCCTAGTACTGGGTGAACGCATCACCTGCCAAACAGACCTTAGGGTTGATTTCTGTCTTTATGGTTTTTGTGGGTGTACGAAGTGATAAGCGAGAGGAAAGGGAGAGTGGTACTTTTTTAGCGATAGGTAAGGGACAGTGGTACAAATTTTTAGTATCCAGGATTACCGTAGTGAGAAGCAGGTGAGATCAGTACTAACTAATCATCTGTAGAGAGTTGGAACGCACATAGGTAGTGCCAGGAGATATCAATTTCAGTACATTAGTTTTTGAAATAGACTTGGAAGCAACATCTATAGATACATATTTTCTTGGTATTAGACGGATATGTCTTAATTTAGTGGTAACGACATTAAATTATAATTTAGATTTTTGAGTTGAAGGTACGAAATTGGAACATGGAGACTGAAACCGGCGGGAAAACGAGAGAATGTGGTGAATTAACCAACCAGATTCTAAGCAAAGTCAAAGGAATGAGAAAATTAAGGATATTGGAATGTATTGAAAAAGACAAGGGACAACAGATGTAGAGGAAAAAAATAGGAATGGAAAATAAAAAAGTATAAAATACGTTTGTGAGGAATCCAGGGATTAGGCACGGCCACTCTACCAAGGAATTTTAAAATTGCACGTCACAACAAACCATTTTTCAGCTCCACATACTTTCTACCTCACTTCATTGCGTCAAAAATATCTATTCTTTCTCCCCCTCCTCCTCGCTTACCCAATATTAAAGTATCCTTTGTATCACAATTTTCACATTCCGTTGCCACTCAATCTCCGTCCACTTTTTCTTCCTTCTTCGGCTTTCTCCCTTGCCTTCGTTCGTTTTCCTTTCATCCATTTTTTCACTCTTCTTTTCAGCCAAATCCCAAAGCTATCCATGGAGGACAATCAAAGAGGGACAGCAGAGTTTCGGAGCGTTACAGATTCCAACTCCGTATAGGTTTCCACCAACTAAGATTCCTCTCACCAAATTCCACCTCTTTGTAAAAATCTCTTCATCTAACACAGTTCTTTTCATTTAATTTTATTCTTACTAGTTTCCTCAAATTCGCCTGAAACTCTTTCCGTTGAAACAAAGCAGATATTTGAAGTGTCTTACTTACCCTAAAGGATAAAATAAGGGAGATAGATTCAAATATTCATTCTTCCCCAGAACAATCAGAAATCATAATAGTAAGAATCCGAAGTTCATTTAGAAATATTAAAAACATTTAAGTTACACGTCGGAACAATATAAAAATTCCAAGATTGTGCATGTGTATGTTTGTTGGTAGTTTGTGGGTTTGCATGTGTGTGAAAGGGTTCGTGCATGAATGTTTACCATGTTTGGTTTGTGGGCTCTAAATTTGTGGCTTCTGCATGCGGTTTTTTTTCCCCAAATTACGGGTGGTGCCCTAACACCCCCCGCCACACGCCTTTGCGGCGGCTTGCGGGGTATTGTGTAGATGTACCCTAGTTTATGCCCTCCAACTTTAAACTTTAACCTTTCCTTACTATTTGTTGAGAACATTATTACTTTTCTTTTTGTTATGATTCTTCCTCATGTCACACCTATACCGTGCGCTAAGCATTGATAGCAATCAATCCCCATTTACTTTCGTTCTTGCCGTCTCATGACTCTCTAACCATTTCCGTCACGTATTTACTAGGTAAAAAACATGGGTCATAACGGTTTGCTTATCAGACCTGTTCAGACTCTTCATCTATCAATTCTACGTACATTTTTGTGCACTAAGATCTGTCCACTAACAGGTTTTAGTTAAGGCGCCTATCCTTCCAGTGTACTCCTACTGGCTGAAATACGTTCATTAATTGTGCTCAATGTGCTCCGTCAAATACTTCCTCGAAATCCGATGGTCAAAAAATTCATTTTAGTTTTCATTTCCCTTAGTGACCTCATGATTATTATGGAATCGTATATGCTCGTTCTAAACTCTATCATACCCCATTTTCCCACTTCATCAACATTTTATTGATAATCTCACCTAACACCCTTTTCTCTTTCGAAATCAAAGTTATGGTCTTATTTTCCTGATTAAATACGTGTGATTGAGCCATTTTTGAAATCAGGATTAATGATGGGTAAAAAATTTCTTCCGAGGTAATTTCATTCCTCATGAATGAGGTCATAAAAAATATTCCTTCCACGTTTTCCTAGATGCTTGGTCGCGGAGGATGTTAACTAGCCCCAGAGACCAGTTCGTTTTAATGTATTTCCATGCCTCTTTTCCAAAGTTTCTGGCCAAACCTCTTTTCTATACACCTAGTTCTATGCTCTTTCTACCTTGCTCCCATAATTTCTGTTTCGAATAATATTTTTTGAGTCACTTTGATAGTGTGATCGGTTTTTACTTTCTCATTTCCTGACAAATGTTTCACATTCTAATCCATTGAATAGTTTAACATAACCAGGTCTACGCATTCTCGCATTGCACTTACCACCACGTTTCGTTCGCCCTATCAGTTTCTCGCCTTAATTTCACATTTATCTCCTTGTACCTTCTCCTTCTGTATATTTATATATTTTTATTTATATTTATATATATTTATATTTTTTATTGTATATTTATATTTTCTGTATATTTTCGTCTCTCATCAAGGTCATTTCTTCTGTAATCCATTACTTTTGCCCATTTTACTATTCACCGTTCCCATTATAATATTTTCTGCTTTCGTTATTTTTTTAAGATAATCACACCTTAAGTTTATTGCATTCAACCCCTGGTCGTCGTTCATGATTTCCTTGGTTATTTCATGGCATTCTTACGTTTTCGTTCCAATTATAGCTCCGCAATTTCATTTCCATGCACTCCTTTATTCCTATATTCCTGAAATCCGGATGATACTTCAAAATTTCAGATTAATGATCCAAACCACATCTGTGCCAGCTAACCGTGCGAATTGATGACGAAGTTCCTAAAATTGTACGAAACCGTACTCATATCTCTCTGCATCTCCCAGCATTTACTTTACTTACATATGCCTATTGTGGTGTTTAATCCAGGTAGTACTCTTCTACCTCACCCTCACGTCGCCCGCCACTGAATTCCAATTCCCTATTTCTATCAGGTGTTTTCTTCCAAGAGAATTCAAATTCATTATCTTTAGTTGATCATATGCACTGCCTAATTCTTCCTCCCTCTGACGGATAACGCGGATAAGAACTAAGTAAGTTGGATCTGCTTTTTTCCACTAATAATATTAAATAACTTACTCGGTATATATACATATATCTAATACACATTTACTATTTCTCCGTGGCATATGCAATGGCTCTACTTTATGAACTGAGAAATTATCCATCGTGAAATGTCACTGACCTTTTACAGTTTCAAGTACTCGTTATTCCCTCGCACGATACACAAGCATAACCAAATCGAACCAAAACACCGTAATAGTTTTGCATTTAAGAGAAAAATTTTATAATATCACCTATATATTTCACTCATACTCTGATGAAGGTGGCTTGGACAAACGAAATAGTAGAGGAAGTTGTTTTTATATTGGTTAATCTTTATTATTATTTTTGACCATAGTTGAATTCGTGTGCCTTAAAGAATAGTTTCCCAAGAAGACCTGGTACTTAAAAAATCACACAGCTCGGGCCAAGCTGAGGGCGTCCAGCGTTGTCACCCGCAACTGAACCCAGGTCCTAAAGTCTCAGTAACTCAGAGGTCTATCCACGGGACTTCTGCGTCTCGGAATTGAGAAATTATTTCGAAAGTAAGTAATGTATGAGTCTGAACAACACCAAAACTTATATTCAGCAATTTTCTTTCCAAAACATGGAATCATAGCCACCAAAATTTTAAAAAAATCAACGGAATGGATTGACGATGTAAAAAAATTATTATAAATTTAAACGAAATCGAACATAAGGACACAACGGATATTTTTTATGATATCCTATGATAAATAATTGACGTAATTTTCTTTTGCCAATAATCAATTGTTTTTTTAAGGCGACACTACCATTTAAAACGCTCGCCCCCCCACCTACTGTGCTCTGATGTCTTAGCAGCAGCCTCACTACGGAATAGGCACTTCATGGACTAAGAGCCCCCTCCACCTTACCCTGCCAGGCAGACCCCCCGCCACCGCTCCGTTCGCGCCAGAGAAAATCAGTCCTACCACTTTTGGGTGCGACCCTGTAGGTCACCTTTCATCTGGCTACTTCACTTAAACCGATCTAAACACTGCTTTGGCAACTATTGTTGCTCGCTATAGAATAACCCCAGGGGTCATTTGAGTATGCAAGGAGCTCTTTATCACGTCAAGTTTATAACTCGATGGAAGAGAAAAAGACGAAAAAATATGAGGAAATAAACGAAGGTGGATTCGAACTGAATGATGCGTGAAAAATTACATAAAAATCAAATGTTGGAACTCACCGGGCGAGAGAAACGTTATCGCATGAGAAGTTCCCTAATAAGGAGAATCCATAGATGTAAGGGGGAAATGGGCGATTTTTATATGAAGGTGACATAATTATCGGTAGTCAGAGTCATCAGTCAATACTCGTTTACATCGATCGCGGTTATAAGATTACCTGAAATGTGGCTGGCAAATAGAAGAGTTGTTAGAAAATTACGATTATGTATTTTCTGAGCCATATGCTACGGTTAAGACGGTCATTGTGGCAAAGAGACTTGCCGGTATAACGAGAAAGTCTGCACCAAATGAACGATAGGAGGCTAAGCTGCCATTCCAAGGACTGAGATCTATTATTTAGTGACCGAACACGACCTTTCCCCCTCCCTGACTCTTCCTTCACCTCATGCCCCATTCCACATTCGCGGTGATAGCAGCGTTTTCCAACTATTTTAAAGAAAGGTTTATTGTATATTCACGGTGATTTCTGAATGTAATTTATAACCTAGTTAATCTTTGTCGTTTTATCATCGCTGCATAAGTATATATTTGACAGCTAGTTTGTTGTTGTGAAATGAAAGATACGAAAGCGGTTGGCGAGCGTACATGTAACATGCTGCAATGTGTTACGACTATTAAGAGTAATGCCTATTAGGAACAACTAATTTAGATCACTCGCGTCGAATTTCGTATTGGAAAGAATTTTGACTCGAATTCCATTAAGGGAAATGAAAAGAAAATTTATATAAATACGCGTAGTGTACGTATTTTTTTCGATTTTGGAAAAAATGAAAGGATCTAATATTTTATGAGGATGGTCGGTTTATGCCTAAGCGAAGTAATGAAAGAAGAAGCAATAGGAAACAAATGACTCTAGGTGAATGAGATTGAAAACAAGTCATGCGATCTCTCCTTCATTGACATTGGCGGAGATTGGAAATGGCAAACGGATTTTTCAGTGCACTAAGTTGATATAGCCGATTCAGGGAATACTGAGAAACACTAATGTGACGTCTCGGAATGGGTTAAGACTGAAAAACCCTTGCGGACCAGGAAAAGTCGAGGTATTTATTCAGTCGGGGCATCCAAGCAGGGTGTCCCTTTTCGGTTGAGTGGGTAGAGAGGTAGTGGGGGAGGAAGGAGAGGGGGGAAAAATATGAGCGATCTGAGTCTTCCTGCTTTCTTCCTCCTGGCGCCCCGCCATTCATACCAAGATTCGTACCAAAATCAGATATTAATGACACTGTAACAATTTCAAAATCAGATATTAATGACACAGTAACAATTTCAATCATTAGTCTTACTCAGGATTCCAACCTGTAACCCATATTGCACGGAGTGTGTTAACCAGTTAAGCTACTATGAAATGAATAGGTGAAATCATAGAACTTTTCTCTTAAATTCAAAACTATTACGGTGTTTGGTTCGATTTGGTTATGCTTATGTGTCGTGCGAGGGAATAACTAGTACTTGAAACTTTCAAAGGTCATTGACATTTCATAATGGACAGTCTCTCATTTCATCCCTGTGGTCCAATCTATCATTATAAAATAGAGTAATTTCATTTTCGGTCGACTACTGACTCAATATTTACTACCACCACCAAGATCTGCACCGACGGCGACTCCAGACTGACTCGAGCCCATGCCCTTCCGCGCACACCACCGCGACCCTCCTACTTGTCAAGCGGCACTCGACTCGGAGCCGAGTCCGCCCAGCGACAACGGCCGGGAATAGGCACGACGCTTCAGCGCTATCCATTTCCAGAGCTAGTTACTAGTAAATATTGGAATAATGGGAGCCGCGAAAGAATCTGTGGGTGCACCTTAAGAAAACATGGGTCGCCAACTAAGTCTGGTGCCAATAGAGGAGAGCAGAAAATAATAAAATTCAAAACTGAATGAACTCAAAAAAGTTGCAAAAATTAAGAAATTAAATCTATCTATAAAATTCTAGGCAACACTAGAGCAATAACTTGAGTGAGAAAGTACAACAAGGGTGACTTTGTTTGAAGAATAATTGAAGCAGCTTAAAAAACCGTGAGATACATGACGCTTTCTCTAGAGGTTAGGTTATAAGTGATGTGCTCCAGGCTCGTCGGATTTATTATAATGAAAGAGCAAATAATTGCAATCCTTCACTTAAGAAATAAATTAAATTTCTGAAGGAGTAAAATGCAATTATTTGATCGTTCATTATGTTCAAGAGCCACCATATCACGCCTGAAACTTCACAATCGATTCTTTATAATGTCCTTCATGGAGGGCAAAGATATCGTGACGCGATTAAACTTTTTTTAAGCGTTGAGTTTTACGAAGAAAGCTTGTTAAATACCTTCACAGTTTGTTATCAAATGAAAATCCTATTCTCGATAGATGAGGAATTCCCTTGACGAAAATTGGGGTTGGGCGTGGGTAATCAAAGTCTGAGGGAGCACACTGTGGGTATTGACCCTCGTCCGTGCCTGCGGAGGATGAAGAGCGATTGGAAGAGGGAGAGAGAAGAGCGTTGTATAGGCACGCCCGTGTTTCCGATGCGGACGTGCCGACGTTCACGCGAGGACAGATAGGGGTGTGGCTCCAAGTTCCGTCGGCACCACTAAACCTATCGCTGGGCGTAATGTGTGTACCGGTGGAAAACAACCCAGCGGAAAAGTGAAAATTTTACCGCATAGTTCTGAGTTGAATTAAAAAATATTAAATTTACACAGAACGATACCCAATGGGTAGAGTGCTGGGCTACTGACATAAGGACCTGGGTTCGATTCCTGGTGATGTCTTTGGACAGCCTCAAGCTCACCCATACAGGGTCATTATTCGGATACCAGACTTACCTGGGGAACGAAAGGTGATCCAGAGAAAGAAACTGCCCCCAGTGTCCTAATGTGTGAACCTCACTCGGTGTGCAGGGCGTAGTATGAACTAAGCCGGTTGATTACCGCAATTTAAAAAATAAATGATGTCAGAAGTGTATAATTTGTTAGGTAATCTACCGGATAAGGTAGGTTTTGGATGGACACAGCTACCAAATAAAAAAATATCTTGTGACCCCTAACAAAACACAACCTAACATCCTACTCTACAACAAGCCCCGTCTCATCTTCGTATATAGTATTTCCTTCCTCCCTTCATTACGTCCAGTATCCCTATCCATTTCCTGCTCCTTCCTCCTTTGCCCAACATTATCCCCTCTATCACAGTCTTCAACATCCCACAGCTAATACTGACTAATTTGGCTCCTGTGGTGCGGCATCCGCTGCAAATTGAAACATGTTCAGTTCGCCTCCGGCAACGATGGAGGTAACATACGATTTTGCATTGCAGAATAGCTTTCACCCAAAAATATCACCACACGAGGTATATGCAATGATACAGCAAGGCCATAGAGAGTTCTTTCTTTCCTAGAGCACGGCTAGTATATTTTCTTTTATGTTTAAAGGTAGGAGGCAGTCAATTTCAAAGGAATGTTTACCCTAAGGTCCAGTCACTGCTCTTAAAGAAGCAAACATTAGCACGGTTGCTGCCATTGTGACAAAAGATCGTCGATAAATGTTAACACCACCATCGGAAATATCGAAAGTTTCATTGGGGTGCCACCCATATGATTGTAAAAAAAATACCGCACTTGATAAATACTTGTGTGCGGTGAGTTCTGCAAAATCAGTATTTATCATGCAGAAATCGACAAGAAAAGCGTTCCTAATCTTGACTATAATATAAATAATAATAAATATAATAATCTAAACCTGGATCCGTGTAAATTTTTCCTATTCCTCAAAAGGAAGAAGCTCCCTCGTAGAAATTATATTTCTTTATAAGAAGAGGACGTAGGTGCACTGAACATGTATCAACTTGCAACGGTTGCTGCTGAAAAAATGCTGCAGTCGATTTAATAAAAATTATACCACTTATTTTTTTATTATATTATTTTTATTGAGTAACCCTCGTCAGCGAACGATGCGCTGTCTCCTCCGTGCCCTCCGTCCGCTCCCTCTCCCCAACACCACGGAGACACCACGAACCCTCTACCCCTCATTGGTCACTTCTCCGAAAGAATATCGGGGTGAATGTACGGCAGTGGGGCCCAGTATTCAGGGAGGAGGGTAGCGGACCGACGAGTCATCAGTTAATCAATGTGCGTGTTGAGACCGGAAAACGGTCCCTTCTACGCAGCCTGAACCTCGTGACGCGCTCAAATACCTCTATCCAAGGTATTCTACCTAATAATGTCGGTTTTTGGATAGACCTCAAGGGTTTATAATCTACCACATACCGCGAAGACTTCCTTTGGTTTATCTACGTCCTATTTATACATTTCCTTCATTACTTCGTAACTTTAATCTACGTACCTCATTCCTGCCCATTTTCTTCCTTCCTCCACCTCGCTTGCATATTTCTCCTTCTATTTCCACCACTCACTTGTCCAACCTTTTTCATATTACCTCCAGCAACTTTCTTTCTTCGCCCACTTTAAAACTTCCGCAGTTGTCCCTCTTTCGAACGTATTGTCACCATTCTTCGTAACACCCATATCTCAAAAGCATCTAATATTCGCCCATCCTCTTTCATCAAAGACCAGCCTTCACTCCCACCAAGCTTAATATACAGGTACAATATAGTGGGTGAACAATCCACACCCATGGCTCCACATTAAAATTATTAAAAATCTTTCCTTCATCTCTTTACTTAGTTTACCAGTCGTCAAATCTCTTCATCACTAAATCATTAAACTAAATTTTTATTTTTCTGTACATATATTTCGTTTCTACCCGTTATGACGCCTATATAGGTGAGTTCCTAAAGTATTGCAATTTAATTTCCCGCACCGCTCCTATTGATTGAAGTGGGTTCAAACCGCTTGGAGTAGGTGGGAGAGAGGCTAAGCTATGCCACAAAACAAAGCTTAGAGCTCTCCAAGCTGTGAAAGCGGCAAGACATCATCATTGTAAACCTCAGCCGACCGTGTCTTGAAAGACCAACCGAGCGGAAATTTCAGGAGAACTTTTGCAACGTTTTGAAAATGAACATGATTATTTTGACAACTTCATCACTGGTGATGTAACCTGGTTTATTGTATACGACCCAAAAACACAATGCCAAAAATCTGAGTGACACACCGACCAGTCCCCCAAGCCCAAAGAGGCAATAATGAGTCAATAAAAAGTGAAAACAATGCTCATTGTCTTTTTCGACAATAAAGGAGTGGTTCATAAGGAGTTTGTTCCTCAAGGACAGACAGTTAACGCCACCTACTACGTAGATGTGCTGGAAAGACTCCGAAAATGGGTCATCAGGACGAGAAAGACATCTCCGCTACCTGGCAACTCCATCACGACAACGTGCTACGAGTCCACGAGTTCCTGGCCAAATACGAGGTGCCAACCTTCCCCTCCCCCTCATAGCCCTGACGTTGTCCCAGCAGACTTCTTTTTGTTCCCTCGGATTAAGGAAGCCCTGAAAGGAACCAGTTTTTCGTCCATAGAAGAGATCCAATCAGCCGTGACGAAGACCTTGCGAGAGATCCCCGAAGACGCCTTCCAGGGCGCGTACCGGTTATAGCAGAATCTCTGGAAAAAATGTGTAAAGACCCAAAGACCGTACTTTGAAGAGTTTTAAGTGTTTAATGCAAATATGATGAATGAATTACTTAAAAAAAAAGGAAAGTCTGCTGGGGGGACGTCAAAATGCAAAAAATGCCATCATATCCGTCATTAACAAATTTCTAAAAATGTTAATTGTAATTGGTTTGATGAACTATGCTTTTATCAACGTGAAAAATAATTAAATCTTGTTATTAAATATAACAAGAGCATTTAGAATGTGATGAAGAGGGACCTGATGTAGAGTAGGTTGCTGGATTGGGTTTTGTTTGGGGTTACAAATTGTTTATTGGATAGTTGTGTCCATCCAAAAACCTACCTTAACCGGTAGATTACCTAATAATAATTTAGAATGTTTAGGCGATACTTTGTATATGGAGTAGATACTGTTTCTCTTTCTTCCCTCCCACATCCCTCTCTCACTCTGGCAAACTAAAACTTGATCATTCGCAAACCTAACTGATTTTAAGAATTACCCACCGACTTTCACTCCTATCTCCAGTTCTTCCCATACCTCTTGTAACACTCCCTCTTCTTCTTTCTAGTAGTCCTCGACATTCCATTGCCAATCAGGACACTCTGCATCCAAAATGCCTGCCTCCATTAGATTTCCCTCAACAATCCTCTCTCCTTTCCATTTCTCATTCACCCCTCCCATCCGGAATCAAATGGTTTGTTGAACTTATAGAAGACACGTATTTTTATGAAATAATTTATCATAAAAATATTAATTTTTTCTATATTAGCTTCAAATGTAATTTGTATTTGGTACAAGTCTCAACGTTCGACTCCAGTACGGTCTACTGGTTAATAAACAATCAAACATTTGTTCAAAGGTTTGTTTAATACATTATTTGAATAAAAAATACATAATCACGTTTAATTGAATATCATTATGTTTTTCAATCTAAAAATTAGGTTACTACACTCCTCCATTCTCTACGAGTTTGTTTTAAACGAATGTGTGTCGTATTTTCATATTTTTCCTGCACTCCAGATTGAATACTATTCTGTCAATTCAAAATACCAAATAATTAGTTTTATGTCCTTAAAACTACAAGGCACACAGTTTTTACTCCTGATTAATTGGAAGACTGACACAGAACTAAGTTCTCTCATTTACTTGGTGGAAATAAATCAATCGGAAAAAACGAAAACACACAGTAACTCACGATTGCAGAACAATCTTTCTTAGACTGTTCGAAATATTGGAAATAGAACCACAAACTCTTCTTTCTTCCCTTCCACATCCCACTCTATCTCACTGTCTCGCATTAGGTCCTCTGATAGGGCAGGACTCATTTAACAAGAAGTTAAGGCAAACACTTGAGATGCTAGTTTCAAATGACAGAGCACGAGAGGGAAGTAATTGGAGATAGAACACGTTCAACGCCAATTTTAGAACTATTTCAAGGAAACGTGCCCTGTGAGAGCAATAAGAAAAGCATTATTAGCACATTAGTTTTCTAAAAGGAGACGGGTTGGAATTCCACCTCGTTCCTGCACGTCGTTACCTTTAACAGATTTTCTTGCACTTATTTTACGTCTCAATACGATCTTAGCCGGAGAACCTATAAAAAATCAATGATTGCTACCTCTATGAGAAAAAGATGTGATTTTTTTACGGATGCGTCTAGGAGATCTAGATATATTTTAAAGTAAGACAGAAAATTTAGAAAAAATTCAGAAAAAAAGCAGCTGAAATAAATATAAAAAGTTAAACTAACACCGGTTTTTATTATCGGCATGCCTTAGGGCATGCTCCTAGTTTGAGAGGTTCAGTACTCCAACTTAAATAGGGCAAGACGAAATATCTATGGCACAGAAGTCTTGGCTCAAGACCTATGCGCTGCCTTGAAATATTTAAAGTCTTGTTTTAATATCTAGAGTCTAATTAATACGAAAAACATTCAGGCATTCCTAATATAAAGGCGTACAAAGTTTAATCGCACCTATGAAAGAAAATCTGACGGACTGCGATTGGGATTCAATGGGATCCAATCCCAGACGCTTTGTGGCATTTTTTCATTACGAATACCCACTTAAATCCTTTGTTCATTCAAATTCTAGCATACAGGGTTCGTTGCTATGGTAATGAAATTATATTTTTTTAAAGTATTTCTTTGAACAGATTTGCACAAAACACTTAAAACTCTTCAAATTACTGTCCTTGTGTCTCTACGCATTTTTTCCAGCGACTCTGCCATGACCGGTACACGCACTGAAAGTACATGCACTTCGGGGACCTCTCGCAAGGTCTTCGTCACGGCTGATTGGATCTCTTCTATGGACGAAAAACGGGTTCCTTTCAGGGCTTCCTTAATCCGAGGGAACAAAAAGAAGTCTGCTGGGACACCGTCAGGACTATGAGGGGGGGGGGGGAAGCGTTGGCACCTCGTATTTGGCCAGGAACTCTTGGACTTGTAGTACGCTGTCGTGATGGAGTTGCCAGGTAGCGGAGATGTCTTTCTCGTCCTGATGACCCATTTTCGCAGTCTTTTCAGCACATCTACGTAGTTGGCGGCGTTAACTGTCTGTCCTTGAGAAGCAAACTCCTTGTGAAACACTCCTATACTGTCGAAAAAGACAATGAGCAATGTTTTCCCTTTATATTGACTCATTATTGCCTCTTTGGGCTTGGGGGACTGGTCGGTGTGCCACTCAGATCTTTGACGTTGGTTTTGCCGCTTTCACAGCTTGGAGAGCACTAAGTTTGGTTTCGCGGCAAAGCTTAGCCTCTCCACCTAGCTACTACCAAGTGGTTTGACCCCACTCCAATCAATAGGAGCGGCGCGGGAAATTTCATTGCATTACCTTTGGAACGCGCTGTTTTTCAGTCAGAGAATAAAGAAAGCGACGTCCGAATCCATGGGAACTCTAAATTGAACAAGATTAATGAAAATATCATTGGGGCATGAATGAAAGAAAGAAATCTAATTTCGTGAGCGTCGAATTAGGGAAGAGAAGTAAAAACGGCTAAACAATAAACCGAGGCGAGGAATTTAAAAAGAAAAAATGGAGGAAAGAGCCATGAGAGGATATCAAAGCTTACAAAGACTGGGCAAAATGCACGCGCTATACGAAAATATTAATGAACAGTGATGATGTAAGAAAGAAATATCCGTTTCTGCTGTTATATATGCAAAAGATAAAATATTAATCCAAGAAGAAGATAGGAAAAATACGCAAAGGAACTATACTATATATCTATTTCTATGTACTGAGCTCAGGAAAAAAAATTATTACAGTTTTACATATCTTAAGCTAATATTCCTCAAAATAGGACCCTTGTGAGTCGATACACTTGTTCCAGCGGCGTTCCCATTCCTGGAACACACCCGCGAAGACATCATCGGGAACCTCTCGAAGACACGTCGTCACGGCCTCTTTGACGGCGTCCAAAGTCCCGTATCGCGTTCCTTTCAAACTCCTTTTTATCTTCGGGAACAGAAAGAAGTCCGGTGGTGCCAAGTCCGGGCTGTAGGGCGGGTGCGGCAGCGTTGCCACGCCGTGATTGGCCAAGAAGTTCGACACGACAAGCGCGGTGTGAGACGGCGCATTGTCGCTCAGGTTGTCAGTCATACGGTTGATCGCTGGCCGGACGCGGGCGACTCGTTTTCGAAGTCTGTCGAGCACTTGGACGTAAAATGCAGCATTTACAGTTTGTCGTTCAGGTACAAATTCGTAGTGGACGACTCCCCTTTTGTCAAAAAAGACAATAAGCACCATAAACTTATTTTCCGGACGAACCCTGTATATACGAAAAAAGTATGTATACGTATATGCACAATCAAACACGAAAATAAGCCATATGGCGAACACAATTCATTCACACGGCAATAGATACAAGGAAAAGGGATAGGAACATTTATAAAGGACGAACACAAGAATGATGGGGAAGGTAGTTACTAGCAGTTCACAAGCCTGAAAAAGTTACCTTGACCCTTCAATGGCATTTCTGAGAAGGAAAAAATTTCGCTTGGGGTGAAATTGGAAGAGTAGGAGGATGTGGTAAATTTTCAATGTCACATAATTTTGATTCCTCAACGCACCTCGAGATGAGTGAGCGGGTACATTTTCGGCAAGAAGGCGGAGGTCTTTGGTGATCATAACGCGCCTTTCCACTTCAAAGCATCTCGCAATTTGTTCAGCAGTGCTGTAATTGGCACCAGTGATGGTCTCACCCTTCTCCAGGTAGTCTGTAATGACTCCACGGCAGTCCCAAAAAATAGACAGCGTCACCTTTCCTGCAGATTTCTGCACATTAGCCTTCTTGGGGTAGAGGTGAGCCGCTGCGTTTCCTCTCCTTGTTCCTCTCTTTGGTCTCTGGACCATATTGATAGCTCCAAAATCCATCCCTAGCTACCAGGCAACCGTAAAAATCCTCTTATTATGGCTCCAAAAAATTCAACATCTTCCTAGATGTCGTGCCGCGTATGCTTCTCAAAAGGAGTCAATAGTCATGAAACCCAGTGCGCTGACACCTTTAACATGTGCAGTTCTTCGTGAATAATTTTCCACTCACTGCCGTAACCAAGGTCTGTCTCATTCATGATTATTTGGATGGTTGCTCTTCGAAATAATAGGATAAATCTCTCCACTTTCTTCACTGTGGCACCATCGTCCGTGAGTGATAGTCTTCCACTTCTTGGGTCATCTATGAGGAACATGTTGCAAGTTTGAAAATTCCTTTCCCCCCTCACAACTATTTCATATGACCGGCTATCGTTTCCACAGACAGCCATCATTTCATCGTAAATTTCGCGGGCACTATAACCTTTGAAATGGAGGAACTTAATCACACTTCGTGCCTATATCTTCTCTCTGCTGAGAGTTAATTCAATCAACGGCTTCCTGAAAAAAAAACAAATCAACATTAATAACTATAATTACCACATTACAAACATTATTATTGATATAAGGCAATCCACCGGTTAAGGTAGGTTTTTGTCAGGACACAACTTTGAATACTGCCTTCAGGTGCAACTGCAATTCCATCTTAAGGATCAATATTGTGAATTGGGCCTGACAAATATCAGTGCCACATTAAAAACTAGGTACGAATTATTTGGTGTGTTAGAAAGTTTCCTTAGAGCTGAAAAAATGATTATAGAACACAGGTTTGAAAATGAAAAGTTATACATCGTGATAGAAAAGGGAAGCTGGCTTACAGTAGATATAGCAGAGGGCGAGATCTAAATAAAGGACGTGCCCAATAGATTTGTTGGAGAATTCATCGCATTTAACTCAGCCAACACATTCTCAGAAACTAATTACATGAATAAGATTATAACTATACAGAAAGTATTAGGTATAAGTTGAATGAATGTAATCACAGAAGCATATGTTCATTTTCAGGCCCCCTAACTCCAAAAAGATGTTCTTTTAAGTCTTGTTTAAAAAATATCTACGCTCTTCAACAAGAATATAATGGTAGATACCCTCCCATGGACTACAACCTTGTCGTGGTGGAAGGGCTTGTGTGTTCCGATGACCCCTAGAGCTGTGCTGGCGGGAGTAATAATAATTACTCCTGGAAGGGTCACCCATGCCAGATAGGTCGAAGGTTAGGAGCCAGACGAAAGGTAGTCCACGCAGCGTCTGTTCCTCAGTGAGGCGGCTGCAATGGCGTCTGACCCCAGTGGGGCGGCCATTAAGTGATGGTGTCACGTTAAAAACACTATTGAGGAAGGCAACGGGAAACCACCTCAATTATGATTCCCAAGAATATTATGATGGGCACTATAGATAATATGAGTCCTGGCAACTACGGGACTCGGCCCAAGAGGCCGTGTGTCGTGCCCGGCAGCGGGAGAGGCAAGGCTTCCGCGGTCGTCATCCCACGAAACCCTTGCAGGGAAGAAATAACTTCAGCAGGACAGAAGACTCAGAAGAAGGCGAAAGTAGGACCTGGAACGTCAGGACAATGTTGAGGAGAGGCAAATTAGAAAATATTAAGCGAGAGATGGAAAGAGGTAACATAGATGTTTTAGGCCTCTGCGAGGTGAGATGGAAGGATAGCGGGGATTACTGGAGTGACAATTATAGAGTAATATACAGCGGCGGGGACGAGAGCCAACGAGGGGTTGCCGTAATTTTAAATAAAGGGGTAGGAAGAAGCGTAGTCAACATAGAGCAAGCGACAGATAGAATTTTACTCGTAGAGATTAAAGCAGAGCCGACGAACTTGGTCATTATTCAGGTATACATGCCACCGAGCAACCACAAGGAGGAAGAAGTCGATAGGATGTATGATGAGTTAGAGGATATCATCGCGAGTGTTCCTGCAGGGAAACATTTAATAGTGATTGGGGATTGGAATGCGACGGTAGGCGAAGGAAGAGATGGTGGTGAGGTGGGGGACTATGGGTTAGGCACGAGGAATTAACGCGGAGAGAAAGCAATTGAATTCTGCAGGAGACAGGGGTTAGTCATCACCAACACATGGTTTAGACACCACAAAAGGCGTAGGTATACATGGAAAATGCCAGGTGACTCAGAAAGGTATCAGTTAGATTATATTATGGTTAGGCACAGGTTTAGGAACAGTGTGATAAATTCGCACAGTTTCCCAGGAGCGGACGCGGACTCTGACCACAATTTAGTTGTTATGAAATGTAATGTTCGTTTCAAGAAGATAAGGCAAGGGCGGCGGGTTAAAAAATGGAATTTAGAAGCAGTAAATGAATTAACGAAGAAGGAGTATCAGGAGGCTGTAGAGAAAATGATGGATGACGGTAAAGAACTGAGTGCTATCGAAGAAAAATGGGAATGTATCAAGAAAGGGATATTGGAAGCCGCTAAAGACACTATAGGAACCGTTAACGGGAAAAGGATAAGGAAACCATGGGTAACGGATGAGATGATTGCGAAGATGGATGAGAGAAGAAGATGGAAAAATGTAAACACAGAGTTAGGCAAAATGAAGTACAAAGAGTTAAACAATAAATTGAGAAGGGCCACAAATAAAGCAAAAGAAGAATGGTGGAAAACGCAATGCGAGGATATGGAAAGTCTACAGAAGAAGGGTGAAATTGGTGCTCTATACAGCAAGGTTAAGTTATTATCGGGAAGTAAGAAGGCAAGATCTGTGCTAACAGTTAAAGATAAATGGGGTAAGATAATAGTTGAACCAGGAAAAATCCAAGAGAGATGGAAGGAATATATAGAAACACTGTATGGTAAAGAACTTAGGCCGACAAGGTTAGACATAGAAAAGGAACATGACGTAGAAGAAGATAGCTTAGGTCCAGGCATACTCGACGATGAAATAGAAAGGGCATTAAAGGAGATGAAAGCAAACAAGGCTGTGGGGGTGGACAATATTCCTGTAGAAATGTTGAAATGGTTAGGGAAAGGTGGGAAGAAGGCCATATATGGACTGATTCGTAGTATCTATGAGGAAGGAATCTGGCCGGAAGATTTTGTGAGATCGGTGTTAGTTCCTACTCCAAAAAAGGTAAAGGCTTCGTCATGTGAGGATTACAGAACAATAAGTTTGATATCCCACGCAGCTAAAGTTATTCTCAGGATCATCAACAAAAGGATAGAGAGTAAGGCAAATGATTACTTAGGGGATGCTCAGTTTGGGTTCAGGAAAGGAAGAGGTACGCGTGATGCCATTGCAGTAATGAGATCACTAGTCGAGAGAAATATAGAATACAATCAGGACGTTTTTGCCTGTTTTGTAGATTTCGAAAAAGCGTTTGATAGAGTGAATTGGGAAAAATTAATGCGTGTATTGCAGAAAATAGGAATGGATTGGAGGGACAGGAGACTGATCTGCAACCTGTACATGTCTCAGACTGCTCAGGTGCGAGTGGGGAACGGAGAGTCCGGATGGGCAGTGTTAGGAAGAGGTGTAAGGCAGGGTTGCCCATTGTCACCGGTACTGTTCAACGTATACGTAGAGGAAATGATTAAAGAGGCATGGGAAGAACTGGAGGTAGGAATGAAAGTCGGAGGGGAATTCGTAAAATCGGTTAGGTTTGCTGATGACCAAGCATTAGTTGCTCAGTCAGCCAAGGGGTTGCAAGCATTGTTGAGTGAATTGGAGGTTCAGTGCGATAAATATGGGATGAGAATCAATATTAATAAAACTAAGGTTATGCGATTTTCTAGAAAGAAAAAGGCTAAGCTAAATATTAAAATAGGCGGGGAAAGAATAGAGCAGGTAGAGCAGTTTACATATCTCGGAAGTGTTTTGGACCAACACGGTCAAAGTGGTAGGGACGTAAGGAGAAGAATTGCGCTAGGCAAGGAGGCTTTCTCAAAGAGGAGGGAGTTGATGACGGGGACGTTGAGTAGGGATGTTAAGACAAGACTCGTAAAAACTCTGATATGGAGCGTAGCTATGTACGGCGCGGAAACGTGGTCGCTGAAGCAGGAGGATAGACGTAGATTGGAGGCTTTTGAAATGTGGGTATGGAGAAGAATGGAGAAGGTGAAATGGACCGAAAGGAAAACAAATGAGGAAGTACTAGAAATGGTGGGGGAGGAGAGGGGTTTGTTGAGAGAAATCCTATGGAGGCAGGAAAAATGGATGAAAGGCGTATTGAGCGGTAGTGGAATGTTGAAGAGGGTAATAGAGGGGAGAATGTTGGGCAAGCGTGGTAAGGGTAGGAACAGGATAGGGATGTTGGACGGGATGAAGGGAGGAAAGAAGTACACCGAGATGAAGAGGGACCTGATATAGATTAGTTTGCTAGGTGGGGAGTTACAAAATGTTTATTTGATAGTTGTGTCCATCCAAAAACCTACCTTAACCGGTAGATTACCTAATAATAAAATGGTAGATATGCATTTTCCAGTGACCTTAATCAGCAGTGAACTTCAAATATTTTAAAACTCCAAATAAAACCCAATCCAGCAACCTACTCTACAACAGGTCCCTCTTCATCTCTGTGCACTTCCTTCCTCCTTTCATCCCGTCCAACATCCCTATCCTGTTCCTGCCCTTTCCTCGTTTGCCTAACTAACCTCGTTCTTCAACATCCCACTACCAATCAATACGCCCTTCATCCATTTTTTCTGCCTCCATAGGATTTCTCCCAACAAACCCCTCTCCTCACCCACCATCCCTAGTAATTCCACATTTGTTTTCCTTTTGGTCCATTTCACCTTCTCCATTCCTCTCCATTCCCACATTTTCAAAGTCTCCAATCTGCGTCTAACCTCCTGCTTCAGCGACCACGTTTCTGCGCCCTACATAGCTACGCTCCATATCGAAGTTTTTACGAGTCTTTTCTAAACCTCCCTACACAACGTCCCCGTCATCAGCTCCCTCCTCCTTGTGAAAGCCTCTTTGCCTGGAGCAATTCTTCTCCTTACGTCCCTACTACTTTGACCGTGTTGGTTCAAAACACTTCCGAGATACGTAAACTGTTCTACCTGCTCTCTTTTTTCCCCTCCTATTTTAATGTTTAGCTTAGCCTTTTTCTTTCTGGAAAATTACATAACCTTTGTTTTATTAATATTGATTCTCATCCCATATCTATCGCACTGACCCTCCAATTCACTCAGCAGTGCTTGCAACCCCTTGGCTGACTGACAAACTAAGCTTGGTCATCAGCAAACCTAACTGATTTCACGAATTCCCCGCCGACTTTCATTCCTATCTCCAGTTCTTCCCATGCCTCTTTAATCATTTCCTCTACATATGCATTGAACAGCACCGGTGATAATGGGCAACCCTGCCTTACACCTCTTCCTAACACTTCCCATCCGGACTACCCTTTCCCCAATCGCACCTGAGTAGTCTGAGACATGTACAGGTTGCAAATTAGCCTCCTCTTCTCCAATCCATTCCTATTTTCTGCAATATACTCATTAGTTCTTTCCCAATTCACTCTATCAAACGCCTTTTCGAAATCTACGTAACAGGCAATTACGTCCTGATTTTATACTATATTCCTCTCGATTAGTGATCTCATTACTGAAATGACATCACGCGTAACCCTCCCTTTCCTAAACCCAACCTGACCATCCCCTAAGTAATCATTTCCCTTACTCTCTATCCTTTTGTTGATTATTCTGAGAACAACTTTACCTGCGTGGGATATCAAACTTATTGTTCTGTAGTCCCCTCATAATGTAGCCTTTACCTTTTTCGGAATAGCACCTAATAATTTCTCACAAAGTCTACCATACAGTGCTTCTATATATTCCTTCCATCTCTCTTGGATCTTTCCTGTGTCAACTATTATCTTACACCACTTATCTTTAAATCTTTGTCCAGATCTTCCCTTCTTACTTCACGATAGTGATTTGCCCATGCTGTAGAGCTCACCACTTTCACCCTTCCTCTGTTAACTTTCCATTTCCTCGCACTGCCTTTTTCATCATGCTTCTTTTGCTTTATTTGCGGTCCGTCTCATTTTATGGTTTAACTCTTTGTACTTCATTTTGCCTAACTCTGTGTTTACATTTTTCCATTTTCTTCTCTCATTCATCTTTGTAATTATCTCATCCGTTACCCATGGTTTCTTTATCCTTTTCCCATTAACGGTTCCTATAGTGTTTTTTGCTGCTTTCGATATCCCTTTCTGGATACATTCCCATTTTTCTTCGATAGTACTCAGTTTTTTACCGTCATCCATGATTTTCTCTACAGCCTGCTGACAGTCCTTTCTTGTTAATCCATTCAATGCTTCTGCATTCCATTTCCTAACCCCCCGCCCCTGCCTTTTTGAAACGGAAGTTACATTTCATAACAACTAAATTGTGGTCAGGGTTCGCATTTTCTCCCGGGAAGCAGTACGAACTTACTTTTAATAATCAAACCACTTTACTTTTCCACATACACTTTTTAATTTTTACAACCCAGGTTTCGTTATAGCATAACATCATCAGACCTAATGATGTTATGCTATAACGAAACCTGGGTTGTAAAAATTAAAACGTTTATGTGGAAAAGTAAAGTGGTTTGATTATTAAAAGTCAGTATGAAGATTTTCCACCAAGTTACGCCAGAAACTGTTTTATTTATCAATACGAACTTATCACACCATTCCTAGACCTATGCCTAACCAGAATAAAATCTATCTGATACCTTTCTGAGTGTTCTGGCATTTTCCATGCATATCTACGCCTTTTGTGGTTTCTAAACCATGTTAGTGATGACTATCCCCTGTCTCCTGCAGAACTCAATTGCTTTCTCCCCGCGGTCATTCCTCGTGCCTTAACCGTAGTCCCCCACCGCATCACCATCTCTTCTTTCGCATAGCGTCACATTCCAATCCCCCATCATTATCAAATGTTTCCCTGCAGGAACACACGCGATTATATCCTCTAACTCATCGTATTTCCTATCGACTTTTTCCTCCTTGTGGTTGCTCGGTGGCATATATGCCTGAACAATGATCAAGTTTTTCGATTCTTCTTTTATCTCTACGAGTAATATTCTATCCGTTGCTTGCTCCATGCTCACTACGCTTCTTCCTACCTCTTTATTTAATATTAAGGCAACCCCTCGTTGGCTATCGTCCCCGCCGCTGCATATTATTCTAATATTATCACTCCAGATATCCCCGCTATCCTTCCATCTCACCTCGCATAGACCTTAAATATCTATATTTCCTCTTTCCATCTCTCCCTTAATATTCCCTAATTTTTCTGTTCTCAACATTGTCCTAACATTCCAAGTTATTGAGCAAACAGTCCAAGCTATTGAGATCGCCAAAAACCCGGCGAATTTCAATAGAGATGAAGGCTACCATCTCCACAACGCGTGGAAGAGAGTTCTTCGGAAAAGGATCAGTCAGAGAGCAGCACCTGGACGGGACCACCTATATGAGGGCGGCCAAAATCCGAGTCCCTCATCTTCGACCTGAAGACGCCGGATACAACTTCGGCGAAACTGTTGTCGGCTTCAAACAACAACGCGGTGAATACCCGAAAATGCAGAATTCTTCATTCCAAGTTCCTATTCTATATAATTTGATCTTCTTCTTCTGCGTCTTCTGTCCTGCTGATGTCGGATTTCCCTTCCAAGGGTTTCGTGGGATGACGACCGAGGAAGCCTTGCCTCCTCCGCTGCCGGGCAAGACACACGGGCGATGGGACCGAGTCCCGCATTTGTCAGAATTCACATTCTCTATTGTGTCCATCACAGCAATCTTTGGAATGACAAATGAGATGGTTTCCCGTTGCCTTCCTCGATAGGGTTTTTAACGTGAAACCATCACTCAGTGGCCGCCCCACTGGGGTCAGACGCCTTTGCTGCCTTCTCACTGAGGAGCAGACACTGCGTAGACTACCTTTCGTCTGGCTCCTAACATTCGACCATTCTAACATACCGCACTACGAGGACCAATTATTATTACTCCCGCCAGCACAGCTCTAAGGGTCATCGGAACGCACAAGCCCTTCCACCTTCAAATTTTTTAAACATAAGGATCTATTAATATGCAGAATAAATTTTATCCCGGTTATTTCTTAGTATAAATTACTATAAAATGATACCCCCATCTATTTATTTCATTTATTTATTTGAATAAAACTATTCTAATCTGGGGTATGTGAGCTAAATTTGTGTCAATAGAATACCAATATAAGGGGGGATGGCGTTGCAAAGTGTGTCGAGCGAGCAGTTTATCGTATCGCAAAAAAATACTCTCACGATAGAACGAAATTTAAGATGCAACGGAGAGACCGATTGACCCTGTCTTCAAATGAGGTAGTCTCCTTTCTCATTGAGCTACTGCGTCATCTTCGCCATTCTGCGACTCAAAATTCGCCCGCATACGACGAATTATCGAAATCCCTGCCCACGTCACCCCAATGCGTACCGTGTGGCAAGTGCGCATTCAATGTTCGAATCTTATTCCTTTGTGAGTAATTTGCGTCTCACGAGTTATCACGAAGACGTGATCATTTTCAAAGTGATTCAATGAAAAAAATGCATCTGACGCGATGTGGTAACTCACTGTACTTTTTTGCCACTACGTCGAAATCAACGATCATAAATAAGAGAACAGACTTGAAAAAGGTTGCTCACATCACCTTTAGCAGTCGAAGGGTACGAAAATATACTGAAAGGTCGTCGGAGCCTAAAGTCATGCGTAGTATATAAGTTTCCTTGGGGGGGGGGGGGGGGAAACCATGACAAAGGGTCACGGCGTGGTTGTGATTTCTCTATTATTTTTTTGAAAAAAGTGAAATATTCCATCACATGCATCGGCATGATGCCCATTTGAACTCCAGAAAAGGCGTATTGTGGGCGATTTTACAACACGTACAAAGGTAGTGTACCCTATACTCGAAAAAACCACTTCGAGAACATCAATATTGACATCATCTTGGAGTACATTTTACGTAAACGTCATATCGACATTCAGAAGTAATTAGTTTTTAATGTGGGGGAAAATAGAACATGAAAATTTAAAATGCAAAATATTCTCATCGAAGAGATACGCATAAATTTCACCTCTCCTTTATTTTGACATCAACCGACCAAGGTGGGCTACGGAACCATCGAGGGGTCACGTTTCCTGTATTTTCCCTTCATTCCTTGATTCCGATTACTGTGAATTCGCGTTGACTCACAACTCTGCCACTGAACCCTCTCTCACCCGACACCCCCTCCCCCACACCCGCCTCCTCCGTATATCGCATCTTCCACGTAATATGCCCGGAGACACTTGGGCCGTTTGTTCTTAATCTTTCGCGCAGCCTGAATCTCCCTCCATCCCCACCCATTTCCCTCACCCCGACATCCTTTTTCCCCTCGTTCTGTGCATGTTAGCTCACGCATCCTCTCGTGACCCGTAACCAGATAATGGCCCTCCACTTTGATAATAACGCCGTGACCGCTGGAAACCTGGGTCGTTAATGCCGAAATGAAATATTGGAAAACTACAATGTTAATGCTAATCATATACATCATCTTTTCCCACCGAGTGACGCCGCAGAGCGCTGAACACATGCACCATGAAGTCATGACTAGCATTGGAGAGCAAATGAGGCGGATGTTTTTATCATTCGATTGATAACAGTAAAAATTACCAACCCGACCACAATGCAGGTGGTATCCACGCATTACTCTTAAACAGTATAAAAACTTTTCAATACGGCCAAGTGTGGGGTCGCTTTTAGGCGAGCGTCATTGCCAAGGAGTGGATGGTATTTATCATGTATTTTTTGCTCTAACACTAAATTGTTACTTGTGAGAATGCCACAAAAGTCTTGTTGAATACAGATAATAATAACGAGTTACAGTGAAAAGTTTCGACTCGAGAGAGATATCCACGTGGTTAGAGACTTTTGGAAGAGTTACAAATACTTATAAGAAAATCTTTTGAGTGATTTTTTTCTCATTATCTGGTATGGAGTCGTCAACCCACTAAAGCCTTATTAAGGTAATGCAAAGAATTATTTTCCTTCACCAAAGAAAAATATAAATGAATATTGTCTTTCCAGCGTTTAAAACCTAGTATATACCATCGCCCAGAAACATGTTCAATTGCATCTTTGTTTTCGAAATTGCATTTCTTTTATTGTTTTTCTCTTTACGGTGGGCTCCAAGGCAAATGGGGGAAAACCAAAGTAAGATAGTATTACTGATCACACCAAAGAAAGTTTTGTGGTGTGATGAATACTTTTGTATTTAAGAAGTGAAACGGGTTGGATGATTTGTCATTGCGTACTCATCTTATTATTTTTTGAAACGCTTATATAAACAATAAGGCGATATTTATGGTTAAGCTCAATTATTTGCATAGATATATATATATATATATATACACATACACACATATGTATATATATATACATATATATGTAAATATATTTATCTATTTATTTAGATTCACTAAGAGGATATGCAAGGCATTTGTTATCATAAGTCTCATATTTTTTCTTACACTGATGACAATTAGTGGCAATGTTTGCGCATGAACGCGTTGAAAATTAAATCTGCATTGTATTTTAAAATTTTCATGGCTTCGAGTCTCGGTATTGGTTTGAGTGCTCTGATAGCCAAACTCAAACTGATTTTAAGAGAAATTGAACAAAAGAAAGCAAGGTTATCAGTCTTTGAAATGCAACTGCTAAGTACAGCAATCCCTGATAACGGCAAAGCGGTCAGTTTTGGCACAGTTTTGCTAGGGTACCAGAGACGAAATTAAAGCCTAGTAAAACTCCTCTTTCACAATTCCGAGCAAATTTGTATCCCTTCTGAAGAGACTACCTTGATTCCCAGCATAACGTTACCAACGCCCTATTGAATGCGACCTCAATAGGCAAATATGAAAGAATTGTTCTTGGATGCTTTGGTCATGTCAAGAGCGTGTATAAAAGTCGAATCACCATTCAGATATTTGAGGAAATAGTAAATGGTTTGTGAGGGAGGAGCAGACCGAGAGAGTCATGAATGACGAATGGGATCGCAGGGTATCTCAAGACAAAGATTATTATAAGTCTTAGATACAGAATAATATATATGAAATAATTTATGAATGCTACAGAAACGAAAGAAGTATGCAAGGTCTGGGAAGTGCGAAATGAATTAGTAAAAGGGTTTCAGTCCCCTGAAATAACATAAAAATGGGGCTTTCTGACTCGACCTATCCCAAAAGGAACCTATGGCGTTAAGGCCAGTTGTACATTTAGGTATTTAACTGAGTAAAAAAAATTAATATATCCAAAATTAAATATGTTCTCGATGCCCGGGTAACTTACTACGCGCATATATGATTCCTGCTTATGTAAGAGAGCTGAGATGAAATTAGTTAGCCATTGGTTTTGGGTTGTAACGAAAAATCGGTAGGTGTGCACCAATTATTTGACCCTCGATCCCTCAGTACGTGTACAGCTGCAGTCACTAGAAACTTCAGGTCCACTGTGAAGGTCCAGAAACGATATTTTGTGCTTGAGGGCGTTCCGTCAGCCTGAATCACCCACGTTCCCTTGGTGACGTAAACAGGCCTCAGGAGGAGAAGTGTCCAGCGCTGCATCGCGCTGCACGCCTGATTTGAATCTCGCCATGCCGCGACATGCGTCGTGCGTCATCATTCGATTTGTCCAAGGACACATGAAATTCTATACTCACTCTCGCAGACTCGACAAAATTTGAAAACACCCATAAAGAATGGCGAAAAAAATCATTTCCAAGCTATAGCATTTCATTTCCCGATCTTCCTATTTCCAATGTTTCAACTCACGAATTTAAACCCATTTCGCCGTCTATCGCATTTGAGTTTGTTAAACCAACTACATGGTTAATAAATTTCGCCATGTTTATGCTGTTGAATTTCAAAAAAATATACCATCGCCTTCCGGTTTCCTTAACTAATGAATATTTATCCTCATTCGAATATGCCTAGGTAAGGAAAATGAGCTACATTTCAATAAAATAAAGTTCTTTTTCAATGCAGGAAATGAATAATGTTCAGGAGCACTGCTACGGCAATTTTTTTCTTGATTTCATTGTATAAAAACGCTGAATGAATACCGTTGTCACAATTACTTACTCCTAGGCCTATTCAGTACAGTAGATGTTTTTCCCTCGCAGAAAATAAATTCCCAGTCAGTTTCACTCACCTGTCAGTGAATGCTTACTAAAGTAAGACATCTTACTTTCTTTCCCCAAGAATGTTTGCCTTTATTGCCCAAGAAATTTACGGCCTGTCTTTCCCCAAATGTTTCATGGGCGCCTGGTATTGGTATTTAAGTTGAAAGGCGTTGAGCCTTTTCTTGATTTCCATAGTTAAACATATTCGCTGATGACAGTGTGGGCCGATAGGAGGGTACCTTCTGTCAGAACTTCGGAACTCAGTCCCCCTAATAGTACTGTGCGCCTATATTAGTACGTTAGATAAGCTGCTAGGGCGTAACAAAGCGAGCACACACCGCTTGGCGCTCTGAATCCGGACCCTTATAATACTTTGGCTCGTAGCACCAACATGCAAACAAAGTCCGACACGCCCACCCGTTAATGGGTGGGCGCGATTTCCGACTGGTCAAGAAGTGGCTGAGCAAGAGACAGCGGAACGGAGGAGAAAGGGAAATTGCCTATCTCCGCGTTTAGCAAGACGTACTATAAATTTGCAAAAGTAATGTGAAACTAGAATCTGAACACCAACAAGAAGGCAGGGATTCTAGACTATTTCAATGAACTTAAAAAATTTATTTTAAATATTAGATTTATGAAAATATTCACTAAGTGGAGTAGAGAGCAAATGGGTGCTTAGGTGAAGACCAGCTTGTATTGATGAAGAGGATGGGCATGTGTGATACCATAGGAATGATGGGGTCACTAGTAGAAAGGAATATAGAGTACAACCAGAATATATTTTTATACACCGCGGATTTTGAGAAGGTGTTCGATAGAATTAAGTGGGAATAATTAACGAACACTTTGAAAAATATAGGAGTAAACTAGAGGGACAGACAGCATTCGGAACCTCTACTATGCCTCAGACTACACAGGTGTGAGTAGTGAAAAGAGAGTCGGGATGGTAGTGCTAGACGTGGGATTAAGACAGAGATAGCCATTATCATGTGTTCTTTACAAGATATACGCGGAGGAAATGGTGAGAGAGGCTGGATAAGGCATGGAGGTTGGAATGAAAGTAGGCGAGGGCTTTTCAAATATTCCATGCTTGCGGATGAACAAGCCTTATTCATCCATTCATCATTCATTCAGCCCAGGAGGTACACAAATATGAGACGAAAATAAATCAAAATAAAATTAGGGTAATGAAAATCTCATTAAATAGGAAGGCTAAGATGAGCATTAAAACTGATGGAAACAAACCAGAAATAGGTCAAATAGTAAGAATAAATTGTTTTAGGTGAGGGCATCAAAAGGAGAATTTCGTAATCTAATGAAGCATTGACGAAGAGGCGAGAATTGGTGGCTGACACCTCAAGTATAGATGGAAAGAAAAGGCTGGTGAAAATTTTAATATGAAACATAGTTCTGACGGTTCGGAGACTTGGTAGTAGAGGCAGTAGGATAAGCGCAACTTGGATGCATTTGATATGAGGGTGTGGAAATGAATGGAAAAATTAAATGGCCGGAAAGGAAAACAAACGATGAATCTCTAGACATGGTTGGGGAAGAGCGATAGTTGTTGGGAGAAATTCGAAGAAGGCAGGAATAGGTGAATGCAAGAGATATTGAGAGGCACTGGAGTGTTGAAGACGGTAGAAGAGGTGATAATGCTGGGGATGGTAGATAGCGTGGTAAATCAATGAAAAATGCAGGCATTTTGAATGAAAGAAATGGAGGCAACAAGTATGTATTGGTAAAGAATGAGTCATTTTAGTATGAAACATTGGGTTTAGACCACTGATTGTGATAATAATAATGCATGGCCAAATTCGCACAATTTTGAGATTATTAGAACCACCAATTTAGGTATATATCGAATTGGTTCATTGATTAAGCATTGTTAAAATTGTAAGCTCTGAATAATGCGAAACTAACTACCCTTATTCGCCAAATTAAATTTAAGATTTTTCCTAAGTGGAATGCTTTATGCCCTCCTTCATTCAATCGAAACATGCTACTATTTTTCTCCTTCAAGCTCAAGTTGATACGGACACTATAAAATTGTACTGAAAATATTGAAAGTTCTATCGGGACAAATGTTAGCTGCTTCGCTCAAATCGTTACCCCCGAAATGAAGAACATCCGAGATTCCTTCCCCAGTTCAGAGTAAGTATATTCAATGGTCAGTACTCTGTAGTCATTTTCAACGGAAAAGGTTCGGAAGAGCACAAAAGGAAAAAGAGAAAGTTTAATCAAACGGCATTTTAGAGAAGTTCTTCTGCAAATCAGACTCAAAGAGTCATAAACAAGCAACAAGACGGCGAACAAGGGAACGGCATCATGAAGTAGAAACTAGGTTGACCTCCACGTCAGAAGTACGATATGAGCGACCATGTAAGAGTTACCAGGTGTCAGGGATTCACATAACTTATTGTTCAAAATTTTAATTTTATTCTATATCATACTACCTTGATCAAAAGGTTCCCGGAATTTATTCAAAAAATTAAAAATACAAGTTTATTCATCTAAATCTATATTGTCTCCTTCAAAGTAATCCCCATCGACTGCAACACACTTATGCCAGCGCTTGATCCAATCCTCGAAACATTTTTTATATTCGGTTTTCGGTATGTCCATCAGCGCTTCCTGCGATTTTTCCATTACTTCCTCTCGGCTGCTAAAACGCGTTCCCCGTAATGGTTTTTTAACTCGATTGAACAGAAAGAAGTCACAGGGAGCCAAATCAGGTGAATTCGGTGGCTGTTGGATGGTATTTGTTGCATTTTTCGTCAAAAAATTACGAATAATGATACCACTGTGCGACGGTCTCTGGTCTCTTTCGGCGAATTGCTTCACGCAAACGTCTCATGACGCCCAAATAATACTCTTTGTTTACTGTCTGGCCTTCTGGCAAAAATTCATGATGCACTACACCGTTGTAATCCATGAAAACCGTCAGGATTGCCTTCTTTTTTGACTGAAAACGACGTGGTTTTTTTGGTCTCGGCTCATTTGGTGAACGCCATTCACTTGCCTGATGTCTGGATTGCGTGTCGTACTCATAAACCCACGTCTCGTCTCCAGTAATGATCCTTTTGATGAATGTGGGATCGGATTCAGCCTCGCAAATCATGTCTTTTGCGACGTCAACACGGTCTCTTTTTTGCATGAAATTGAGGTCTTTTGGCACCAACTTTGCTGCTACACGACGGAAACCCAAATCATTAACCACAATGTCTTGGGTGGATCCATAGGCAATGTTCAAGTCCTCCGCTATTTCTCTGATGGTTAATTTGCGGTTATTGACCAACATTTCTTTTACTTTATCAATTTTTTCACCGACTTTCGATGTCGATGGTCTGCCGATTCCGACTGTCGATGGATGTTCATCATCTTCGATTGACTCACGACCACTTCTGAACCGCTCGTGCCACTGGTAAACGACCGTTTTTTTTAGAGAATCGTTGCCGAAACACTTTTCCAACATTTCCAACGTCCGTGCACCACTAAATCCGTTTTTTACGCAAAATTTAATACAAGCTCGTTGTTGCAAATTTAAATCCATTTCTGCAATTGTAAAAAATCGCCAACACACACAGAGATAGATGTACTCTTGGCTACGTAACTTTTGCAAATGTCAAGTTATGACACTGAGATTTAAAGGGAATATCAACAACAGATGTACCAATTTAACAAAAAAAACAGAACTCAAATCGGAACGATGGGAGCGCCACACGGTGGTTATTCCGGGAACTTTTTGTTCAAGGTAGTAAGCTTAAAGTGTAAGATACATGTGGTACAAGTTTCTTTAACTTGAATCCACGATTGCGCCAGCCCTCGTAGATATTTTGATCAATAAAATGGAAACAATGCAATTGTTTATTCTCAGGATTAAATTTTACTCCGAAGACGCGGAACTAGAGAACCACTAGGTTTCTCGTCTTTGGAATGAAACCCCAAATTACAGAAGGAGAGTAAAAATCATTCGCCTTGACCGGGATTCGAACCCGGATCCCTCGATATCCGGCCGAGTGCTTTAGCCAGTTAAGCTACCGAGATACGGCCGAGTTAGGCACTCGGCCGGATATAGAGGGATCCGGGTTCGAATCCCGGTCAAGGCGAATGATTTTTACTCTCTGAAATTGTTGCATTGTAATGCACATGTAGCGGGTGACTCCGTTGAAGTTACTGTTGGGGCATCTCCCGCAGTTTCTTTGAAATTTTACAGAAGGAGCTTTAGCCGACGATACCCAAAGCCAAAAATGTGATCTCTCCAAATGTAAAAAATGAAACCTCTGTGCACGTTTGAAAACAGTAATCAGCTAGTAATTGTATAATAGAAATAAGCATGGTCCTAGGAAGTCACTACCATCATGAATTAGAAACTAGGTTGACCTCCACGTCAGAAGTACGATATGAGCGACCATGTAAGAGTTATCAGGTGCCAGGGATTTGGTCGCGTTTCAAAAGATCACAAAGGACGGATAAATGTAATCATCGCACAGAAGAGCAGGTGGCTGTGCACCTGAACAATCAGAAGAATAATCTTGTTGTTATCAATGTTAAAAATTCGAAGATAGAAGAAACATAACAAACGCGCACGTGTGTTTACTTCACAAGAAGCGATTAAAGGCAATGATGAAATCGATTCATTATGAAGAGTAATCCGATAAAAAATAGGATGCTAAATCTTCAGGGAGCGAAAACTTCTTTCTGCAGCAAGAAATGGTAAAAAAAATCAAAGTCAAAATTCCCCCGTTGCAGAAGTATGGAACAAATCATGCTTGACAATCCTAGCTAGTGTTCACCTTTCCCAGTTTGGAAATTGATGTCTTAAAAGGGGACAGTGTGCATGAGGAATTGAAGAAGAGTTTATTGTGACGTGGGGATAGATTGTATCTTGAGCAAGGCTAAGAAATGTAGGGGTGTTAATTTCGTGTCCATCCAAAACCTACCTTAAACGGTAGACAAATAGTAATAACATTACGTTTTCAAATAATTTACGATTGAACCAGAGGAAATTTGTGCCGTGAAGAAACAGTGGCATGGTATCGTTGTAACCTGCAAACTAAATTATTTTAATGAACTAAATTACATTTTTTATTTTTATAACTGAATTAATTTTAAAGAACGGAAAACTAAGATTAACCAATCCACACTTCACGCGGATGGTCACATTTTAGGAATAGTGTTAAGAAAATGGGACTTGACAAACACCTCACTGATGTCACTTATGTAGCAATTTTGAATGAAGATTTTTACTATGATGAAGACAATTGCCGAGCATAAATCGCTTCTTCTTTAGAATTATTGTTGTTCTGTTTGACTCTGAGCGATGGATTTATAATGAAGATAAAGACTGAGGTAAAAGACTGAGTTGAGAGAATTTCATGGACAACCGAAATTTCATGGGACTGCATGCAACCATGAGATCGAGTTGACGAGGTGGTTTGTGTACTTGATTTCCATCCCGAAGGTCCGGATTAAGCCTATGCCAAACTCACTTCTACACCTACCCACCTTCCCTCTAACGGTGCAAATGACCTCAGCTCTCGGTCACCTCCCCTATTAAATACTAATAGTACCGGCAACATGCTTATTACCTAATTATCGACGGCAAGATGATGAAGTGTGTGTACTTTCTGTCTTCATGTGTCCTCATTTATTTTTTCCAAGAATGACAAGTCTTTGGAAATCCGTTCCCATTTCATTCTTAATGACATTTTACCATCGCAAAGGAAGGCCTCCCGGATCATTTCTGAATCTTTGCCTGTTTACAAACTGCTAACGTCTTCATTTCTACGAATTCAGAACTTCTCCCTACATCGATTTCTCCCTTTCGACGGGTTTTCGTCGACATTATGCCTCTGGCTGTCATCCCACCCTCTTGTTCAACGTAAACATGTTCCTAGGGCGTTACTCCTTCACCTATGAAAGTCACCTTCCGTGGGCGAGAGCGTCGACGCACGTCATGGAAGTTTTGGGAGACGTGGGAGACTGTATACAGTGGACTCCCTCATATCCGGCCACTGTGGATCGATTAAGCGAATGCCTGATTAATCCGTTGGCAAATATGATCCTGGATCCGTTAATTGATAACAAATATTTATCGTGCTTGGGCAGACCTGCTGTAAGAGACTGAGGTGACCAACCCCCGCCAAAACTCTATTACGCCTCCTCCCTCAATCAATACTCTCCTCTCTTATATCAACCCTCCCTCAAAAACTTAGACCCTCTCTCATTATAAGGATAATCTTTATTGTATGCTATTTTATTTTAATCGCATTTTAAACTATGTTAAAATGATATAAAGTGTATGAAGCATTATTACTGTACAAGAAGTATTATTGCTTCAGATGCTAAATAAAAATTGAAGCTACGACTTTAATCATGTAAAATGTGGTAGAGATAAATATTATAGGTTTCCCACTTCACATAAAAATTATGGTAATTTTTTTTTACCAAATATTCCTTAAACATCAATCTTTTGGTTTGATTTTTTTCGTTGGCCCACCTACTTTCAAAATTTAATCATTCAAATTTATTTTATCAAGCGTAACTTGGTGGCATTTGCCCAAAATATTGAAAAAAGAGAAGTAACTTCGTAATTACATACATAGTTTATTTAAAACACGACCCAGATTTCGTCGTTGGACGTCAACATCACCTGATGATTACGTCCAAAGTCGAAACTTGGGTCGTCTTAAAATAAAGTGTGTGTGGAATTACAAAGTTACTTCTTTCATTCCCATGCATTGACTTCTTCAGTTTAGATCAGATAGCCCTTATGTAGATACCCCAGTTAAATAATGGAGCATTGAAGAAAAATATATTTTCAGCACGATGTACTCTTCACACGCTCGTATTGAATTTTTTCCTTTCTCAGAAGCAAAATCATCAGTGCATAGCTTTTAAATTAAGAAATTGAGGTGCCGGGCGCCTTTTTTTTTGCTGGTCTGCCTTCTGAGATCTGAGGTCTCTTCTTCGTCAATTTATCTCACGCTAAGGATAATAACACCACATTTCAATTTGTACTTCTATGTTAAAAGCTATAAAAGTCGAGACAAATTACGCCGCTTGTAAAGTATTTGACTAAACCAATCGGTCCAGACTCGAAATCCCTTCAACATCCACGCATTGAAATTCCTTCAAAATCCCTTAGGAATTCAAAGTAAAAGAGACGACTCGTTATTTAAACTGGTTAAAGCACTGGCCCAGAGTAAGATGATTTAACCGCGAGTACTTTAACCAGTTTAGTAAATTCACAGTGGAACAGACACCTCATTAGCTAAACGGGTTTAAGCATTCACGGTTAAAGGGTTAAGGGATTTCTGGGCGAGTGCCTGAACCTGTTTAGTTGCCGAGTCGTCACTTCCAATGTGAATTTCTAAGGGCCTTAAACGGATTCATTTGTTTTGACTATTATTACCGTATGTACTGTCACGAAATAACCATAAGTAGATGTGCTCCCAGCACCTTGATTCACGAGGTTTCATGTCAAAATTTAAACATATATGCGAGAGGTTTGGGTTTGAACCTCAGTATAGGTGAATGATTTCTTTTTCCGCAGTGAAGTATTTCGAATTCACGTGCTTGCCAGCGAGAGAGTTCACTGAAGTCACGATTGCGGTATTCCCCGCATTTTCTTTTAACCTATAAAATGTAGCCAGAAGTCCATTGATATCAGTTTCAAAAGGTTCACATCTTTTGCCCCTGAACAGAACATCGGAGGGCATTTGGTGCCCCTATCTTATATTTACTTTTATTAGGTAATCTACCGGTTAAGGTAGGTTTTTGGATGGAAACAACTATCAAATAAATATTTTTTGTAACTCCAAACAAAACCCAATCCAGCAATTTACTCTACATCAGGTTCCTCTTCATCTCTGTGTACTTCTTTCCTCCCTTCATTCCGTCCAACATCCCTATCCTGTTCCTGCCCTTTCCTCGCTTGCCGAACATTCTCCCCTCTATTACCCTCTTTAACATCCCACTACCGCTCAATATGCCTTTCATCCATAGGATTTCTCTCAACAAATCCCTCTCCTCACCCACCATCACCAGTACTTCCTCATTTGTTTTCCTTTCGATCCATTTCACCTTCTCCATTCTTCTCCACACCCACATTTCAAAAGCCTCCAATCTACGTTTATCCTCCTGCTTCAGGGACCACGTTTCTGTACCGTACATAGATACGCTCCATTTCAGAGTTTTTACGAGTCCTATCTGATATATCATTCCTAAAATCTTATTCGGGAAGGCTTAATAAAAATTGGTCTTCTCCTGACGCTTTCCCGTCCTGCGTGTGAGGATACAGTAATTCCCCCATTACTTTTTCCTCGAAGATTCACTTAGTCACGAGAAAAAAGACACGAGTTATGATACGTCCTTGTTGCGACTTTATCTCGGGAGAATCCACGAAAGAAAGAATAAAATTTGAGCGATTAAAGCGAGACCGGATGGGAGGGTGTTGAGCAGTTAATCGCCGAGTCCTCCAATTCACACGCCGTCGCCCTCCTACCCCCTCGAAAGGATCCAATGCGTGCCGGCCGGCACGTACTTCCTTCATTTCCTCCCTCAACCCCCAAACGAATTTAAAGCTTCCAGGTGGTGTTCTTGGGGAGCATCGATGATGCAATGTACGGCAAACTAGGGTTCCGACCCTCGTGGAATCCGACGACGATTCTCGAAATCCTCTCGATTTCCGTTTTGAGGACTGTTTCTGAAACATTCACTCCACAATTTCATCATTGATAAGCTAGCCATTCTCAATCTTTTTTACCAGCACCCTTTCTCCTCGAGTCAGACACCATTCCCACCTCACAAGTCGTCGAATACTTTATAAAGGAGAATCCCAAATAATATGCGTATAACACTCATGACTTTTCCAATAGATTGGAAGAAAGAAATATTGTATTGGAAGAACCAATAGAAAAATTACTCTTTATAAAAATCATAGTAGCTCTATTTTTGGGTCTGTATAACTGTTGCTCAAATATTCTAATCGATAGACCTTATTCCCCCTTCCCCAATTGAAACTAGCTAGCTCAAGGGATGCATATTATCAGATTGATAATTTGTGATCCAGTCCTTCTTGTAAAACGAAATATGGTGGATGGAATATAAATGGTTCGCTGAAAGACCTTCTGGTAAAATTATTTATTTATAACGCCAGAAACCCGATACTGATTGAATGATATTTGGAAGAATATATAGATTGATGATCAATGAAACTGTCTTTTGCTGTGATAAGAAGCATACCTTTGTTCCAAAGTCCACTTGCCAGGATAATTATATTTATAATCCTGCCGAAGTGGTAATCCAGGGTCACTCAGTTTTCAGAATAATAACCATTCATTTTTATTTCAGCCAATATAATGCGAGAAAGCCATTTCATCTAGACTGTTTGATATTGCGAGATGTATAGTATGTCTCGGATAATTTATAATACGTATTGTATTGTTTTCACCCATTCATTGTTTCAACTACGTTGAATCCTCGCAAAAGTTGATGATTCAAGTACAAGGTTGTCATCAAAGAATTGTACAGAAATATTTAAGTTGGATAATGGATGCCGGTTGAAAACAAAATATGATTAAAAATATGTGAAGCATTTAGTTTTGGATTCTAGGTAAATATGAACACAAATAAGTGAATGGGAGCAAACATTTCACATGTAGGCTACGTTTGCGTTTAAAACACAAAAATAAAAAAATATCGAACATTATATCTTCTCATATTTTCGCCTTTCAGGATCACATTGGTTGAATTTGAGCGAAACAAAAATCCATCCATAAATAACGCAGCCATTACTCCCCCCAAAACTCCCACGAAAAACAACCAACAACTTTAAATTATCTCTAGGATCCTCCCGGAATTTCCTGTTGACCTAGCAGTAATTTCCAAGAATCGAACCTTCAGAAGTTGGCAACACGTCTCCAAGAAATACGCGCGGTCGGCGCCCCGATGTTCCTCGGCGCCTCTGTAGGCCGACCTCGCCAAGGAGAGAGAGGGAGAAGGAGAGATAGAGAAAAAAGGAGAGAGACGGCGGAGGACGCGCTGGACCGAGAGAGAATGAATGAAATGCACGTATAGTAGCATGGAGTGAATGACGTCACGCGCGAGCCAATGAGAGCGATGGAGGGGGGGGTGGGGTGAGGAGGAGTACGTGGAGGATGACCCTCCTCCCAACACCCCTCCATCCCCCCAAAACCCTTCCCCCACTCCGCGGCGGGACGCGTGTGTGCGTGCGTGCGTATATATATACGTGTGCACACACGCTCGTGTGTGTATATCGCCCTCCTCAGAGGAGACCGAGTGTGGACAGCCCCCGCGGAGTTGAGTGACGAGATCAGTTCGGGACCGAGGTCCGGAGAGAGAGAAAGAGAGAGAAAAGAGGAGCAGAGATAGAGAGAGATATTACGAAGACTGCGCCAGTTAGGGGAGTCTTTAGCCCGGTCCGAAAGCCAGATCGCCCGGTCGGCATAAGCACGAGTGACCCACCCACATAGGTTGCACCGGAGAACGCGGGACCCCGCAACCCTGAGCCGCTGTTTCACCGACTACGGAGAGAGGCACCCCTTCCCCGAGCGAACCCTTCCCCCCGAAGAAGCCCACAGAGGATGAGGACGACCCCTGATCGACGCCCGGCCCTGCTCCCCCTGGCTACGCCGGCCCTGGCCGCCGCCGCCGTGCTGTTGCTCCTCGTGGTCTCATCCGCCGCGTACTCCATCCCCAGGGCCAAGGTGAGGCGACTGACCGCACTTGAAAGTGGTGTCGGGTGAAGGCTAGGTCAGCGATGAGTGTTCGCGGCGTGTTGTGCTAGGGTTTCCGACTTCTTGACAATTCCGGGAGACGACCGGTCCACGAACAGTAAAATCCGGGAGGTAAAGTCGGAGACCAAATCATCGCGGTAGTGAACGGCGAGACTGGGAACCCTCGTCAAAAATGTCCGAATTTTTCTAGGTTGTAATCACCATTTTATGACTGAACTGATTCAGGCTGGTTTTCTCGTTAGTGGGTTAGTTTTCAAAGTGTCCAAGAAATACTGACTCAAAGCGACTGAAACGTAAAATTAGAGTTGATTCTACCAAAAGCGATCGGAAGTAACGAGGTAGTAAGTTAACGATTTCGTCAAAACTTTCCATCTTGAAACACTTGGCCGACTACACAGATTACAAAGTAAACTTAACGGGATTCTACAAGAGAAATTAATGCATTGTATGGGAGGTGGTTGTTTTCATTTTCCGCTGTCAAAAGCGAGGGTCCGCAGTTTCCAGCAGATCCTCGACTATCTACTGTAGCCTTAGGCTAGTTTGCCACGAATTCATTGAATAGAAGTCGGAATCAAATATAGTGAGCAGTAAAAGAGAGGATCAAAGGAAATTCGTTTGGAACATGGTAGCTTTCCTTTTCAGTGCCTCTTTCAACGCTGTATAAGGTTTTTGCTGTTAACCGAAAAAATGAGCACAAATCAAGTGTCTTATTCTGGGGATAAAATTTGATTGAAATCCTAGAGTACATCCAAATTGAGACCATTGTGCTATTGTAGTAATTTGTAGATGGATATGGGATAATGCATCAGGGTTAAACCAAATAATTGGTTATAGTATGATAACCGGTAAAATCACAAAATATTGCTCGAAGGATGGTTCGGCCATTACAGCTATTGTCGTCATCAAGAACAACATATCCATAATCTCTCGACCAAATGCTATAAATCAGGCACGACAACAGTTTTGAAGAGTAAAAGTAAGAGCAATAAGCCTCCAACCTGAAGTCTGGAGACATTTAAGGCTGTTGATTCGGGAGTCTAGACGAATTTGGGAAAGTTGGCAACATTTGCTGTGACTTCTTGCGTCTCGTTTGAATCGTCCTTCCACCGCCACTCAAACTGAAAAAAGGTGGACCTAGGCGAATACATTGGGAAACTAGAAGGAATTACTCGGAGTCAATCCAGTTCCGAGGGGTAATATGGGATTTAACTTCTCTCCCGATGGATGTTGCGTTATTCCTCGAATTACTAGACCATTTGCCACTTATTTTCCTCCTTCCTACCAATATTCCCTAAATGACTGTTGCGGAGCCTCTTGATCCATAGGTGTTGTATGAAAATGCGATCTAATTGCCTAATTTATTGGCAGTTACCGCTCGGGTCTAAGTACATCACCTGCGAAATGTTTGGGCACGTCTCATCACTTGTAAAGTAGATATGAAGAAGTTGGTTAAAGACTCCCTGCGCTAGTGACTCGTGCGTGAAGATTATGCACGCTTTAGAAGCGGTGGCAGTGATTACAAATTACGATGAACGATCCACACGACGCCATGGTCGACCCAATTTGGAAAATAATATTTGAAACTATTAAACCTGTAAAATTATTAGTCGGTAGTGATCTAAATCGTTCAAAATATTTCTAGACTATATGATTTCTCGGTATATCACTATCAACAGTTATGTACCGTAAGTTTAATTACGGCTTTCGAATTTAAATTTGACATATCCAACGTTACATATTGGTAGTATCAAATGTTATCATTGCTATTAATTCATTACAAGTTTCTCCTTACTCTTTATCAAAGCATAATTTTGGATGGAAATTTCATTTAATTTGATCCCTATGTTTAAAATAAATTGTAAATATTCTTGGTCGTTAGCATTTGCCCATTTGAATTATTTACCAATTTTACATGCAATACCTCGAAATTAAAGAAGGGTTACTTCACTTACATCGACGAAAATAAACTTGGTAATCTTCAACAGGAAACTTAAGAACATCTTTCGCTTTTAATTACAATGTTTTTGTGATGTGGAAAATAATTACGCACATTAGGTAACACCACCTGATGTGATACGTACCCACTTAATCTATGTGGTAAGAAAAGAATCCTCAAGAGTGATGTTTATATCTGTAGTCAGTGTTTGGAAATATGTTTCCCCCACCCATGATGATCACATTCTACGAATGTTTAAACTCCTTGAACTGCGATGGTAGTTGATTAGCGACGAGGGAATCGTTGTAGTTTTATTGGGGAGGTGACCCACAGCTAAGGTTAGACAGCATTAGAAATGGATGGGAAAGGAAGGGTGGAGAGAAACACGGCGTCGGCATTAGCTTACTCTTGTTCAAAGGGGCCAAGGGGTCCGAAGTTCAACGTCCTATCCGACGGACGTCGTACTCACTCAAAGTGCTCTCCACAGAGCACCTCAAGTAGGGATCGGGATACCACTGAAAATATTTGTTGTCTCCAGGATTTGAACTCAGGCCTTCTCGGTAGGAAGCCTGTACGTTAGCCTACTCACCATCCAGATCCCCAGGGAATCGTTCTATATGATATCAGCTTCAAGTGATGCAGACCATTCGGATCCACGAATCTGCATATTTGAATTGTCTTACATCGCGTCGAAATCAGGGATACAAGTTTTCCGTCATTTCTCGGTTCTTTATAAAGATTCTGTTACACGGGCTGATGCTATTATTTAAATATTATACCTCTCCAACATTTAACCTAAACATTTAACTAATACTCCATTTTCCTACTTTTATGATATTTCATCACAGTCGTTCTCATAGTTTGTCTTTATTTCTAATTTCTCTCACTGATTCAGTTATGCGCTTGTAATCTTTTTGACTGTAACAATTTGGCCACCTGGATGCTTTGGTCATATGCAAATATAACGTGCTTAATCTGCTCTCCACCTATATTTTATTTTTTATTCCTATCTTAACCTCATTATTTGCTTCCATAACCGTTTTCTTGGCGTATGGTTTATAAAGTACAGTCGAAAACGGGCAACCTTAATTTTCCAGTCTATTCAGATCTATCATGAGACTCCATTCGCCCTACTGATTAACTAGTAATATAAGAAGAGGCGACCGACGGCTAAGACTATTTACGCCATTAGAAATGAGATGGGCGGGTAATGCGACAGGGGTAGGATATTTTGGGACTGGAGAAAGGATGGAGAGAAACCCAACGTAGGCATTAACCAACTCTTAAAGAAAGGAGACAAGGGGTCCAACTGTTTAACGTTCCATCCAACGGACGACGGACTCACTTAAAGTGTTCTCCAATAAGCACTCCAAGTAGGGATTGGGATACTACTGATAAATCTGGCCACCTCCGGGATTCGAACCGGGGCCCTCGGGGTGGGAAGCCAGTACATTAGCTACCACCATGATCTCCCGATATATTAACTATTGTTTTCAGATTCTTAATGGATAATTCAAAATTTTCTTGTATCTCCATTCTATATACGAATAATTGAGTGTTTGATTATGAAAGCATTATTTTATAATTTTTAATAATAAAATTGCATCATAATAATTTTTACTATTGTTATTATACCCGATATGATAATTTTTGGATTAATACAGTCTGTAAAATAGTGCAACAATAAATTCACTTGCCTCTTCTAACAAAAAAACAACCTGACATCAGACGCTAGAATAAGTCCCCCTTCAATACCGCATACTTATTTCCTCCCTTCATTCCATCCAATGAGCCTATCCTATCCCTTCCCCTTTCTCGTTTGCCCCTCGTTCTCTCCTCTATCACAATCTTCAACATCCCATCGCCAATCAGTATGCTTTGCATCCATCTTTTCTGTCTTCTTATTGATCCCAACAATCCCCTCTCCTCCCCCACCATGCCTAACACTTCCTCGTTTGTTTTCCTTTCAGCCCATTTCTCCTTTTCGAACTTTCTCCACACCCACATTTCGAAAGTCTCGTATCAACGTCTGTCGCCTTGCTTCAACCACACATGGTTTAGCGCTGGACGAAACCGCAAACCATATCAAAGGGGTGGGGGGAAGTTCCTTTCCATATGCCAGGAAAAACAGCTTCCCGAAAAATCACGATGCTGGGGCTAGGGATACAAGGCAAAGACAAAGGTTCTTTGACCAACACCCAAACACTCTACTCTAGCCACTAGGTTGCCAATTATTAAATGGGCGATAATCATAGCGATTTGTGATAACTGGTGAAAATAAAGAAATAGAGACGATCATTTGATTGATGATCTCGAAAGGGTTAATGGAACCTTATCTTCGAGAAATATCACTGGAGATAATTAGGCCTTATTTTGCCACGAAAGGTCTTTCTGCAGCGAGAGTGTCGAAGTACAAGATTTTTCTCCAGAGGTGTGGGGACAACTATATTGGGCGATTGGAAAAGGCCAATGTTTATTCCAAGGAGAGAAGAGAGGGTAGGTGTTGAAGAATGGGGCTACAATGGCGCGGATAATGCGGCATGACCAGGGGGCGCAAGACCCTAAGATGTAAGGGGCCCCGAGCTTAAGAATCACAAGTAATAAACATAAAAAAAAGCATAAACACACTAATCAACCCGAAGGTCTCTTTGGTAGGTGATGGTAGAGTTCACCCAGTACCAAGCCTGACGACGTGTGAAATTCATACATCAGGGTAGGGGGGGGGCAGTTCCTTTCCCTGTGCCGGTTATGGTTTCCCAGGAAGATCTGATAGCCGAAAAATCACATAGCTTGGGTGGAGCTGCAGGTGCCTAGAGAGGCTTGCCCGGGAATCGAACCTGGGGACTTCAGTAGTCCAACACTCTACTCCTGGACTACCGCGACCCTCACAGATAATACAGGTCTATATTTCAGGTCATTTATTTTTTATGGTCAGACAGAATTACTTAGCTAGCTTATATGTATATTGTTGTTATTAAAAAACAACCAATTAGGTTTTTAATCTTCCGTATTAATAAGGTTTTTAAGGTGTCCAAAATCTAAGAATTAGGGTCTCAATTATTTTTTGTTGGAACCCCATAGAGACCTTCCTCGTAAACTGTTCTGGTCACCCCGAGGCCGTTGATGCTGGAAGCAATAAAAATTGTTCCTGGTAGGGTCACCCTGACTAGATTGATCGAGGGGTAGAAGACAGTGGCAGTGCTCGCATGTTCCTATGTGTTGGGGTTGAAAGGTCACGGCAGCGGAGGATTCAAGACCACTGCGGTTGTCATAAAAGCTGAGACCGCGCAAGAAGAGATGCATGGAAAGTATGATTAACTGAATATTCTAGCACAAAAAGTGACAGACCCTGCGCGGCAGTGGCAATAAAACGTGAGGAGTCTTATAACATGTTTCTGACTGAATAATTTACGCCTGTCAAGTTTCGGATCAAATATTCCGGTCTAACACATTTACAGTGCTGCCATTATTTATAAATGGGAGAGCAGTTTAAAGTTAACTTTCAGAGTAACGCATTAAATCGTGGAGTGTCAAAAAAGTGCAAATGGCCGTAACTGTAGACAAAATGGCCAAAGTAAGGAGTGCAGCGGCGATTGTTGATTCGTAAGAATACATATCGGGTGCGATTAAGTGAAAACGCATGACTTATTATTGGACAAAAATACGAAAAAGGTGAATAATGTAGTTTTAAATATTGATTTTCAATGAATCAATAATTCTCATGCTTTCTTTGAATCGTTTTTTGAAATAAAAGCATATTTTGGTTCTCATATTATAATTTAACTATAAACACAACTTAGAAAGCAGAACAACAATTCATTGTAATAAAAAATCCTGTTTTCTAAAGGACCTTATGGTAACACTTACATTATCTTATCACTTAATCTCTTTCAAGTTGGCAGGGATACCTTCATTTTATTTTTACGCATAAATCGTTTAACAGCATAATTGATTGCTCGTGCATAGCTTAAGTCCACGAGTTCATGTTCTCAGTTTTTATTCAACAGCAAAAGCAATGCACACAAAAATGTATTCCTCATATTATGTTTATCATAGTACTTCGACTAGAAAAATGAGATCTCCGAATAAGTTAACATAATTTAATTTTCTGAATACGTCATATAAAAACTTGTGCAATTAAGACGTTCTATTTGGTATTTATTGCTTTTAATTGTAATATTGTTTCATTTACAATGGCGAACAATGGATTCAGATTTTTCTTGAGTGCATTGGAAACTGATTATTTTGTAGAAAACGAAACATAAGAATGTGCCGAATTAAAAATGTAACTACCTTCTCAAACTTTCAGAGGGCGACGTCGGGCGCCACTGCTGTCTCCCAGGTTTCTGGCGAAATGGACACAACCATAAAGGTGTGCCACAACAGCACGCCGTGCGGATGGGCTGTTTACGCCCCCTACACCAGGAATGTGCAGTACTTCGTGAAAAACACGTGAGTAACTACAATTTATACTTGCAAACAAAAATACCCTCATTTTGGTAATGATAAATTTCTCACTCCCAGATGATAGCAACGGACACCCTTCATGACAGAACTGGGACTGAATAGAAGGGAAAGAGTTTGTTAGGAAATAAATCAAATGAATTTTAAAGCAGAAAGTAATGGGTGCCACGAAATAACAGCTTTAACTCATAAATATCGACAGATATTTATGAGTTAAAGCTGTTTAGTTAATGAGCTTAAAGTAAATAGGATTATAGCGGAGTATATCAAAGGAAGTCAAACGAAAAATGACGTAATGCCAAAGCTCAACCTTTGAATATTCTTTTCTGAATAAGAAAATTTGTTGAGTTTCGTTTTCTCGCTTCTATTAGAGATAGGTTTTGGGAAGGCACCCGTAAACCAGTATAGAAGCGTCGTCAGCATGATTTGGTATTTCCTTCCGCCTTAGCCTTGGATTGGCCAACATTATTTCCTTTTATGGTACACTCACGCTTTCAACCCCCCTTCACATCCTACAAAATTATCTTCCCTGGTTACCAAAATGAGAAAAACTTATTCGATGGATTCCCATTCTAGACTTCTCCCGATTTTGTTCCATTTCGCTATTTTTTTTTTGTGTATCGTCCTCATCACTTCTCGATTCACTAGTATGTACGTATACCTGAAATCGGTCGGTTCAAAGAAACTGCGATTTACTGCCCCAACAGCAAACTTGAACTGAGTCACCCATTATTTCTCTTAGCAATACAACAATTTTCAAAGCTTAAAAATTATTCCCGTCAAGATGAAAATTTTTGCATTTTAATAGTTCGGTTCTTGACAGTTCCTGCAGGTACGATGGACTGCGGAAAGCACGAACTGATCTCATAAATTTAAGAGAATTACATTAATAATTGCCTATTCCTATTGGGAATTATCCATACCCGGTATGTATATCAAATTCCAGTCTAAAAAACGGCCCTTTTGTCATTTCACCCGAATTTGATTATAATAAATTGATCTTTCCCGACTTGTTCCCTATTATTCCCGACTGGGTGGTCGTCTTGTAAATTTTCCATCTATTAGGTTCAACAGAAACCCCATTAGAGACAATTTTCCTCGCGAATTCTCAAATTTGTCCCCACGATTTCCTTTCCCGTGTCATTCATAAAAGCTAAGCAAAGCATGAAGTAAACATTCACTTCCTCTTTTCTCTCCCGTACAGCTGTGAATGCTCCAGGGGACGAGGATGCAGGATGGCCGAGGACGACCTCTCGGCGAGTGCCTTCGTCTACCGATGCTTCTCCGAGACGACGCCGACGGGCGCCGCCGCCTAGGAGGGTAGGGGGCAGAGGACGCCCATGCCGCCATTGGACTGACGAGGAGCCGAGGAGATGACGCCCTATGTGCTGCATCTGACTGCGAGTGCATCGCGCTAATTTAATCTTGTCATATGCGTGTTTGTTTGTGAATGTGACGCAGAGAGATCGAGAGAGAAAGAGAGATCATCCTTCTTCGCTTCCCGGACGACGGGTGCCGCCTCATCTCATTATATTAAATTATTATTACTATTTTAGATTTTCGTGACTGTTGCTGACGAACAGTTTCTAGTTCGCCGCCACATTCCAGTCTAACTCATGGAATCAGGCGACCGCACATGTCAAGATGCCCACCCTAAACATATATGTATAAAAAATTAATTTAAAATGTTAAGCGAAGGACTGACAAAAATCATCGAAAAGAGCGACGGGTGTAATTATGAATTAACCCTTTTCGTGATAACAGCTATTATTATACCAAAGGAATTCATAATTTTATAATTGGCGAAGTCATCATTTTGCAATTCTAATGAATTTTGATGTACAGCTAAACGCTAAAATTACTCCGATATCAAGGCATCCAATGAAAAGGATTTGAGTTTTTTCTTTGCAAGTGGTATGTATTAATTCAGTATACACTGAATAACACGCATTCCGAGTAGTAGGCTATCATTATAGGTCGGGTAAATCCTTTTCGGGGACTTGAGATGATGCTGGAATGTCCTCTTCGGCCTTTCTCCTCTCCAGCGATGACCCATATGTATCATTTTCATGCCCATTCACTCCAGGCATATCTACATTGAAATTTAGAGCGTACATTTTATTTTTTATCATTAACAAAAATGGTTAAAAAAGGATAATTTATTTCCCTTGCAAGAAATCATGCTTCACTCTAACTATGGAATCTTCGCTCGTTTCATATGTACTTCGCGATGCCGCTTTCCTCTACAGTCAATCGATTTCACTTTGTCGTCTTCCGATACCCCTCTCGCTGATCCTTATTTCTCAAATCCTTTTGCCCTACGAATTTCCAAATCAGACTTTAACTTTGAAATTTGATTAGGCCGTAATGACTACGACGATATTACTATTATTTATACATTTTTCCCAGAGAAAAAATCATTTATGCCGTTTCGTTACAACTCATCTCGGCATTTCATGTCAAATAGTTTGAATAAAAAGCGTTCAGTAAATCTGAAAAGCCCGTAGCAATGCCCAGGTAAATTATGTGATTATATTTCGTATCCTGGAGGCGTCCTATCCCATTTCCTAATTGAATTGCCATAATCACTCCACACAACTAAATACCTAGCATTAGCCTTTAAATAAGGCAAGAGGTTTTTACCATTCAAAGTGAAGTTTTTCCCTTTTTTGCTTGATGAAACTAAAAAAAAATGCTCAGAGCGTATCCGAAAGAAAAGAAGGCGTGACTGGATCGTTGTAGGTAATTTCTTAATTCTGATAGGTAATTTGGAAAAAAGTTTGATGAAGTTACCACTGTAACTTAGGGATTAAGGTATTTTGGGCATACTCTTTCTATGGCTTAGCTGGCATATTCTCAACAGGCGGTGGTTCATTATTTCTTGGCAATCGCTTGGCAATTTAAAGAATTATAATTATTAGGCCCACACAGCAACAGTATTGAAGTTTTTTATGTACTTAAAAAGTTAGGATGTAGAACTATTTAGAAGTAAATATAGCAATCTATAAATACATGACCGTCCTAACACTGAGTTCCACATAGACATGCCTGCAGTGAACCTCTACTGACTTGAGTATCTGGTTCACTGCGTCTGAAGTTCACTGAAGAAAATAAACATATACCCCAGCCTCAAGACAGTGAGCTATAAATTAGGTTCGCCATAAGTGAGCTAATTAGGTTTATATTTGACAATATATTGAGCACATTATACAGAGGAAATAGGTAAACTTCGCCAAGATGGTCGCGTACTGCATAACAAGGTGTTTCGTAGAAAGGGAAAAAAGAGAGAAAGGTAAATATGTAAGAATGAGCGTTTCTTTCCTGCAAACTTCGCCAGCGTGAGACGGTATATGTATTTATGAGTTAACGCTTTAACTATAAATAATCTTACTTAATTGGCCAAGATTTTTGTTTCTCTTAAATAATTGCTATTGGAATGAGATACAGAGATGTAAACACCACTGGCCGGCAGATGTATTAATATTTCAAGGAGGCTATTCCATGGCAAAAATCTGGCGTTACTGGATTTATCATTTACTTGTGTCCCACAACTCTCCGTGTAAGAGAGCTTTTGGTACGATTTTGAAAATAAATCAACAAAATTTTCTCTCCTACACGAACTTGATTGGTATAGACTCCATTTGCATGCCTGTATGCAGAAGAGGACACTCACAATGACACAATTATTCTAAAAAGTTAAATCCTTTTGATCGTATGAACTTCAGTCAAACTTCCCTGCCAATACAGTGATTTAAGTCGAAGTAAAGGATTTTATTTTATTGTGTATATTTTTATATATATGTCAATTTATAGGAGGGGAATGATTAGCCAAAGGCAAGTTGTTCAAAATAAAATATCCATTAGTTTCGTTTTTCTTGGCAACATCCATTGAATAAAACAGTAAGATGACGTGACCAGATTATTTTTTAGTCACCCATTTCATTACATTAGTTATTTTTAAAATTATGGTTTGTTTTTGGCAGTAGTTTATCTGTTACGGAGGTTTTTATGCTTCGTAGAATCGGAAAAAAATGGCTTGAGGCTTTATTTTTATCGGCAGCGAGAGTCAAGTCCAGCAACACCCAGGTGGTGTCGGAATACCTCGCCAACCAATGATTTTTTAAGTTGCCTGTGTAATATTGTGTGCCTTATTTATAACACTTGATGTGACGTATTCTCTGCATGAAATTTGTTATAATGTATTTATTGAGGGAAACGTATTTATCTTCAGTATTTTTTATAATTAGTAACTATATATATCTTTGTGGTCTCCACTAGATCAAATAAAATTATTGCTGGTGCAAAATAATGAAATGTTTTATTTAATCGGGGCCCATGGCGAGTTCACCTCCAACCAATAAAGGCGCATCTACATAATGGCCAACGTGGAGAAGCGTGTGCGAGGGGTCGTGGACCCAGTTGAAAATGATTGGACAGGTAAATCACCTGTGTGTCCAATGCGAGACATTGATATCTATAAGTTTTAACTGAAAAAATTACTGTTGTCGAATTTCGTATTTCATTGCCTGGGACTCCATGGACAAATTAGTATTTACGATAAAATTCGACAACAATCAACAATACTTCACTCGATATCCTTGGAACGAAAAGTTCAGTATTAGACGCTTCGAAAATGTACGTGACGTGGTTTAGGTAATGACTTCCTTGTTCATAATGTTTAATATTTTAAAGAGTGCCGAAAATGAGGTCTGAGAAGATTTATACTAAATTTTTAAATCTTAAGATTAAAAAATGGACTATTGGAAGAACTAAGATAAATATATTGCTCATATGAAAACAATAACCGGTAATTACGGCTTGGTAGGTGATGGTAGAGTTCACATAGCACTTAGCCCGACGGCTTATGAAATTCATACATCAGGATAGGGGGGCCAGTCTCTTCTCTGTGCCGCTCATGGTTTCCCAGGAAGATTTGGTACCCAAGAAATCACACAACTTGGGCGGAGCTGAGGGAGCCCAAAGAGGTTTGCCCGGGAATCAAACCCGGTCACTCCTGTTATTATTCCAACGCTCTAACCCTGGACTACCGCGACCCTTGTATGTTGTAAGTACCTTTATAAATATGGAGAATTTAAGTTAATGAAAACTACAGTACAGTGGTGGAAGGAGGAGTAGAAACATAAATATATCTCGAATGTCAGTCCTAGCTTTGAAACTTGATTGTATCTGGTTAGGTCGAAAAGAATAAATTGCGCAAGTTTGTATTTATTAGAGCGGATGCCGACAATTTAATGGGCACCCCTCCCATCCTGGTTAATACCACGTACGCATAGGTGCTACCAGTCAATGATCGATGAAATGGAGAAATTCATTTTTCGAGGCTATTGAATAGATGTTCATTAGGGCAATGATATAACATATTTAGGGTATTTAATAGACTATGCCACTCTCGCCGTCTGTTCTCCAGCATTTCCCGCTTAAGAGAATATTGAGTTAGAAATGAATATTCCCGCATGTTCCAAGAGTCGGTTGGCGAAATTCATAACGACCGTTGTTTTACAAGATGTATGTACCAGCCTGAAGTCTATGAAGTCCCTCGTATCTGAAGTCTATCGGCTAATACTGATGCTACGGTGGCCATGATCTACCAGCTTGTGAATGAACACCTTTTTTTTACTATACCCTGGGTTTAACTCAACGAAGAGGTAGCTTTCTTAATGCTAGACCAAGTCATTTAAGACCCAAGTTATATCTATGGCGAGGAAGAAAAGAACATTCACGTCACAAAGGGTCACAATAGGTATAGGTAAGTATTTATCAGGGACAGAACTATCGGACTGAAATCACGTCCAGGAGAAAGAAGGAAGGGCGATTAATAGAGAGGTAATGTGGAGAACACAGAGAAGAGGTGAAAAAATCGTCAGTGCCTAATTACAGGGGTTACACTTCCAGAATTACACTCTTACTAGTGTGAAAGGCAAATTTGTGCAAACAATTCACAAAAAAAAACCTACGACACCGTGGAAAACACCTGTGGAAAAGATATCCCTCCCCCTCGATGGCTGCAAAGGCGTGAGGGATGAATGCACCACCGGCCAATATACGAATAAATAGGCCGGTCCCATTGCATGTCCCCCGACCGAAAGTTAGTCCCTCCATCAGTGGATTTGCATGTCGGGACCAAGCGGTCAACCACTCGAACGCGAATGAAGAGGAGTGGCACGACACTTGACTGGCGAATTTCGGCTGTTGAGCACAATATCCTCTGATGGGACGCAGCTGAGAAATATCCCCAGAAAGCTTTACTCGCAGGACGAACTGCTGTCCCGAATGAAACCCCTTCGTAAACGATGCACAAGCAGGGAGCAGGCGAGAGAGAGACTTTCGACCTCCATGCGGTCAATTTGATGGGATTTGTTGCGGCCAGATGAATGGCCTCTTCCGTAAAAGAACACCTCTTGGGAGCATTTAAGGAACCGCGGGGCCTACAGCACAGCGGATCCTCCGCCTTAAAGATTACATATCAGTGTTATGCAGCGCCCCACAGAGGGCAATTTGAATATTTTGAGGCTGTTCAATAGGAGGGTTGTCTGGATTACACGGAGGATGAGAACTCACAATGGCTGCATCTATATTAATTTTCACTTCCTTGAGAGCAGTGACAACTTAGGGGTACACCTTCCTTTGAAATTAATTGTCTCCCCCTTTAAACATTTTAAACCATATGCTAGCTGCGTTATGGGGAATAATGAACTCTCCTTACGCTTCCTGCTATTTAAATAGGGATGACGACTTTTTTACGGGAAAACTAAATTTCAATTCAGCATCGCATATTAACTCCATCATTGCCGTATGCGAACTGACACGTTTCAATTGGCAGCGGATGACACAATACAGTAGTCCAATCTTTGAAACATCTTAACATCTTGAGAGTCAAATGTTTGCTCAATGAACTGTGCGGATAAAAAACAAATGATCAACTTTTGTGAATATTCCTTGTATTACAAAAGAAATAAATATTGCCCGGAAAATGTTCATTCATTGAGGTAAGTCGAGTGAAATCATCCTCTATGCTCCTTTTTTATTTCGATTCCGTTTAAACGTTATACTTTTACAGGAATTTGTTGATTATTATTCTGATGGATACATATTAGTTTATTGATCCGCGTGCGTACACCTACATCGGACATATACATTTTTAGGTACTCTATCGGTTAAGGTAGGTTTTGAATGAACACAACTACCAAATAAATATGTTGTTTCTCCTAACAAAACAAACCCAACATCCTATCCTACAAGTCCCTTTTCATCTCTGTGTACTTCTTTCCTCCCTTCATCCTGTCCAACATTCCTATCTTATTTCAGCCCTTTCCTCGTTTTACTAATATTCTCCCCTCTATTATAGTCTTCAACACCCCACTGCCAATCAACATGATTTTAATCCAGTTTTCCTACCTCCTTAGAAGTTCTCCCAACAATTCCATCTCCTCACCCAGCTTATCAAACACTATTTATTTTCCTTTCTGTTCAATTCACCTTCTGCATCCTTCTCCACAACCACATTTCAAACGCCACCAATCTACGTCTATCTTCCTACTTCCGTGACCACGTTTCCACGCCGTACATAACAACGCTCTATATCAAAGTTTTGACGAGTAATATCCTTACTCAACGTTCCTGTCATCAACTCTCTCCTTGAGAAAGCCTCTTTGCCTAGCGCAATTCTTCTCCTTACGTCCCTACTACTTTGACTGTGTTGGTCCAAAACACTTCCGAGATACATAAACTGTTCTACCTGCTCTCTTTTTTCCCCTCCTATTTTAATGTTTATCTTAGCCTTTTTCTTTCTGGAAAATCCCATATCTATCGCACTGAACCTCCAATTCACTCAGCAATGCTTGCAACACCTTGGCTAACTGACAAACTAAAGCTTGGTCATCAGCAAACGTAGCCGATATTACGAATTCCCCTCCGACTTTCATTCCTACCTCCAGTCCTTCCCATGCCTCTTTAACCATTTCCTCCACATGTACGTTGAACAGCACCGGTAATAATGGGCAACCCTGCCTTACACCTCTTCCTAACACTGCCCATCCGGACTCTCCGTTTCCCCCTCGCACCTGAGCAGTCTGAAACATTTACCGGTTGCGGATTAGCCTCCTGTCCCTCAAATCTATTCTTATTTTTTGCAATACCCGCATTAGTTTTTCCCAATTCACTCTATCAAACGCTTTTTCGAAATCCACAAAACAGGCAAATACGTCCTGATTGTATTCTATACTCCTCTCAATTTGTGATCTCATTATGGCAATGGCATTGAATGTGCCTCTCCCCTTTCTAAACCCAAACTGTTCATCCCCTAAACCAAACCTTTTTCGGCATCAGAACTAACTCACATCTCACAATATCTTCCGGTCAAATTCCTTCCTCAAAGATATTACGAATCAGACCATAAAGACTCTTCCTCCCAGATTTTCCTAAACCTTTTAGTAGTTCCGCAGAAATGATGTCAACCCCCACGGCCTTATTTGATTTCATCTCCCTTAATGACCTATCTATCTCATCTTCGAGTATGCCTGATCCTAAGCTATCTTCATCTACGTCATGTTCCTTTTCTATGTCTAACCTTGTCGGCCTAAGTTCTCTACCATACAGTGTTTTTATATACTATATTCCTTCCGTCTCTCTTGGATCTTTTCTGCTACAGCTATTATCTTAGCCGACTTTTCTCCAACTGTTAGCACAGATCTTCCCTTCTTAATTCCCGATGGTGTTTTAACCTTCTTATATAGCACACCAATTTCAGCCATCCTATGTAAATTTTCCATATCCTCGCACTGCGTCTACCACCAAGCTTCCTTTGATCTATGTTTTATTCGTCTCAATTTATTATTTAACTCTTTGTATTTCCTTCTACCTAATTCTGTATTTACATTCTTGAATTTCCTTCTCTCATCTGTCTTTCTAATTATCTCATCTGTGGTGTATGGTTTCCGTGTCCTTTCCCCATTAACAGTTCCTATTGTTTCCTTTTCGGCTTTCGATACCCCTGTTTTGATATCATGATATATTTCCATTTTTCCTCGATGGTACTCAGCTCTTTCCCGTCATCCATGATTTTCTCTACAGCCAGCTGATACTCTTTCCTTGTTAATCCAGTTAATGCTTCTACATTCCATTTTCTAACCCTCCTTCCCTGCCTTATCTTCTTGAAACGGACGCTACACTTCAAAACAACTGAATTGTGATCAAAATCCGTAATAATCCCTCCTTATTCTGCAAAAATATTATTCCCTCGAGAAGTGTCTTCCATCATGCTCATTTCGTCTTATTATTTTCGCGCCTCAAGTGTATTATTCCATTATTTGTGCGCTTTTCTAACTCTGTGTCTACATTTTCCCATTTCCTAATCTCTTCTATCTTCCTAATCATCTCGTCTGCAATCAATGGTGTTCCTGTCCTTTCCCTATAGTTCCGTTTGTGGCTTTTGATATATATCCTTCTATGACATGTAATCATCTTTCTTTTATCCTATCCGTCTCCCGGTTTTTTCTCGTAATTTTTTCTACTGCCTCCTGGTAATCCTTACGTTACATGTAGCAGCATTTACCCGGCAAATGCTGATATATTCCAATTCCTCATCCTTATTTTATTCTCTATTTTGGATAGAAATGTATTATTTCGTTATTTATTTCTTTGAACTTCCCACTCTCCTTCTTGTCGACAAAATGCCCTATCCCTTCCCATCATATTCAGCTTCTCCCTTCTATATAACTCCCGTCAACGTCCCACTGTCTCCTTACATCCCCATCCCGCTTTCAGCTTTTCACGGCAACCACCTCTTTTCATCCACAGACTTAGTAAGGCTTCATCGATTGTTTTCATCTCTATCAGTCAAATTCTCCACTACGTCCAATGCAGATTTAAAAATAATGGATAAGTTACGTATATAATCCAACCGGTTCGGAAATTAATTTTCTATGCAGAAACCCATATACCAATAGAGATATTATATTTTCCGAGAAACTGAAAAATGAGAATGGCGAAAACCTTAAATTGGGTATACTCGCTAACTGTTTCCTGTTTCTAAGAGGGCAGTTTGAAAAGTTGATGGATGAAGATTCTCTTCAAACGAAGAACTACCAGCCGAAGTAGATGAATATTTTGCAGGCCTGAAGGAATCTAATGTTCGAGATGGGATCAAGACATTGGAATATCGCTCGACCAAGTGTATTAGTGCATAGGGAGCCCGCATTGAAAAATAAAAAATTATCACTGGTGTAAGATGAATCCCTTTCGTATCCCAGACAACTGAAGCCATAACCTTTCCAGCTGACCGTATTCCCTTTGCTTTCTTTGGTGCTGGTAAATCAACATGTTTCCACTGCTTTGACAGCTGTTTTGTCTCTGGGGTACAGTAGTGGACCCAAGTTTCATCTGTAGTCGCAAACTTCACTCTCGATAATTTTTTCTGTAGCCTAAGGTTTTCTTTGCATGTCATGGAGTTTAAAAACTAGTATTTTTGTCAGTCAAAATCCTACAAGTATAAATTATCGTCAAATTTTGACATAAGTATAATATGCGTACTGATAGTCATTCATGATAATAATAAGAGAACGAGATTCGAGAACAAGTGTAAAGACAATAACTCAACACCAGAATTTGTCAATAGGATTCATTTTCATTCAACCCGTTGGAGTGAAATCTACGCGCTTAAACCGAAAGCCGAGAATTAAGACGTCTATATGCGTCTCAAGGAGTCCCATTCCGAGAGTGGTTTGAAATTCAGTGCAAAAATGAAAACTATTCATTCTTTCGGGATGAACTACTTTCATTTTTCAACTCTGCCTATACATTTCGTCCAAAACTTCTCAACCTTATTGATCCCTGCATTGTAATTCCATTTCTCAGCAGCCATTTGCTCATATTGTTTTAAAAGTTGTCGTCCCAGGGAGCCAAAGCTTGAAAATAGAGGGAATGTGGAAGGAGTCGTAATCGTAATCCGAATCAATCAGCATCCACAACCACGGAAAGGGTGGAGTGTTTTCGTGATAGATAGGTAGTATTTCGTAGTACTGCTGGTGTTTCAAACGGTATTATTAGTATATTTTTATTGATATTTTGGGGTGTTGAATGAAAACATAGCCTTTAACATTGTACAGCAATACATGTATTTTCCTCATCTAACAAAAAAACACAACTTGACATCGGACACTACAGTAAGTCCTTCTGTTTCCCGTACTTCTTTCCTCCCTTCCTTCCATCCAACATGCCCATCCTATTCCTTCCCCTTACTCGTTTGCCTAACTCTCCGTTTTACCAAAGTCTACAACATCCCATTCCTAATCAAAATACTCTGCATCCATGTTTCCCACCTCCTTTGGATATTCCCGTTCAACCCTCTCCTCCCCAACCTTGTCTAACACTTGCTCGTTTATTTTCCTTTTCATCCACTTTACCTTTTCGATCCTTCTTCACACATACATTTCGAAAGCCTCCACTCTACGTCTATCATCTAACAATTCATATTATTCACTTGTAATAATACGTCCAGAATATTCAGTACCACTTGAGGTAATATGGGCAAAATTTTCAAGCATTTCCATATCATTGTGATCGGAGCCAGATTCACCTTGTCTATCAGTTCCTCCAGTTTCCGGATGGGAATTTCCTTTCATAAAAAAATGCTTGATCAACAAAAAATTCTCTTTCGCCCATCTCTGTGAAACCAGTTGACTTACTCGATTCAAACGAACGCTTAACGCCTATCTGGCTGAAACTTGGAGTGTTCCTCCAGCGGCTAATAAATGAAAATAACTTCAATACGCACCAGTGGTGCCATCTCTCTGACTTACAGGGAATTTTCAAACTATCCTCGTAACTAATACTCTTAAATTATTGCAGATTTGCATTGAAAAATTTACCCATTTCAATATTATAAACGCGCCCTATTATTCTTACCAATATGACATTTTCAGAAAACAAGTATTTGTGGTTATGCATACATACTCAGGAGTGTTTATCAGCGAGAGAACACATATTATTGTATTTGTAGGCATATTGTTTCTAAAAGTAGGTTGTGCCAATAATAATTTATGTCATTTTACAAACCCATACGCTATCTACCAACAGAGAAACTCCACTGACTAATCTTATATGCATATCAGCTCGAAATGTTTTTCTGTATGATGCATCTTAATACTAAAGCCAAATTGTAGCACAGAAAGAAAAAATGTACATGTTCAACTTTCTTCAATTTATAACCCTAATTAGGTACGAGCTGAGGGTGAGTCACTTAATCGACTGAAACGAAATAACCCTGTCCATCTTGAAATGTTTCTCTCTTAGCGGTTGATATCAACAGAATTATTCAGCGCTTTACCCTACCCTGTGCCCATAGCGACCGATGGTAACAAATATTATTTCTGTCACTTTTAAATTCTTTCAGAAAACGGAATTTTCTCGCATGACAGCCTAGCGGTAGCAATTACGATTCACAAGTGCATAGATTTCGTACGCAAAAACTATGACAAAAACACCCGAGGGAAAAAAAAACCACCTACAAGAGCAAAGGCGTGAGGAATAAATACACCGGTCCCATTGCATGTCCCCGACCGAAATTCAGTCGCTCCATCTGTTGACATGTACGTCGGGACCACGCGGTCAACCACTCGAACGCGAATGAAGAGGAGTGGCACGACACTTGACTAGCGAAATTCGGCTGTTGAGCACAATATCCTCTGATGGGACGCAGCTGAGGCTGAGAAATATCCCCAGAAAGCTCTACTCGCCGGACGAACTGTTGTCCCAAATGAACCCCTTCGTAAACGAAACACAGGAAGGGAGCAAGAGAGAGACTTTGGGCTTCTGTGCGATCAATTTGATGGTATGAGTTGCGGTCAGATAGATAGCCTCTTCCGAAAAAAGAACATCTCTCTCAAAGAAGAAATGATGAAGATCCTTAAAGCACCGGAGGCTGATCAAACTTGTCCAATAATGCAACCAATGCAAAATATACAGTACAGTGTTCTTCCAGTTCCAGGGTCAAGCTTACTCAGTCACTATATCAGTCATTCAGACTATCAGTCTATATTTATTTATTATCGACCTAATTGGGCGAGGTTGAGACTAAATAGTCCCTTCTTCCACCTAACCCTTATATCACACATAAGATGGAAAGAAATAGGGGAAATATATACTAAATCAACATTTAAACCACTTACAATAAATACTATGACTTTATTCCAGGAAATAGCCGGGTAGAGTCATTCTTGTGGACATAAGAAATGAATGCACATGGATATCAACAACTTTCATTTCATTAATAGGAATTCTGAAATATACACTACAGTGACTTTTTATAAAAAAAGAACTTTACCCATGTCCATTGGCTTCTTCCAGTATGATTAAGAAGGATATAAAAACTAGGAAAAAAATATTTAAATCCATGACATTGGCAAAAGGATAGAAATGCATTTAAAAAACAATCATTAAGAGGTCAAACAAATTTATCACAAAATGAAGATGTGTTGCCATTCATTTTAAATGAATACTTTCAAAAGTAAAGAGAGACAGAAGAGACTGACTTGAATTAAATTTCATACATTTTATTATGATTTTCAAAGTGCATGAAGCCACATTTGTAAAAATGCAATATTTGAAAACCTGCAATTAGGCAATCACAGAACCAGTTCATTGATTAGTAGCTACATGTTAGCAATAAATGTGGCATTTGTCAATTAGTATGAATCCACCATATTACTCCAATCAAGGGTATAGGTCATCAAATTTATCAGTTTACAATTGATTACTTCACTGAAATAGTTGTTATCCAAGGGACTTGCAAGAGCTAATTTAAGTGCATACCATTCAGTAGAAATCTTATGAATTACATATATTGGTGATTCTGAATAAGGTATTAATGCATAATCCAAAATTCATTGAATGAGAAAATTCATGTCAATATGATTCGTCAAGAAGATATGTATAGCAATTAATTAGTATGAATTGGATGCATCTCCATCTTTGACCCATCCTCCTTTTGTGCCAAATATATTACACTTTATATCTTATTTGCCAATGTGTGGTTGATGATGGGTGCTTCAAAAACTTGCTCGGTTAAAATATTTCCTTTTTATAGAAAGAAGCATGACTAAGAATTACATAGTTTTTCAATATTACTGAAATATTGAAAAGGTGAAAGCAATTTACAGCTTCTACATTACAGCTGGTATTAATATAAATGTCACACATTTACAATAAATACCCTTGGATAAATGAATGTGCCGGCACATAAAATACTCTTTAACTATTTTATAGAACCCATCTCATGGGACTCAAGGTAATTTACAGCACCATCAGTAATGTTTTTGGGGTAATCATCAAGTCACAGAAGGATATGGAATCCATTTAAATATAAAATGCATCAGTTGTTGTCGATAAAAAAATGCATGAAATATTACCATTCCTAACGCATGACTCAACTTGGAACTAATATTATGCTGCTCATGATTATTCAGGTGAGCATCACGATCAGCAATTTACTTAAAATTTACAAAATCACAAATTTTAACAACTACCACATGTAAAAATTTCTACAAAATACATCTGTTTGATAAAAATTTTGTTTCACATTTAAAGGCGCATTAATTTCCTATGTCAATTATAAAGTCGAGATAACTAGAAGATAGTGCTACCACAGGAGAGAACATCACTATTTTTCATGGCATTTAAAAGGAACAAGGTCTGTGCCCAAAGCCCATAACCACTTTACAGCACAGTTATATTAAAGATACATTTCAACTCCAGCAATAAAGTTATAATTCTTAATTAATACTGTTTACAAATATTCAGCACCCTCTGATTTGAAAAATTACTATTCAATATTTAACAAATGAAAATGAGATTCTAAATGGAATATATCTGATGCATAAAATGCACCCTCTCCAAAATACACAAATATTCCTTAAAATGCAAGGCTACTATTTTATAGGAGCATAATATTTCACACAGAAATTTTCCATAATGCACCATACTGTACAAAAGTGCAAATTCAATTAACAAGCCCCATATAAGAATATATTTATACACAAACATACACAGACACACAAAAACTGTGAGCATATTATGGACCTCTATAGCCCTTAGCAGTTTAAAATTATTGGCCAGACTTGTGGAGTGTGTACCGATGGCTATGAGAGCAAAGAAAAATGTTTACAAAACTTCAACCAACAGATTCTTCATTATTAGTATAAAGAGGTGGATATTGTTCTTTGTTGAAAGATATGATGTCACTGATATTTCTGTAGTATTCAAACACAAATCTGAATACTGAAATACACAATACAAAGCTGAATTTTCTAACAAGTTTCCTAGCCTATAAGACAACGTTTTAAAGCAGCTCTGATGGATCATTTTTATAAAATTTTCTGTCATGTGCAGAGGTAACTAACATGGAAAGAAATAAAAATGCTGAGTAAAAACTTCACAATTTATTTTTAAACTTGAAAAATTTTATGATGACCTAACATCATCCTTCAGTGTATTGTGTGTCACAAATGTAGCTTACTGAAAGATGATGAAACACGTGTCATATTTATTAATTAACTGTGAGATTTTTACTTGGTATTTTCATTAATTTTCACAGTATGGTGGATTTCACAAAGTTAAGGCTATAGTCAACTTTAATAAGTTAAAAAATCACCCAACTTAAGTTTGGCCAAACATCACGGGGATATCAAGTGTGTCTGTATCTATGTTATATAGGCATTAATACATTTTAATTACACATCAATCAGTTGTGGCTAATAAGTCAGCGCCCTTGTGCCCCTAACACACTTTGATTCCGCTGGGCCAGGAGAGAGAGAGAGAACAAGGAGCAGTTACACATCAAACCACCCTTGTTGCATGAAGCATACACCCTACAATATCCCTCACTCCACTGTACATTTCCATTTATTTCTCTTCTCCTCATTTACTGTTCCTGTGAGCACTCTTGCATCCAACACTGATGCATATAATAAAAACAGCGAACTTGATAATGTTATATAAACATCTGCATTCCAGTTAACCTCTGGATAACAAACTACAATCACATGAATGTAGTGCCATATTTTTGCAAATATATTTGCATTAAATACGTTTCGGAGATAGTTTTCAAATGATTTTCCTTTCATAGCACGTTCACATGCACAAAATTTGTCGCCCAATTTGAGTGTTAGCTCATTAACGAGTCATTACTAAAAATCCATGTGCCAATTGCAGTTAGTCTTTGCCAGAGACCCTATTTCAACTTGGCACATCCATTAAATCCACACTAATGACATACCCAAAGCCCCAACACACCATCCCACCGAGGAAAAAAAGCCTTGACAATCATTGCCCTTCGGAAATCCCTCTCCTTACTTGTTTGACCATTGGAATACTTGATGAAATACATAAAAGGTGTTTTCTCAATCTGAATTGGCTAAATCTGATTCCCACAAGGATTGTTTTTCATATCTGAAATACAAATGTAACATAAAACTACGTAACTACACTCCAACAATAAAAAAAATCACAATTTGAAAATTAATGCCTAAAGGCATAAGAAGTCTTTATTAGTAGAAAAATAATTTTAAACTATAACGTTCCTTTATTTTCCACTTTTAATAACCCTTTTGTGCTTTGATAGTGACTATTATACCAAAATTAGAATGATTTTTTTCTTAATATCACAAAACTATCACTTTCCCATTGGTGTAAAAGTGGAAACAATTTCAAAAGGATATCACCATCCAGCCTTCAGAGTCACCTTTAACTAAATGATTTCCCACTTCTCTTCAGAAAGAATAATACCCATTTTATCTCAACTAAAGAGATGTCGCATGCCTACCATTTCTATGCATACATATCCCTCAAGGATATTAAAGAGTAGCTAGAAGCCACTATGCGATCTTCAAATAGTTGACTATATTAGATTTCCTCCTTGTTTAGTAAGTAAGTAAAGGGAAAGTAGAATTTTCTCCAATGATCTTTAAAGGAATTTACTCCATTAATTAAAATTATTATTTTCTAAAAGTAAAGGCAATAAAATGCCCTTATACATGCTACGAGGTGCTTTTTACAGTGAGGACAAAATATTTGCTTTCATCCGTCAGTTCTTTCATAATGACAATGAAGAAAATTAATTTAATTACATTGATCTCTCATGTAACAGTAAATATACCAGAATGAAATCTGACATATCATGATGTAGTGGAAAAGTGATATAATTGAGATTAAGGGTATCAAAACTTTTCTTTTTAAAGGAAAATGTTGCAAAATTCAGTGTACAAAAAAATAAGAGCCTATTACATGTGGAAAAATAAAATACTTGTCACCGAGTTTTATAAATAATCATCATAGATGAAAATCTTCATTAAAATCATTTTTGTACCATTTGTGAGGAAAATATTTTGCTACACCAATTATTGACATTTTAGGAATTTGAAAGGAACATATACAGAACTTGTAAAAAAAATGTTAAATTTGTTTTTTGGGTGCTTGTTTGTTATAAAACAATTAAAATTGAAATTAATGAATAGTTTAACAAATATAAGCAAGTTTTAACACTGAAAAAAGTATTGATTTAAATTCCATTTCAGCAATAAATGGATGCTAAGTAACCAAAATGTCATGAATATACACCACATCAAGGCCAAGTGAACACCACTAATTAACATATACTTGACATCCAGCCTTTGTTTGAAAGTAGGATTTTTTCCAATGATAAATCTAATTACAGACAGGCATGCTACAATTGACAATGCTAAAAACTTTTTCCAATAAATCAATGTTGCAGAGTATAACTTCCGGCTGACAAAGCCCTCATGTTGTGCCTATTCTGTTTTAATTTAGGTATCAGTATTATTTAGATTAGATATTAGTATTATCAGCAGGTATATATTTTTGATCATTCATAAGGCTCAGTTATCAGTTTTTTCAACTTGCTCATCTTTGCCAAAAGCAGTGAAACTTGCATTTTTCCCAAGATTTTCGCTAATGATTTCCCAGGATGATCTGGAGCCTACAAAATAACAGAGCTTGGTTCACGCTGAGAGTACCCAGAGGAAATCACCCAGAATTGAATATGTGCCCTAAGGTGAGTAGTCCAATGCTCTACCATCTAAGACTACTACTTTTCTTTTTCTGTTTTGAGTTATTCTGCCATGAAATGTTAGCTCTGAGGTGGCACTAAAGAATAGGAGAAGTAATCAATCACTAATTTGTATGTTAAGAAAGAAACCCAAGTAAGAAAACAAAATATGATAATTGAAATGGTGAATGTGATACATGTAAATCAATGTGGCACACAGATAAAAAGGCAGGTAAAAAAAAAGTTATGCAGATCAAAAGGATAATCTCCTAACAAAACAGCTCAACCTTAAAACATCATTGGATTGATGTTAACTTATTATATTAATTTAGAGTAATAAGATAAATGACAGGTCATTATGCCATTGAGGAATGGACAAGCAATTGTAGAAATAATTTCCTACAAAAGCTCTTGGCACAAATACGAACGACAATCAATGGAGAGAAGCAGAGGATCACAGGGAGAAGTTGCATGAAGAACAAGCATATGCACTGAAGGAGAACCATTTCAACGACAACTAGAAAGCCTACTAATTGGTGATACCAAATTCAGCAATAATGCACTGACGCTCAGGTCCAAATTTCATGAAGGTACACAAGCTAATTTTTTTCTGTTATCTAGTTCTGTAATATACTCACTAAAATGCAACATTTTTTATAACTTTATAATTCTACCGCCTCACAGAAAAATGTGGCCTAGAATATGTTGCACTGTAAGTTGACTTAACATGAAGAGATCATATTTCAATAAATTTGACGATTTCTAAACATTGTCATTTCTTAAAACAATGGAAATCATGACCCATAAGAAAGGACCCAAGGGTTTAAAAAGACAAGTTTCAGGCGTGATATGGTGGAATATCATGATTAATTAAAATTGGCAATTTTCCACAAAAATAAATTTTTATTAATTTGACCAGTTTCAATGTAACTACATCATCTTCTGGTCAAATCTTCACCAGAAGATGATGTAGTTACATTGAAACCGGTCGTATTAATAAAAATTTATTTTTGTGGAAAATTGCCAATTTTACTTAAACAAGGGTTTAACTTTGAAATTAATGTTGCACAAACTTTTACCTTACAGAATTCCAAGATTCCATGGATGAGAGCATAAACAAATGATGAAGCCAGGAACATAATCAGGAAGAACAAGCACAGCCAAACATTGGCAAGCAGCAAAGACAACAAAGCTGCTACAATGAGTGAATATATAACATGACTGTTTGAGGTAGGTACCTAATTACATTAGGGTAAGTTGAAAAAATATCTTTTTGGAAATTGGAAATATGATAGACAGCAAAATTTGTAGGATTCAATGCGAAATCTTTAAAAATATTTAGGTCTCACAAAGGCACCTACACTCTATAAATGGCTGAGAATTTATAAAATGTCACTGGTATTATGGTTTTCAAACCTCAAAATTTCAGTTTCCTTTTCACATGACTACATGTTACGATTCATATACGAATGCATTAACCCTGATATGATCACTTATATTCTACGTTTTTCCTATTCAGATGCCTCTGATGGTCTATTTGCACCAAAAATTATAATAAACCACTCTTGTCATCAGGTTTACCAGGGGAACAAATTTGGTAAAAGGGAGATAAAAGATGAATCACAACACAAATCACGAGATTTGGGTTTTATCATGGACCACTTGATCTATTACCATATAATATGATGAATTGTATAATTTACTGGCAAATGCCTGAGTAAATGATAGGAAAAATACGCGAGGGAGAGAGAAGAGGTGCATAATGTAAGAAGGTATGAAATTAAATGGAAATGGTAACTCACACAAAAGTTTCCAAGATCTTGATTTGGCGGACTTGTAGGATGCGTCAGATGTGGGAAGATTTTTGGTGCAGATGGTGGAATTCTGGTGGTCGAGTTGAACTATTGCGAAGCTGGAGTGCTGTCTGAGATTTAGAGGTGGCAAATACAGAAGAACACTAGGGTCTAGATAAAGTATAAGGGCGACAGGAGGGATGAAGGATGTGTATTAAAGAGAAATGAGTTATCAAGATGGGTTATGAAAAATAAATGTTAATCCAATTTGCCATTAGTTGACGAAGATATTCCAGTGGTTGAACCAGTCTACAAGTCCAAATTTTCCCCTAACTGTAGATAAATTCTGAATTGGTCATCATATTGTTTTTTGCTTTCTACCCCCTCTCATTTGAATTCCTTCATACACATCCTATTCTTAATCATTTGCCAGTAATTCTTGGAAAGTGGAAGGTGAAAGTTGAAAGATGTCCCCCAGATTATGTCTGTCTACACCATTGGGACATTCTCCACATTACAGACAATTATTGTGGTCATAATTAGTCTTAACTTTAAATTTATCTATGATGCATTTATGCATGTCCAAAAGAAACCTAACATGAAGAGCGACAGACAGCTTCGGTTATGTATCAATATATTCAAAATTTCGCAGCTTATACACTGAACTGAAGATGCCATTGTTGAACGGAGGTAAAATTTGTGAGTCATTGATGTTCACACCAAATCACAAATTTCACTGCCTACCAGTTGCTTGATTTCAAGAGAAAAGTCTTTTGGCCTACCCCATTACCTGGGTATGAATAATATTAATTCATTTTCGAAGTGAAATAACATGTTAGACCCAAGTGGCTCTTCTTCAATAAAATTTATGATGAAACACCAAATCACAACTTCGTTGTATTCTTGTATGGCCATGTTAAACAACTGCAAAAATACAGAAAAGTCCTTAAACTACATTACATGAGATGGAATACTTAATGATGATGATTATCTCATATGTAGGTGAAATCAATAAATTGTAACTCTATTTCATTTATATACACATATTCATAATTGACTATTTTTCAGTGTTAGCATACATTTATTTTTCAATTGTGAAATCCTTACCTTATAATTTAGATTTATTTGCCCATATGTTGATGAATATTTTCTTTGTAGAAACTGATTGACTCATTATCATAGGGTTTCCTCGTATAAGAACTGCCACCAATATTTTTTCAAATGTCCGAATTTTTTTCAAAACCGACATCAATATTCATACAAAATGCTTCATACATGATTCTATGTCCTACGCTATTAGTAATCTGTGAAGGTTTTTCTAACTTAAAGATCCAAGTTCTGGTGTTCATGGTAAATTAGTTTTCAATTCACAAGGGCCATAGAAAAAGTATAGAATCTGCAAATTTTCAAAGTGTACAAGGAAAAACAGATGTTAAAAAATTGGTGCCATGAAGGATTATAATACCTTGGGAATTGAGAACAAACGGTAACAACTTCCATAAATTACCTGAATTGTCCAAAGAATCATTACAACTTTGCAGCTGTTCTGCAAAATGGTGGCACAAAATTTTCCCTTAATATATTTGTATTATAGGATAATATTTGTTGTATTCTTTAACAAGGTACAACTTTAGTATTTCCACCATATTTAACTTCTGGTCCCTTTACTCAATGAGACAATTCTGTCATTGAAAGAATTTCAGGGGATGTAATGAAGTATACAAGAAATCACTTCATCATTCCAGAATGAAAACTTTTGTAATCTTGTGAATTTCTCTTAAAACTCTCATGTTCATAGATCAGTATAATTTTTCATTAAGAATTCACATAAATTAGATTCAATAAAATGGCAGCCTTGTTTGTGACTTCTTGCATCAAAACAGTTTCACATCTGTGCATTTACCATGCTAATTTAAAGTGTCTCCCTCTTTTACCTCCCTTGGATCAATGCATCAAAGGTAATGATCACCAATACAGAGTAACAAATCACTTTCCCAAGAGTGGCAATGTTGCCTCCATCAATACCTTTTAAGTGAATGAGGTGGACAATGGCCAAAAATTGAATAACAAGCAAGATATCAGATATGAGAACCAGAATAATTAATTGTAAAATAATGGATTCACCCAAGCTGGATGGTAGCCAAGAAAAAATTAGGCAAAAAAACAGTGCACTGTGCATCTTGAGACAATGAAATTGGTTGGTATCATGGAGTTCATTTCCCACAGCAAAGATTTTCCCAGTTCAAGTGAAACTGTGCGTTGCTCAACTACACACTGCCGCATTTATCATGGAATTAATAAATACCACAACAAAAAGTGATCAACAAGAAAAGTAAAAACTTCTTTAGAGTAGGAAGAATTCATGGATTTCTCAAGGAGCTGGTAGAGTCAAGGAGTTTTCCCCAGTTTTCAAGATGTGCGGTAGCCTAGTACTCATTTTCATTTTCATGGAAGATATTTAAACCAAAGGATAATTCTTCTTTCTTGTTTTATGGATCAAACTTGCAATTGCAGAATTGCAATGATTTGGGTAAGTCATTACCGAAAAAAGGTTAAACTGCCACGTCCTTCAATGACTCTATATACTATATATGAGATCTCAACAACCTAAGGTCATTTCCAGAGCTTCTTCTTCATCATAACCCACACAAAGTGAAGTTGCTATTTCATTTCTGTTTTTTCTCAAGACACATCGAGACATGGCAAAAGTAAACTTGACTATTGACTTACATTTTTCTGAGTGGGTATGCTGAACATGCAAGAAAGGACGCAATATATTTCTCAAAATTTCATATCCTGGCAGACCAATGAAAATAGCCAAGCACATAAAATCTGCACAGAAATCTTTCCAGTAGGAATCAATTGATTGGACACATATTTTAAAAGGGGATATTCCCTAAAGTGGACTGGTTGAGAGTATAACAATACAAACTTACACATAGTTTTTCTTCCAAGACCAGTTACTTGAAAGTTACAATTCATTTGACACAATGCTACCACAAAATCAACTGAAATAAAAGAAATAGAATGAACTATTCAAAAATTGGGATAAAAATAGGAATTGAGGCATGGGTATACCTACAAGTTTTAATACCAAAAACTCCCCCTTATTATGAGATTTCTGCCATGGGGAAGTTATTGAAACAGAGGAATGATTGTGGATTCTGTGAATCATTTACATGATAACATCCTCTATTTGATTTCCAAATGAAAATTGTTCCCAGAGGGTCTGTAGTGTGCTCTTGCCAAACTGCCTCACTTGGCAGCTCGTCGCTTCCTTCGCTTGCGCACTGATGACGCTAGTGTGCGTGGCAGTGAGCACGCCAGTGAGCAACCCAGCTTTTCATCTTCCACCTCCGGCCCTCCAATGCCGGAGGCCAAACATCATTTGGACGCCGACTCATTCGCTGCACGTTGCTCTGCAGTTGCTCGACCTCGATTGAGGCGCTCAGGATGTGTGTATGCCAGCTGTGAGAAGTCTCGAACCACGTCATTGAATGTGTCATCACCCAAGGTTCCACTCACACCACTTGACTCACCATCATGGCGCATCTCTTCATTCAGCTGGGCTAACCGTAGTCTTTAGTTTTTTTTAAAAAAGAAGGAATATGAAAATGAACTTGGAAGGAGTCTGATTGTCCTTGATAACTCTAGCTTTGTCCTAACACTAACTGAGCCCTTAGAACTATTCCCTAGCCATTTTCTAACATTCATCCAATGAAATAGAAATTCTCTGCAATAGCACCTACTGGAATTTTTAATACCACTATTGCCTGGATATAAGCTGATATTTTTCGTTGCAATTTGGAATGAAAACAATTAACTATTGGTTTAAGTTTGAGCCTAAGAAGAAAAACCCCATCTCATTTTGGTGGAGCAAGCATTATTTCAGAAAAGAAAAAATTTGACATTTTTTTCATTGCATTTAAAATAAGATTCTTTTATTTTGACATTTGTTCATAAACTGTAAATTGTTTGTTAAATAGGTTAAGTAAATTAAATACCAATGGTTTAAAAATAGTAACAAACAGTGCCTTGGGGATAAGATTGACATTGATATTGACTGACTCTATGAAAGAATTGAAGTCAATGATCCAGATGTGCAGCCAAGCATCATTAAAAGTATGCCATCCTTTGCAGATGTAGAGTCTTAACACTCAGGGATGAATCAAAATATCAGTTATATTAACTCTCCTAATGTACAAATAATAATCATTAAGCCCTAGGCTGTTAAGCAACCTAGGGCTTAGACAGAAAGGTTTATTAAATATGCTATTGATTGTGCAAAACATGGCATTTGTAAGAAAGAAACTTATCAAAATAAAAAATGGCAGTATTCTAATCTAGGTCAATTCTATTGAAGGATAAAAAAAATTAAATTGCTGGCGATAAACAAGGACCTAAATACCAAATTAATACTCTTTGGCATTGAACTATCTGAAATTTGAATTGTTTGGAGCTGATCAAGAATATACAAGTCTGGAACTAAAAGAAACTTCAATGGCTACGAATGCATATACTTGTGTCAAAGAAGAAAATAAATTTGCCATGACTTACTGCAAAAAAAAAACAAAATTTCATTAATGGATGTCATATATTGATACAAGTGGAATCACCTTCTATGAAGTATTTAAAGGATGAATAAATTTAAGCTGATGATCTTACAAGGACTAGGAACATGTGAATATTATATGTAATTACAACTGCAGAGTATTGGCCACACAAATAGTTTAAGCGATCAACTCATCAAAATCGTGCTGATGAGCACAAGTCTAAAGAATGTAAATAACAGGTCATGCATAAATTGTTATTGATAAAGGTAGAAGTCATCAGCAATTTTAATGCAGTATATCATAAATAGCATTCCTAAATGATTAGAATATTAATTCAATTTGAATAAGGAAAAGCAATTTCTGATGCTCAGCTCAAAGCTCAATTTAAGTGGAAAAGCCAAGTTGTTTAATTTTCAAATATCAATATGAAGATTTTCCACCAAGTTACCCCAGAAACTGTTTTATTCATTCTAGTGAATATAAATCTCATACATGTACATTAGTTTTCTGTTTTGTTATAAATTTGTGTATCCAAATTTGCTGATATTTCATTCTGTCTTTTATCATATGGTTATAGTGCCTCATTTGATGTTTAACTTACTCTGTAACTCTATGAGCCGTAGGCTCCTTATACTATACTTGATTAACTAAGCCATTTTTCCTTCTGCTGCTCCTATCTATTTTTTGGTGAATCAAAATTAGTTAATTCTCCAAATTTCCAGGTTTTACGATTCAATTTCAGATTTTTTCCTGGATATTTTCCAGGATTTTGAGGATGCAAGTCTGGTTTGCCACCCTGCTCATGTTAATCATTAATTTAGAAATCATTTAATCATTAAAAGTAATATCATGAAAATTTCTGCCCTATTCAGATGCTTTCTCATAGTTACCTAATACTATTTTTAAAACTAGTATACCAAAGTATGTAGAAGGTAATGTGCTGACATGCAATATTTTGAACTAAAAGCTAACCAAAAGATAATATTGGTGATACCTATCCTTACCCTAGAATCGCACAAGGTACATTTTGCATTGCAGGAGATGGGTGAGGAGGAACTACCTTTTGATCAGCTGAGGAAACATCAAAAAACCTCCAATAACATTACCATAAACTTGATTTTTTGATCAATTTCGCAGAAAAAAGCCACAGAAGTAATTCACGAAAATGATGCAAATAAGATTCCTAAGTACGCTTACTTACAGAGTCACAATGTCTGCATTGGCTTCCTTCACAGCAATGTTTAATGGCTCTGCTCCCATCTTGTCCACCAGATGCTGGTCAGCTCGATGTTTTAACAGCAAACACACTTGGGCAGTGTGACCTAATTGATGTAATATGGGGAAGGGAGAGAATATAGGGAAATTGATTCCAGAAGATAATAGTTCTTGCTTCCTGGGCAGTGAAATAGATAGTAAATCACCTTGGTTGGTTCATATTAACAAGTAACATTTTAAATTAGGCTCCATTTGTTTTATCATCAGTGATCAGGCATAAATTTAGTAATAATGCCCTAACAAATATGTATTATACAAAAAATTATATAAAAAACCCAGTACGATATTTAAAATACAAAAAAAGGGCTGTTCGAATAACGTGCAATGCATCTTTCAATACACCCTGTCACCTGCTCTTTAAAAAGCTTCACATTCTGCCTCTTCCATGCAGGCATATATATATCATACTACAGTCATCAGTAATAAGTTCAACATCCAATTCTATATTAGCAATGAAAATTATCATACTTATAACAACAGAACCTCTAAAAACCTGCACCAATCATTTATAAGAACTAAAAATACAGTACTTGGGCATTTCTCAGTTAGAGCCATGTGATTAAACACTCAAGAAATAATGAGGCAAAACAACGGGGTACCCAAGGAAGAGATGGAAGAAATATTACCTTCAAAATGAAATGGGACAACGAATAAGTTTCAAGCTATTGAAATTAAAGTTGCACGCCATTAAAGAAAAACAGTCTGGAATTTAAATACAGTTACACAGCTTATACTATCAAAATTACTTAACGAAATCAAAAATTAAGCATCAAGCTTACTATTCCGTATAGAATATGGCTCTCAACGAAAGTTCTTATTAAATAACGACCAGCAAATGAAAAATAATCACCAAACATGTCAATAATGTTTTTTAAAAGTTTAAAATGATGCTCCTAAATGATGAGAATTCTTGCCATTGGTAAGCGGTTTATGTGTTAATCAGTTTACTGACAATGGGAGGAATCTCAATAAAATATCACCGTTACAAATCACTAAACTAATCTGAAGTCTTATTGGAATGTGTTTTCATTTCAATACATTAACTCTGTATCTCAAAGCTCAAAGTCTGCATACACAAAATGAAGTTTCAAAATGTGCCACCAAATAATGAATGGTCAGATTACTCTCCTGAGTGGATGGGTTGTGATTCATTTCACAAAATGCACTGCAACAGCTTATCTCTACTCACTGCTATTCTAATACATACAGAAATTAAATACTTCTAGAATACTTGGAAGTTATTTGATGCAAAAATGGTTCCATATATATTTAATGTTGCCAGATCCTTCACAAAAGAAAGAAAAACAACTGCAAATCATTGTTTTAAATTGATTGCGATGGTTATTGTTTCTAGGTTCTTCAACTTGAGATAGTACCTCTCAAAATGGCAGACGGGAAACTTTTATAAATAAAATGTGTCAAATGCAGATGTTTCCATAGCCTCCACCATATTTCCAGAGTTTTCCCAGTTGGTAGATATCCTATGTTTTCAGGTCATGCTTACCCAATTCTGTAGCCAGATGGAGGGGAGTCTTGCCTTCTGCATCCTGAGCATTTATTTTGGCACCATTTAGGAAGAGATACTCACAAGCCATCACTGACCCCTGGAAAAAACACAATCATACTATTCAGAGGAACTGTATAAAAGCAGACATATGAGAAGTATTTCAATTTGTTAAGTGTAAAAGATGGAGATATCCAAGAGAACCAGATTCCATCAAATGATACAAACCAGAAGTGTAATTGGAAGCCCACTATGATATTTTATGTCACATAGAAAGACAGCATAATTTAGGGTTAACTTGTTTGTAGATATTTGGATAACACATTTGTATGGCATATTTTTTTGCTCTCAACAGGCACTAAGGAAGTCACAACAACATTAGCTCTAGTCCACTCAATTTAGCCATCCACTTTTTATAACTGTTACCATTTTTATTCACAAAATAAAAGCCACTTGAAATTAAGTAGCCATTCCGCATAAGTGGCCATACTATTCTGAATGTTGGCCTACCAAAACCATGGCATCAGTGAAATAGCATCAACAAGGAGCTTTCTATGTGGTCATGTTTTGTCTTAATCATTATACAAGACATCCTTTATACATTATGAAAATGGCATAAAAATTCGGAGAGCCAGCTGATTTGGATCTACCTTACAGAATGCTGTAGAATGATGTGATATAGTAATTCAAAATAGAAGGCTATGTGACCAGCCAAACCCTTTCAAAATGCACAACAAAGATTTTGTCTTCTACTTTAGAGTTACCTTGAGGCAATACATTTTATACGTATATGCAATATGCCTTGAATTTCAGCAATCTACAGCAAACTTTTATAATCGTTACTATGGAACATTTAAACTCATAAATATGCCACAATAGATGAACATTTTAACATAGCATATGATAATCTGCAACATTATATCATTGAGCATTGGACTACTGACTGGAGGGCTTGGGTTTGACTCCGGGCAAGCCTCTCTGGGTACCTGCAGTTCCACCCAAGCTATGTGGTTTTTCGGGTACCAGGTCTTCCTGGGAAACCATAAGCGGCACAGGAAAAGGAGCTGGTCCCCCTTCCCTGATGTGTGAATATCACAAGCCATCAGGCTTAGAGCAGGGTGACCTCAACTATCACCTAACAAACTGACATTCGGACTGATTACCATGTTTATATTTATTATTTGACAAATGGAGGGAAATTAAATTGTTATTAATTTTTGATAAAAAATAAAATGAGCTATCAGTTCAATACATATTAGCAGAATATTAATTTCATTCCTATTTGGTAAATTTAATGTATTGGCATTTAACACAAAGCAGCTTTAGCTCACAGTAACATTTATTGCTGAAGTTAGTTAGCAGTAATATGTTTTAGAGGATTCTCTGGTGCCAGTAAGCCAGGTATCAGTTAACAAAAACATAATAAGAGTAGCTTAACTCTGAGTAGACCTTTAGTTGCTTTGTACTTTTTAGTTCACTTCCGCATTAACATCTGATTTCTATAATGTGGTTATTAAAAAGGCATATTTAATTAATAGGACAATGATAATACTTAACGAAAATATAATGGAGACTTTTAACTTCTTGTTTCATCGTTTCATAACAGACTGATACTTACCACAAACTATCATTGAAATAACTATGTGAACAATAAATGTAGGAAACACATGACTCATGGCAACAGACATAAAAAATTCACATTTTCTATTTTATAATTGGTGGCAAATAATTTAAAAATATTTTATTGGTGGAAAAAATCTTTTTCTTTTTCCATTCTTCCATTAACAAGTGACATCATGCAGAAGGTATTAACTTAATTTTACTTGTAAGCTACTGTGGTACCAAACATGATATTTGTCGTAATCAATGCCCTTTGTTGCTGCTGATGGTGGGTGCCTCTATGGTATATGAAGTATAATAGGGGGCATGGGGCAAATTATGGGCAATGGAATAACTCAGATTTAATGGTAACCTGAGCAATAAACTGAACAAATGTCATCACTCTTATTCTTTCTTCTAAAAGATCATTGAATGTTCATAAAGTAGGCCTTATACATGAGTTTAAAAACTTCTCCCATTGTAATTGTCAAAAAGACCTTACACTAATGATTGCTTGGTGAAATGGAGTCCTTGACAGATCTTCAGAGTTGATCCAACCTTTGTCTGCACCCAGAGCCATTGCTTCGCACATCACAGGAAGGTTGTGGGCCTCAGCAGCTCGATACAGGAGTCTATCTGGATGTAGTTTTGAGATATCTTCCTCAGCTAAAGATCAATGAGAAGCATACCAGATTAGCCACAATTTCATTAAAACAATCAATAACAAAGCAATAGTGAGGGAAGGCGACAGCTGAAATATTGAAGGATTTGTTATGAAAACAACTGCAATTCTAAGCTCTAAACTCTCAAAGTAATTTTGTTATCCCTCAGATTTCTGGCTGAAAATACCTATCAATATATTTTTACATAAAAGGGAGATAAAAAAAATACATGTACCAGCAATTAAGTCAATAAAATTAAAATTATATAGAATATTCAGCAACTCAAGGGAAAAAAATCATTGCTCAATAGATGTGAATAGAACTTACAAAATAAATGGAATAATTACTGATCACCTTAAAATCATTTAGTTATAGTCACCATAAATGGCTATGAAAAAGTATTACTTTCCCATGGTGACTCTTTCATAAACAAAAACATTGAAAACTAGGCCATGTTTCATAGATCTAATGGTGAGTATTGCATGTAACACAAATCTTGATATAACAATGCAACAATTTCAGAGTGTAAAAATCATTTGCCTTGACAGGGATTCGAACCTGGATCCTTCGATGTCCAGCCGAGTGCTTTAGCCAGCTAAGCTACCACAGCGTCCTCTTAAACTCTGAAATTTTTGGGCTATATTTTTTAAAGGAACAAGATGTTGTGACGAAATACCACACATAAAATGTCACAGGCATTCGTAATCATGCGCGATGTGCCACAGTCCACGAGGTTAAAGCCAATTCTAGCAAGCCAAGCTAAGAGGACACCACGATAGCTTAACTGGCTAAAGCACTCGGCCGGACATCGAGGGATCCAGGTTTGAATCCGGGTCAAGGCAAATGATTTTTATGCTCAGAAATTGTTGCATTGAAATGCATGTTAGCGGATGGCTCCGTTAAAAGTTACTGTTTTGGCATCTCCCACAGTTTCTTGAAATTTGATATAACAAGTTATGCACTAAATACAGTGTACTGCCCTATGATTTAATGAGAAGTAATTCATTATTATCAAGGCCAACATAACATATTCTTCCCACCATGGTTGTTTGATAATAAACGTGATTCAGCATCTATATAAAAACAGGATTCATAAAATTTCCACAATATTTTACTGTTATTGCATAAATTATTCCACAATATTGAAAGTTATTGATGTCTATTTTAAAATTTCCGCATTAGCTAATGTAGGAAGCAAATAATTTTATGGCAGATGTACAATTGCTAGCATGGCACGATAATATTCATCATACTCTAAGCTATTTACCAAAATCTATTTACAAAATTAGAAATTAAAGTTAAAAAAGAAAAGTGATAAATTTACGTCTTTTCATTAATAAAGTACATTCTCAACCCATTTGATGTATAATCCAAGATTCAATGAATAATATCTATTCTATGACAGAACATGTTCATGGTATTAAACTAGTACAGTCACAAGTACTGAACGAAGGAAAAACAATGCATACAATTAAAATATAGCAATACATACATGCTAAGTCATAACAATGTATGATGATCATTATCAATAATTTCCTGGTTGAAACCCATATACTTATGAAATAACCACAGTAATAACTGCACTATCCTGAAGGTCAAAGTAATTAGCTAACAAAAGATTATAAAATCCCATTGGCAATAAAAAGAACTCAACGTAGCAAGATATTTTTTTAATGATTCTGAGCTCTTGTTGTATTTAGATCCAACTGCATTATTGTGGTGTTGCAGAACAGTTGCCCTTCATTGGTTTTGTAGTACTTTTGCCATGTCGACATGTATTGGCAAGTTTATGTAAGGCTCACTCACTCAGAAATTCCTCCTCCTCTCCAGCTGTTGAGTCCTGATCACTGCTCAGGTCAATGCTGCCCTCCAATGGCTGCTTGACCAGGTTTTCACCAAACAAGAGCACCTCAGCATCCACAGTCCCTCCCCCTGTAGGTAACACATCCACCACCCCCTCCGCTGAATGCCGACCACTTTCTCCCTCTTCTGCCCTACTGCCTCTGCCTTCCCCACCTCCCTCCTCCTCACCTCCCCCATCCACGCCTTCACCCTCAATATCTTCACCCTTCTCCCCTACTTCCCTCTCATCTGTCGACGCATCAGCCACCTCCTAAAACAAGGTGCAAGACAGAGTTACATTAACAGCCATTCAACACATTAAAAATAAGAAACCCACACCATTTCAGATCTATCAGTGGTTTCCATGCGGTCCACAGCAAGTCAAATTTCTTTTATTTCCAGTGTAATTTCAACATTTCTCAGAATGAAATAGAAATAAATGACATGCATAAGTGAAACCTTTTTTTATCTTTCAATGTAGTCTCCCTGTACACTAATGCAACTGGTCCAGCGATATTCCAATGTCTAGATTCTATCTTGAAAATTAGATTACTTTAGGCCTGCAAAATACTGCTACTTCAGCTATTAGTTCTTTGTTTCAAGAGGATCTCCATTCACCAAAAAAAATTTAAGCTTGGGGATGAGACATATTTGGTGGAGCCAAATCACATGAATAAGGTGGGTGTGGAAAAAATTCATATCTTAGTTCATCTAGTGTTACCATGGCAATGAAAATTATTGTGGGCCTGAATTGTCTTGATGAAAGGTGACTTTCTTCCTTCACAAACCTTTTGTGGCCCTTTTGTGTATCTTTTGCTGCACTTGATCCAGGAGGTTAGCATAGTATTGCTCAGTAATTGTTTTACCAGTGGAAAGATAATCTATCAGCAGAATCCCTTTTGCATCCCAGAAAACTAAAGCATCACCTTTCCAGCTAACCATATTCCCTTTGCTTTCTTTGGTGTTGGTGAATCAACATGTTTCCACTTCTTTGACTGCTGTTTTGTCCCTGGGGTGTATTAGTGGACCCAAGTTTCAACTGTGGTCACAAACAAACACAGGAAATCTCGTTGGTTGCTATTAAACCGGGTCAAACCTTGTTTGGAAATTTCCTTCCTAATGCCTTTGTAATCCTGAATCATGAGTCCCAATCAAGAAATACAAACCTTTTCTTTAACTTTTCCCTTTGAATATTTATTTCCCACTATTCATTTAATGAACCCAAACTTCTTTGGTGCAACCCATTACACTGCACCACAATGGTGGCTGTTCACTAAACTGACCACCAAGGGTTAGTAAAAAAAAGGGTTAAGAAAAACTAAACCCCAGGGTTTATTCAATATTCATGCCATTGCAAGTCTCTTCTACACTTGTGCTTGCACTGGTGGTCTGGGAATCTACTTTCCCTCAACACCAACCCAAGAGTAGCTCGTTGGTTTCTCGGTGGTGTATTGATCACCAGAGATGGCTGAAGAGCAGAGACGAAAACAGAAAAGAAAGAAGAGGGAAAGAAATAAAAATCTGCATTCCTTTCCACACCACAATGCACACCTTAGATGCACCAGAAGCAGGACGGCCTCCACTGCTGTCATCATCATCATTATCCTGCTGGTCATCACCCTGTGGGTTGTTCTCACTTTCCTTGAGCTTCCTGCTTCCCTTCCTGGCATTCCGACTCCTAGGCCGCCTCCTCAGCCTCCTCACACTCCAGCGCATGCCCATGGTGGCTGTTGTTCCTCCCACCTCCAAGTTGGACGAGGTAGTGATGTCAGGCAGGGGGAGATTGGGAGTGTTCTCTGTTGAAGGCACAAGGTGACCCTTCCTCACAAACAATCTTTCCACGTACTTGGCCTTGATCCACACCTCACGGATGCTCCTGCATGGGCAGAAGGAGAATGGCACAATTCACCACATCAGGCAAAATGCATCTGTGTTCACAATCCAAGGTGAAAATAATACCCATCAGTTCAAATTTGAGCTACAGAAAAAATTCTTGTCTCACAGATCTATACAACATGAGACAAAAAATTGCAAATTGCATAATTTTTCATTGGATTAAAAAAGTTTCTAGTAATTTTAACTTGATAATTATTATGTATATTCCTCTGCCTCACTCCTTGGATTTGTTAAAATAGAATGCATCACCGAAACTGATGAAAGATCTCTCGAGTGAAATTCTCTCCAGTCTTTCTCCATGTTAGTGTCTGCAGGGCTGTCGATGTTTCAAAACCCAACTTTAGAAGCCCTGAAGACTATGACTGAGTTGGTTTTCAAAATATCCTGAATTTCAACCAAAATATTAGGATTTACACACTGAGATATAATTAATTAACTATACAACCTCCATTCCATTGTGTTCTCAGCTGAAAAAAATAAATAAATTGACAAAAGATGGTACCTCATGTAAAAATAGTGAGATTGGTAACACAAATGTCTGTGATAATACAAATGGAGGAAATTAAGTTGAGAATTCCAATGAAATACTGAACATGTGGCAAACATGACAAAATAAAAAGAAATATCATGTATCAAACTATAGTTTCAGCTAGCACTTGTCATTTCACAAGAGTTTTTCTCCAGTTGAAACTTCTCACATTTTTATGCATAAAGAATTACCCATGGCATCATAGTTTTAATATTGGCATCATTTTTTTAATATTTTTCAGTTGACTCACCCAGTACAGTTAGGAGTGGCCCGTACAAAGTCCTCTGGCACGTCTGCTTCAAAGGCACGGTTGACAATCTCATTGCCTAACTCAGCCATGACCTTAAGGATTTCTGGCTCCCATGCATCAAGTGTCAGTGACCTCACCTTACTATGATGAACTCCGAGACTACGATGCACACCTGAACACTCTAAATGGAAAATAATGGATGACCACCATTAGCAGGTACTAAGCTAAGATGGTTGTAGATAAACACTCAGAGAGACGGAAACTGATGCAGGAATGTATGCAGTGATTGCCTTTATCATATCTATTTCACAACAAACACAGTTTTTTCAAAACCTTTATATGGACTGTGTTTAAATCTAAACAAGATCTATATTTGTAATTAAAATATGGAACAGTACTCTCATTGATTACATTACGATTGGTATTTCCCATGTAAGTCCAAAAAATCACCCCTGAAAAGTTAATATATTTTTTACAATCATCTAAAAAACTGCTGTTTCAGAATTATTAATAATATTTGGTGCAAATAACATTACTCTAATATGCCAAAGCCAACAACTACTCACATATAAGTTCTCTGTATGCAAGTATTAGGAAAGTTTTTTAGGATGTCTTGTATGTCAGTTCCATTCATTTCCACTCTATGTGAACATTTATCCGATTACATAATATCCCAAACCTGCCTTTACATTTAGTGGAAATTTAATGCAAACCTAAGAGCAAATAGATGGACTCAAGTCTTTATTTTTCAGATCTGATAATGTATAAAGCAATACCAAACTCCCAAAAGAAACCTCCACATCCAATCCCTTAACAAATTTCACACTATTTAGTCCTCAAAGTTGCATTTTTTTTTACAGCCAGTCTATTTTTGGTGCTACTGTCAAAAGCTACAGAAGTTCTTATGCCACAGGATCCCATAACCATTAAATATCTAGGTATATGTGCATTCATGAAATCACATGGAATGAACGACCAATTTCAAATGGGTGTCACATCTGCAAAACATGTCAAAACAGTTGTCATAAATTTTATAATTTGATGACAAGTCTTCGGTTTATCTCCCAAAATAAGGCATGGGCTTCCCTAAACATATAGTTTCAGAAACATGGACCAGTAGTTCTTACAATTAGTCTGTACACATCTTTCTTAAATCAAATTTCTAACATTTTCAAAAACATTTGCCCATTTTTTTCTTCACTTTTTAAAAAAATTGAGCAATTATAAACGTTTCCCAATTACCCTACTGAGTACTGACCCTGTTATACCATAGATCTGTACTAGAGTTAGGGAATAAGTGTGAAATCTAAGACCACTAAATTTCCCACGGTCTTAATTTTTAAAGCACATGACAAATGTATAAATGCCTATTCTTCACATCACTATCTTTCCTGGTTTATCTGGTTTTTCCATTCTTGGGGAAAAAAAATATGAAATTCAAAGTAAAGAATCCCAAAAGATTTTTGTTGTCTTTAAAATTTTAGATGAACTTTTTCCCATAACAGCACGAAAAAAAAATAAGTTGAGAACTGCAGGTGTATGCTAGAGAAAGTGCTAAAATAACACCTAAAAACTTTCAATGCTGATTGGTTCCTTTGATGACCATCTCAGTAACTTAATCTACAGTAAACAACAAGTTTTCAATTGTAATCAGGATATGAATACACTAAAATCTGAATTATATGAATATTAATAATTTGTGAAACTGAAAGAATTTGTCAATAGACAGCCAATCCCAGACATACTACACAGTCAGAACGCAGTTTCTTGGCCTTACCAATGCACAGAGTAATTCCAAGGTTGATGCTAGCCCATCGTGGATTTGAACTGCCACAATCACAGCAGTGGTCATTCCCTGGTATCTTTAACAGCTGCTGCCACACACTGCAAAGAGAGAGAGTAATTATTATTTCACTAGCTAATACAGCAAGAGGTTGAAAGATTTTCTCCAATGAATGATTTCGGGACATATGTACAGTAATTGGAAATACCTTTACTCCTCTTCAGGATCCTTGTGCGCACCACAATCAACATATATGGTCATAGATGCAATGACCCATATGTCAAAAGTCTAAAAACAATGTGGTTGCTGGGTCAATACCTACTCAGGAGGGTTTTCTCCATCTATGACTTGGCTATTTGTGATTGTCTGTCTTGTTCTTTCATAAATTGAGTAGCTTTAGGATTGATATGGTGGAAGTCGAACATAATGATTAACTGATCGTAGCACTTTTCCACTGGATAAAATTTATTTTATGACCATGTTTCGATGTATTACATCATCATCAGGTACATCAAAACCCACTTGTACAATAAATTTTATTAAGTGAAAAAGAGCTACGATCAGTTATTCATTTTGTTCTTTAATGTTTATAATCCAATGTAAAAGGTAAAAGCTTGACTGTTTTTGGATTAGTGATAAATAAAAAAGATAAACTCAATATGGTAAGTCTCCTTAAACAACTAACTAAACCTGAGTAGTGAACACTACAGTCAGTATGAAAGGTGAAGGTAGAGTTCACCTACTATTATGCTCTGAGGAATGTAGTACCACATATTGGGGTTTGAAAGGCAGCTCCTTTCCCTGTGCTACATGTGGTTTTCCAAGAAGATCTCATACAACTGGATTAAGCTGGAGGGTGTCCAAAGTCATCAGGAATCACACCTAGGCCCCCTGGTTAGTAGCCAAATGTTCTACCCACCAAGCTACCACACCCTTTAATTCTAAAGCACTGTTCCATTTCATTATAGCCTATAGAAACGATTAAGTGCATTACTTTAAACAACATATGAAGTCTTGTTTATGTTACCTTCAAATGACTTTTTAAATATCCAGATACATCACAAGAAGAAATATTTAGAACTAGATATTTCTGAATACCAATAAATAGAATATCTACCTGTACATGAAATCTTGTAAAGGTGATTCAACGTTTATTATTTATTAAACTTATTTGAAAAATCATTCACTGAATATTCATAATTTAAGCAAACTACGTTCTATTCTAATAAATTAGAATAAGTTCTGCATCTGATGATATCCACTTATCATTCCCACATTCCATGTGTTGTATTCAGCGATGCCATTCAGATACCTGCCAATGCAACATTGTTTCTGTTATTTTGAATACTAGAATGGCAAAAAAAGCTTCTCCTAATCATAGACAGAGGTTAACAGCAAAGGAAACTTGGGAATAAAGGAGATTGATGACCTAGCTTTGCTGGATTTTTGAGATGGGAGAGGACACTGTCAAAGAGAATCAGGGCCTGGGACCTCAGAAAAGTAGGTTTACAGTCAACCACTCACCACACCAGTACCCCTATTCACGAAAACCGGAAGGTCCCACTCATTGCTGCCATATTCTCTGCTGACTATTTGCTCACAGGAAGATTTGGATTAACCAGAACTGAGTTTTGGCAAGCAGCATCATTAAGACTAAGTCTGAGCCATCTTTACTTGTGTATTAATTAAAATTGGCAATTTTCCAACAAAATAAAATTCTTATTAATACGACCAGTTTCGATGCAACTACATCACATTTCTGGTAACAGTCATTTGTCATTGTCTACTATATATACTGAAAAGCAATTAAGGAGAGGCTAGTAGAAAATGGGGGGAAGAGGGAGGGGAGGTGGGAGCCACATGGGTGACAGTGAGGGAGGAGAAAAGGTGCAGGGGAGGAGAACGGGGTGGGAAAGACAACACAGTCCGGAGAAAACCTCGTGGCTGGATGGAGGGGGTGTCTCGTTGAGGGTGATCCCTTGGTGCAACGCCATGCTCCTAGGGCCGTGGAGAAAGGGGATGAGATCAGGGCTTACCCCGGTCGTTGACCGGGCGCAAGGTATCCATGCACAAAGAAGTGTGCGAAAAGGAGTAACGATTTGGGATCACTGTCTATATGGTTCCAAGGGGGATGGGGGAGAGCCCTAGCAAGGGTTTAGGCATATCAATAAAAATTTTATTTTGTGGAAAATTGCCAATTTTAATTAATCATGATATTCCACCACATCACGCCTGAAACGTCTCTTTTTATTTGCTTGTGTAATCATCTAGGATAAAATCCTAAACCAATGGAACTAGCCAAGTTTCACAATTGATATATTTAGAAATTTGATACACTGAGTGGATTACTTTATGATCAGTATTTTAAATCACATCCTAATAGACTCTACGTTAAAGATAGCAAAATAAATTAGAATAAGTTCTGCATCTGATGATATCCACTTATCATTCCCACATTCCATGTGTTGTATTCAGCGATGCCATTCAGATACCTGCCAATGCAACATTGTTTCTGTTATTTTGAATACTAGAATGGCAAAAAAAGCTTCTCCTAATCAATAATGATTAAATATTGTCTCGCAGTTTTATTTTTAGATACATTAATTAGAATTTACATGTGAATAGTCAGGTTTGGGGCTTACATGAAATGAGTACAGAGGACATCACACACATTGCAGACTTGTTTATGATTAATATTTCAGTCCATAAAAGTTTAAATTAAGTCACTACATCATGCACTTAGTTATTGTGCAAGACTTAAAAAAATATAGAACTCATTTATACATAGAATTTGCTAAAAGGTTAAGAATTGATTCATACAATATCAATGAGTATTAGGTAGTATTTACACAAAATGTCATATTCATACAGTGAGCAAAACCAGAGGCTCTCCCATACGTTATTACCAATGAGTTATGGAATATATTACTATATGTTACTCGATTATAAATTATCCACCCAAATTAGTAAACTGCATATTGATATTTTATGAATATTGTCGTAAAACATTGAAGCAGGGGTACCTCAGGGGTAGTGTTGTTCAGCCACAGATATCATATTCGAATTCAAATAATAACATTAGGTGGAAGGCATTGGGAGAACGCAGGAGTGAAAGGTTTCCAAGTAAATATTCATTTACAGTTTGACATTTCGTTACAAAGAAACTTCTCATTGTTCAAGCACAACCATCTTTAAAAAGTTTGTCACTTAGTATACCTCTCTGGATGAAATTGTGTGATGGTTGTTTTTTAAGATATGTTTTGCAGGTAAAATTTAGTCACTGTGAATTTAACACTATTTTGTTAATATGCTCTTTTTTTCAAGGATTTACCCGTTTGACCAATTTCACAATTCAAGGTCGAGCAAATTAATTTATCCACTCCTGATTGGTAAAGTATAATCCACTCATCTTTATCATTGGTCAGGGACATAAGTTAAAGAAGTGTAAAATACTGTTCTGAAGTGGTTGTGTAAATTAGATGGCAAATTTTTGCGATAAATTTGAAAAAAGAAAATAATTCACCACTTAAAGGAAATATATCAAATGTAATTTATTGATAGTTGTGAAATGTAAGACACTACATTTTTTCACCTAGTTCCTTCAGGTTTTTGACAAGTATATAACAATTAATTCCACCCATAACCATCCTTATCACTAAAGCTTTTGATTCACGCAATTTTGCTACTGAAATTTTGAACCTGTGAGGGAGGAGTGTGCATCAGTTCATGCACACATATGAGCTCATTTCATGAACTGCTGACCTTGCCTTGATCCTCAGAGGTCTCTCATTGGCTGTGCTGGAGCCACTATTGCCTACGCCAGAGTCCCCATCCAGCAGGGATGTGGCAGAAGGTGCCTTGGCATCCCTTTTGCTACCAGGTGATGAATTGCCATAGGCGGCAGAGGATGAGCCACAGCTGGAGGCCTCACCGCTTGAGTGACCACAGCTGCCCCCCTCCACTCCTTGGTCCATTGTCAGCTGTAGGGCTGCACCAATGCCCTGCTGCAAGGCACTGATCCATGCTTGGTACATCTCCTCTGAGTCTGCTTGCAGGATGTGACTCCTGCAGCAAGAGGAAACGTGTGCAAATGCATTTCATTTTCCCGGAATTCTTTGTTGAATAGCATCAAAAAAGAAACAACAATTATTTTATTAGGGAAATCAATAGTGAAATAGAGACAAATTATTGATACAAGAGAATGCTCAGAAATAATATGCAAACAATGCATTTATCATCAACAGTCACTTGAATTTCTTATTCTATGGCTCACTCTGAAAAATTAATGAAAAAAAGAAAAGATTTTAATTGTGAACAAAATGCATAGAAACAAACTTAATTTAATTAGCCAAATGCACATCACCATCAGCTATTCTGAAAAATAGTTTCCATATAACTACAAGTGTGGGAAGCAGGATTTTTTTCCAACAAATTGAATATTAAATATTCTCAACTGACAAACTATTACCTTATTTGATGACATAAAAGCAGCACTTTTATCCTAAAATAATGGCTCATTAATTACCCCAGGGTTTCATATGCAAAGGATAAGTATTCTCCAAGCTAAAGTCATCCCTGATGCTCACTAATACAGGTTAATTTTACGATAGATATGTTACTCAAGTACCCTATGTAACCCTACTAAAAATATTATTTACTAAAACAATGCTAATGTTGTTATTATCATTACCAGAAAATAAAACGAGTACAAATGAAAGAGTATGTAATCAAAAAAGTCCACGATTTTTTATGGACTGTAAAAAATTTTCATTAAAAGCCATTCTGAAATTGGGAGAGGTCTTACGCCTATTTCTCTTATATGGTCAAGTATCTTTAGTATTGTTCTTTCTGCTTCGTTTTGTTATTTCTGTGTGATTGACATATCATTGGCATAGGAGAAACCCTTGTAAATCCCATAAGTGTAACTACTTGTGATTTGCAAAGGTCCCTGTTCAAGTTCTTTCTCATTTATTCATCACCCAAGTGATTGAGTGAATGAATTTATGTTCATCCATTTTATCTGTTTTGTGTGATATATGGATCCCTAGCATAGGAAGAATCTTTGTAAGATTTATCTATTATTTATATATTATTCTTTTATTTATCTTTGTAAGCCCTGAACAAGTGAGTATTTGTGATTCACAAAAGTCTCTCTTTCTGAAAACACCCGAGTGATTTAGTAATTGAGGGAAAACGTGTGTACATCCATTTTACAATTTTGTATTCAACTGTGTAATTGACGGGTCATTGGACTAGGAGGATTCCTTGTAAACCCTGAACGAGTGAGTGAGTGTGGATCACAAACGTCTAACACACCTGAGTGATTGCGAATGTGAACTTCGACCTTTCTCTTTTTGATTTTTATTTCAATTTGTTTTTCATTCCTGTGTGATTACGACAGGCCCCTGGCATAGGAGATATTCTTGCAAACCCTTAGTGTGTGTGTGTGAATGCTATTCACAAGTGTGACTATTATGCCTGCACACATCCTAGTGATTGAGTGGTTGTAAGTTTTATTGTAGGACTTCAATTTCTTCCGGCGGATGATGGCAGTGAATTCTTCTCAGGATTTCATCCGGGTAATCTCCTCCATCTCCATCGCTGCCGACGTTTCGATGAAATCCTTTTTCATTGTCATCAGGGCCGATGACGATGAAAAAGGATTTCATCGAAACATCGGCAGCGATGGAGATGGAGGAGATTACCCGGATGAAATCCCGAGAAGAATTCACTGTAAGTTTTATTCTTTATTAATTTTGCTTTTTTGTGGGTGATTAAAGTACATATGGGTCACTGTTTCCCAAACACACCCAAGTAACCGAGTACATATTCCCTATCTTTCCCCTTACTTGTAATTTTGTTTTTACCTCTCCCCTTTAAACAACCCTAGTGCCAATCAAGTTTACGGTCTCAGCTATTTAGTTTTTCATTGCTTCATCACTGTAGATATGTTCATTTTATATTTCCATTGGATATATATTAAGAATAATATGGAAGGAAGACGTGAGAAACAACAACTTACTCTCAGTAGGCTGACACATTTAATAAAGAATCACTGGCTAAGTCAATTCAGCTCAACAAAAGCAGGCAAGTTGCAAGATGAATGAATCACTCATAAGCAATGCATAGAAATAAATCCCACATGATGGATGATTTGATACTAGCCACATACTAGGAACTAGACTAACATAACTTTATGGAAACTAATGTTTCACTTTTAGAGCATAAATATCCACTAATGAGAACAATGGCGCCATACCTATTACTCTGTGACAATTCTCCTAACCTTGTCATTCATCTGACATTAGTGCCCCAGTAGAAGAAATCACCATTTCTCTTTCCAATGCAGTTTGAAAGGTCGAAGAAATACATTAATCCTTTCACCATAAACGAGGGTAGGTCGATAAATAAGTCGCAAACGTCATCAAGACAAATGCTGGAGCTGTTACAAACATTTCATTGTGAACGCTTGGAACATCAAACATATAATCCTTACTTAGCCCCCAGTGATTTTCATCTTTTCAGGTCCCTCAAAAAATCATTTGGGTGGCCAACGTTTTGAAAATGACATCATAGTTAAAGAGGTTATTTGTTGCTCATGACAGCAAACAAAAGATTTCTTTGCTGCTAGAAATCAAGGACTTGTAACAAGATGTGGTACAGGGTGAATATGTAGAAAAGTGAAATAAATTTTAGGAAACATTTAGTTTGATTATTTTGCCTCTATCCAGTTTTGCAAGTTATTCATTGACTTACCCTCATAAGAAATTTCATTTGTGAGGAAGGAATGCAATTGGGAAGAATATGTACAGACATATAGAACACTTACTTGGATGGAGAAAGGACTTCAAAGCAAAACCTTCTCTCACCATCAACGACTGGTTTCACTGAACATAACCTCAAGTCTTCTTCCATTACTGTTAATGCTTCTTCACCTAAAATAATAGAAAGGTAGAAAAAACTACTTATTTAACTTTCTTTTAATGTAACTGAATGTGAGAACCAGCATTAAATTGGATAAAAAGTTTCACTGTGGGGGAAAATAAATAGTTTAATTCCATCATGTCACCAATAACAGGAAAATTTCCACTCAATCAGCCCACTTACAACATACTGCAGAATTCCCCAAGGAACAGTTCTCAGCCTGTTAATATTCCTATTATACATCAATCATATCTGTTGTTCAAACAACAGAATAACTTATGTTTCTAAAATACAGCAGATGTTTCACAACTGCTCATCTCTCCTGCCTGGCAACAATCAACATATGATATATGAGATGATAAAAATAAAATATTTAAATGGTCAAAATGAAATCTCCTCTCTCCGCAATAGCAAAAAACAACATGTCCCCATTTCCACCCAAAAAAACGCCACAAAAGTAGAGCCTATAACAATCAACATATGATATATGAGATGATAAAAATAAAATATTTAAATGGTCAAAATGAAATCTCCTCTCTCCGCAATAGCAAAAAACAACATGTCCCCATTTCCACCCAAAAAAACGCCACAAAACTAGAGCCTATAACATAAATTATTAACCTTCCAATTCCAAAATCATCATATAAAAAACTTACTGGCTTACCCATTAGTGAAACTCTTAGTTGAAAGAAACACATAAATTTTCCAATTAAAAAAATTAACAGCTCAATATTTTTAAATGGTCTCCAAAATGCAGCGTCACTCAACAAACTATGCTATCCTTATGTTATGCTCAAATATATAGTCATTTAAAATATGGTAAATGAAAAACTCCAATAGCCGTAAACAGTTAACCTTTCTAAATAAAGTACTAAGGTGGTTAGTTGGCTAACGCCACAAGTCAAGAATGGGGTATAAGGTAAAAAAGGAAAGGGAAAAGAAAGGTGAATACGTAATACACAATACTTTGGATTGCCCTTACCCTTTCTCACTTCGACTTGTGTTGTTGTGATGATTCACCTTCAGTACGCTGAAGAGGGCTACTTTGTAGTAGAAATACGCGTATACGTATTCACCTTTCTTTTCCCTTTCCTTTTGTACCTTTTACCCCATTCTTGACTTGTGGCGTTAGCCAACTAACCACCTTAGTACTTTATTTAGAAAGGTTAACTGTTTATGGCTATTGGAGTTTTTCATTTATTCTATACGACTAGCCGTAAGAGCTCAATTCCTATCAATATTTAAAATATGGCCTGTATCATATTCTGGGGTTCCAGTCTCCAGCTACTGAAATTATCTACATGCCAAAACAAAGCATTACATATATCACTTTAAACCTTTAAAAGCATTGAGTAGATCATTGTTCATTAAGCACAAAATTTTATCTCTACCACGTATCTTTATTTATATATCTTCTGTCTTTGTAAAACAAAATATTTATTTGTACCAACAAAACTATATCGTTCACAAACATGCTACAAGGAGAGCAAACGATATTCATATAAATACCTGTATATTATGACTACACCAAGTGAGCTCGAGCAAAATATATAAGGCACTTCCCTTATCAATCAAAATCTTAAATAATTTATATGAATTTGAAAAAGAAACTAAAAAATACTTAACAACTCCAGCTTTTTATTTAATTGAAGAATATCTTGCTGTTTAATTAGTAATAGCTTTGTGGGAGGCAATCAACAACTGAGGGCATTTGCACCATTAGGGATGGATGGGAATGGAGAAATGGTGGAGAGAAACCTGGCAATGGCTTTAGCCTACTCTTAACGAAAGGTGCCAAGGGGTCCGCAGCTTGACGTCCCATCTGACGGATGGTTTACTCACTCTAAGTTCTCTCCACAAAGCATCTCAAGCAGGGATCAGAATACCGCTGAAAAAGATCTGCCACTTCCAGGATTCGAACCAAGACCCTCTGGGTGGGAAGCCAGTGTGTTAGCCACCACACCAACCCGATCCACCCAATTGATTAATTTTTTAAACGACTGTCCATGATATTGTTTATATTGCTACTGTTTTTTGTAATATTTACATACTGTGTAAATCTTTGTGTATTAAAAGTAATGGTTTCAGGCGTAACTTTGTGGAATTGCTTCATGGTAAAAAATTGAAACACTGTAGACTTCCACATATAGAATTTATTAAACGACCCGGGTTTCATCGCTGAGCGACATCATCAGGTGAAAATTTTTCGGTTACATACCAATATATACCCTCTGAGGCGAGGTAGGAGATTAGGGGAGGCAGCGAGGGAGGAGGAAGGTTCGGTGGGGGGGGGAGAAACAATGTAGTCAAGAAGGGGTGGGGACACACAATGGGGAAGTCATTAGCCGGGTTATGAGATGGGAGGCAAGGGAAAGGAAGGTCACGAGCGGGGGGGAAAGAGTGAGAAAGCCTCACCGGGATGGGATAGGGTCTGAGGCAAAGTGGTCAGGGAAGAGTCGGAGGTGGGTTCTTCCCATCCGTGTCTTGGGGTGAGGGGGCGGGAGAGGTAGTGGTGATTGAAGAAAAGGTGGTAGCGTCGGTGTGAGTCACAGTAACATTGCAAGGGGAAGGGGGGTGGGACGGTTTGGGGGAGCGGGGGTGTGGACGGTTAGGAAAGGAAAGGTTCAAGAGAGGGGAGCGGGATTGATACAAAAAATCATTTAAAATCTTAAATTTGTCCGTTTTTACAATTTTTAAAATTTCTATTTGTTCTAAGGCGTCCAACTTGGGACCTTTCTTAGCAAAGTGCAGGATTTCCGGGTGGAAGTCACTAAAATGGTTGCAGTCCAAAAGGTGTTTGGCGAATAATGAAGTGTGTTTTTCGTTTTTCACCTGATTCAAAAAAAATTTTCACCTGATGATGTCGCTCAGCGATGAAACCCGGGTCGTTTAATAAATTCTATATGTGGAAGTCTACAGTGTTTCAATTTTTTACCACTTTGTGTATTACATTATTAAACAGGTGAGTTCTATGTTAGCATGTAGCTACCCATTATGAATAATAAAACATTATTATTGTAATTATTATTAATATAGATGTATGGAAATGAGTTTTATTTGCATGATATTCATTCATTCAAATTAAAGAAACAACAATATCGACAACAGGACATTAACATTTGAGCAAATTACCTTGACAAAGAAACTGTTCATATTTCCCAGCACAGAGCATAATCATGCATTCAATAATTTTAAATTCTACTGATTGTTTGACAACCATGATTCTTCATTAATTTTTTTTCCTTGTTCCTTATTATGTTCAGGAAAATATTTTACCAGTGAAAAAAAATATTGCTAAGGTATTTTATAATTTACTATTTTCATTATCAACTAAATTTTCTCACTTATAACAGCTGTAAAGTTACACCTGTGTTATAAATTAATTACATACACTGAATAATTAAAAGTAACCTTCAACAATGTACATGACATGAACTTTTCTAATTTTAATGTGTCATACCCTGTAATTTCATCACAAATGAAGGCAATGGAATTTAATATAGACAGTGATTTTTAATTTGTAGTAAGAGAGAGTTTCACCATTTTTATTAGATCCTCTGAACATATATAGAGAATAACATTTTTGTTTTCAAGGAATGCAGCTATATCCTGTAATAATTTAAATCCCTGGAAAATAGTGTTTTCTTCCTTCAATACGTTTTGTCAAAGATTATTTGTATAAAGTACATAAAATAGGACGTAGTTTACTAGTTGATATATGATTACTATCAAAAACATAAAAAATATCAACCAATGACTTCTTGCAATAATGGAAGTGGGCCCAAGGAATGGTAGAAAACAATAATCCTAATAAAATTTCTTCATCGGGGCGAGATTAATGCTAGTTAGTCCCATCTTCCTACTAACCGTCCAAGATAAACTGCAAGATAAACTTTATTTTGGCGCATCCTGGCTAAACTAGTCCAAGTTATGTCCACAGGACAACATGGATTAAATACTCTGATATAAAAACATCCCATTGCATTTTTTATGTTCTGCAGTGAAAATTACATCTTATATTCGGTTTTAATATGTTAAAACAACCTAATGTTTATATTGGATTCAGATGAATGTATTTGTTTTGACTCTAGTTGCATTTATAGTATCAGGAACCAGTGAAACTGGGGAATGAGCAGAGCCATTGCTAATAAATAAATATGCAATACATACCTGATCTTTTGGTGTAGACTAACTGATTCTCTTGCAATGAAAACCATCGTCTGTTCCAGGTCTTAAAAGCATTTGAGGCCCGCTTGAAGAGATAGCCTTCCATTAGGATCGCTTTACTTTCGCACATCTCCCCACCATTGATTTCTGGAATGATATCTTGCCCCGTGATGGCTGCATGTCGAACCTCTGTGTCCCGATTGAGGTGACTGCTATCACCACGCATTTGCACTAACTGCATGGAGCAAGAGCAAACATATGAGAATTTTTCTATTGCATGAAGTTATCACTAGCATTTTTTCTAGTTCAAAAGAATTCCAAAAGTCCAAAAGATTCAGTTACATCTCACATTTGGTACTGCTGCAAAACTTTTATACAAACGAGGATGTACAAGGCTAACAAGGATACTGCCTCTACTGCATGAAAATGATAAGAATGGTGCAAAACCTTTAGTTTATCAATAAACTCCACCATAGGGAGCATCCATAGGGAGCATGTCCATCCATAGGGAGCATTAGCCCTTAATGAGCCAGTGATGTGAATTAATAAAAATGCCTTTCCCATTTTACATTCACTATATAAATTTAAGTCAATTTCCCAATGTAGAACAGAGAGTACACACTTACATCATTGGCCAGCCTTTTGAAGAATGGCTCCAAGTCCTGACAAAGATCTGAACCTTGATGGAAGAATGCATTGCATGCGTGCATGTAGGAGAGCAACTGTAAATAAAAGAGAAATGAATAAAAGGCTACTATAAATTTAAATCATCAAACATTCATAAATATTATGTGGAAATTTAAAATCATTCTTGACTTTTTAAGAATATTTCTATATCTGGAAATTCACAATGTGATATTTATTACCAAGTCCTGGTCATATATTGAATTGAGAAGAATTTTAATACATGTAAGAGAGAAACAATAAACTGGTGTAAAATACACATCATAATTTGCTACAATCAGAATTACACATCCTATCTAAATATAGGGGTTTGTTGAGAGAAATCCTATGGAGGCAGGAAAATTGGATGAAAGGTGTACTGTGCGGCAGTGGGATGTTGGAGACGGTAATAAAGGGGAGAATGTTAGGCAAACGAGGAAATGATGGGACACGAGATGAAGAGGGACCTGAGGTAGAGTAGGCCCCGGATTGTGTTTTGTTAGGAGTCACAAAATATTTATTTGATAGTTGTGTCCATCCAAAAACCTACTTTAACCAATAGATTACCTATAACAATATAAAAATAGTTGCACATGTAAACCCATCAAAATTGAAAGAAAACTGAAAATATCATAACCTCATGCATTAAAAAAATAATACAATTCTGAATAAAAGTTAGAATCTCTGATAACTTTTATTATACAATTACTTAAAATGTAAATTTTAATTGGAATAGAAGGATAAAACTAATAGATTCAAAATAAAACACAATAAAATACTGAATTTGGAATCAATTGAATCAATTAATGAAATTAGGGTACACACAATTTACAGGAGTGTAGTTGGAAAAGTCTGTACAAAGTCAGCGAGGTGGCACCACTGGTGTGCATTAATGTTATTTTCAGTTACCACCATCTCTAAGGGAGCACATCACAAAATTAATTAGTCATGTGTTTAGTATTCATTACATTCAAGCAAGTCAAGTGATTTAAAAACAATGGATGAAACAGAATGTTGTGTGTTGATTAAAAATTATTTTATAAAAGCCAGATCATCTCAGGAGACAAAAGAGACTTGATAAAGTCTGCACAAAATTGATCCCCACCTATTATACATATTTGCTTCCCTCAGGAATTATATCAAGGTTCTCCAACATGAATAAATGGCTGGCAGGAAATATAAATTATGCAAATTAGAAGGTGACTGCAGAAGCAAATGCCTATTTAACAGATTTGGGACAGTTGAATTATTAGAAAGGGATCAACAAACTGAAGCACCATTGAATGAAATATACAAGCCTAAAAGGAGACTATACTGCAAAATAAAAATGGTTTATATAAAATTTAAGTAGTAGTCATTTTTGCACTGGCTTTTAAAGTAAACCTCATATACCTGTAATAAAAGAAGATTCAGAGTCAATGAAAGAAAAATTCAGGTTTCACACTCGGAAGAAGTTTCAGATATCCCTAGATATTACCCTGTGATATATTGGTTCGACACCACATCTTCATAGCATATGGGTTATGGATGCTATATTATTTGTTTTATGAAATTATGTTTTATTTGATTATGAGTTCATATGAGGAAAAGCTGAATGGCTATAAGATTAGCAAGATCAAATAATGAAAACTTCATTGCAATTTTCCACAGTTTAACTGTGGAAAATTGCAACGAAGTTTTCATTATGTCTCGATTCCACAATATCACGCCTGATTCTTCACTTTTCGTAGCAAGATCAAGTTTCTGGTCTCACATTTTGGTAAGATGACACTGGTATTAAGACCATAGTAATTTTCCATAGAATTTTATTATTGCCCCCAGGCCCTGATCTCAATGCTTATACACCACCCTAAAGGTGCATCTATTCTGCACTTACGGTTCCAATTACTTCGTGACGCTTTCTCATCTGGAGGTTCGAGAGGGCATAAAGGTGGTCAAGGGCTGTGTGGCGGAAGCAAAGGCGAGTTGCTGACAGGATGTTCAATGCCTCTTCTGCCTCAAAGGGTTTCGAGCGAGATACCTGAGAATTCCGGAGCAAAGCTACATCAAGGTCACCTGAGACCTTCTCAAAATGATGCTTACTCTCTTTCGTCTGCTTGATGTCACTGTAACATAGAGAACAGAGATCATTCCTAACACATTCCCACATTCTACAAAAGGAAGCTTCACCAAGTGATTTTGTCTATCAATGATTTCCATTTATTTCTAGCAAGTCTAAGTAATTAATTCATTCTTCTTTCTTGTATTTACCTTATAAATGAAACACTTTTAGTGGTTTTAAAAGAGAAGGCACACAAAAAAAATACAAGCAGAAGCAGCTATGGGATTAGGTTATACCTAGACACTATATCTGTGGCATGAGGAGGTTGGAGGTGGAATTTATGCCAAGAAAAATGCGAGAGTGCATGTGAAGAACTTATTAAAATAACGCATATTGGCTGATGATAAGAAAGAAAAGATGTCCATAGATATCTTGGTGGTTCAGGGATACATCATATTAAATTACATGCACAATAAAATCCCATTTTTCAAAATTAGGTTTGGATTAAGGCATTATTTTCATTGGGAAAGGATTTTTCCAAAAAAATGCATTTGTATTGTAAAAATTGAATGGACAGCACAAATTGAAATAAAATGCTTTGCTTCCCTACACTTTAGCTTAAACCAAATGAAAAATATTTCAGTTACCTCAGAATTTATGGGTTGAACTTGATACTTTCCTCCTACATCTGATTTCAATACAGCCACTTCAAAGAAGAACTTCATGACATCTTCCTTCACTCAAAATTTTGTATTCAAGGTTGATCCTGACTTTGTCTATCAATACTTGCCATTTCAACTCTATCTAAGCATAACATTTCATCTCCATCACTTCACTTCCATTACATTTATGGGATGCATGATTTTTGGAACCAATGGTCACAAGCTTCATTAATATTCATAAATTAACTGGGGAAAACGCAATTACTTATTATATGATTGCAATATTTAGATAATAAAGAACTTGTGAATGTCAAATCACCATGATAAATAGGGCAGTCTAAGGGGTAGACGTGCCTTGGTATCATTAGGGAAAATATTTTTAAGCAAAATCAGCCAAACAAGCTGTTTTTTTCTATAAAAATGATATTTTTGTAAAACTGGAACTTTTTAGAAAGAGATTTTACTGATTCATCTTATTTATTTTCTTAGATTTCTCCTATGGGTTGAAATAAATGGAAAAGTTGATTCAGACTATGCATGCATTTCTTGCTTTCACTTTGCAAACAATGAAAAGAAAATACAATAATCTTTTTATTCAAAGCCCCCTTGACTTCATCCATACAATAAACCCTCATAAATCCAGTTTATACTCTGGATCAGGCAAAAAAAGGTCTGGATTAAATCTGAAAGACCAAATAATCCAAGTTTTTTTGCAATTTTAAAGCATCCTTCGTCCCTGATGACTACTTGTGACTTTCCTTTAGGGTGTATGAGACCCCAAAGTATTAGAAAACATAATTAAAATATGCCAATACATGCATAAATAAATTATATTGAGGGATATCCTAAAAAAATGTGTTAAAATCCTGAATTCACTTCAAAAAAGCCATGGTGATGCTCAGCTGTGATGATTGCAAAATTAATAAGATCCCATTCATTTTATTATTTGTACAATTTCCATTTGAGAGTGCACTAAATGTTTGTCTGCAATTTTCTGTTGTGATGAAACCATTCCTGTTACATCAAGCATTTTCCAGTATACCTAAATGATTCCATCCATGATAGCATACGTGTTATCAGTTAATATGTTGATATTGCTGAATAATTTAAAAGAATAAGACCCAATAGTATATTAATGGCTGGATGATTTATTTAATAAACTATATGGCTACTAGATTTTGGCAAGTTTATAAGCTTTTGAGGATAAAATTGTTTGCTTATATTTTTTCAATAGATTATATTACTGCAAGATTGAATGATTTGAGATTTTCAAGGTATTGACAGCTAAAAAAATTCACAATCCTCCAATAAAATCATTTCTACTCAATGAATTTTCAACTACAGATCAATATTTCATCTTCAATCAAATTCTATTTAATTAAAAATGTAGTAAAATGACATAAAACTAATGTCAAGAGAAAACAAAAATGTGTGAACATGCAGATTCAACAAATCACACATAAAGTAATGGTCATCTATGATAAATAATGATGCTGGCTATGAAACATCTGACATTTAGATAAAAAAATGATTAATTTGAATAATCATGTAACAATAATGCAGATTCTACATTGTATTAATTAAATTATCATGCAGCATTTTTTTATTTGCAAAATAAAATGTACAATTGAAAAATTTGATCCATAAATGAAGAATTTCACCTACTATTCAACCACACATAGAGAACTCAAGTGTGTTATGTATGCACCTTCAGAGTTAATAAGTACTATCCATTTACAACCACTTAATAAACAACCTGTACCATAAAACTAGGTCTCTCTGAATTAAGGAATCTAGATTAGTTTAGGATTACTGAGGGTTTACAATACAAAGCATTTCTCTATATCCCTATTTGTAGTCTACTTACAAATTTCAAATTTCTCAAAATCTTCAAGAGGCATTTACATCCATCCTTTGCTTGTTCTAGCACATGACTTCCAGGCCAAAATATTATATGTCGCTCATTAGGCAACATTTACACAAAATATAAAATGCTGTTGGTGACCCCAATGAAGTGAGACTCAGAAGTTCCCATATCTCAGAGTTTGAGACTCAGTTTTTTCGGTATATATTGTCCACAAAAACAAGCACATAAAATTGAGTGCAAAACACACAAAAATCTACACCAAATAGGACAGGTTGATGAAGGTTGTTAAAGAAGGACCAATTACAATGTGGAAAAATGAAGAACTTGACTGCTAATAGATTTTCATAGTTTCTGTATGACATAAAAATGTGGGTACTCACGCTTTGATGAAAGTATTTAAGTTCTTCAGCACAGTTCGAGATGCTTGATCAAGTAAAATGCTCTGAAATTTGCTCATTTCTTGCAAGGAATGAATTAGTTTGTTGAGAGATACCACTACTTGACTGTCATTCCTGAAGTATGTACTAAGATCCCATAGGCTATTGGTGAATTGACTATAAAAAATATATAGAACATATCAAAGCAAATTGCTTTAAAATTGGATTATAAAGATGATAAATGTAAACTAATGTAAATATAAAGAAACCAACCCTTGATGAGAAACATAATTCTTTCCACTATCTATCATGGAAGTACATGTTTTCAGCACCTGAAAGAAAAGCATTAGATATGATTTTAAAGAACAGCAGCATTCGGTAAATTCTATGTCAAAGAAATTTTAAATGCGCCTTGAAAATAACAAGATTACATTTCCCAGTAGCCCCTGACGAGGGAAAGGGCAGCTAAAATTGCCTCCCAGCTGCTGGACTAGTTCAGATGAAGCCATATTTGCTATTACACTAGCTATCATCAATCTTCCTGCATGTAAGTGTGAACACCAGAAACGGTGACATTACTCAAAGAAGTAATTTCATATAAGTGAATGGATTTTTGCACGCATTAACCACAATTTCTTCTATCCTTAAGTGATTCTTATGGTCTTTTCAAAACATTTTTCCTTCAGGCCTATTCTAATAAAACCAACTGGTTTTGATGTCTTTGAACTGGTTCGTCATATGCGGGCTTAGGTCACCTAGAAATGCCTGTCATCTGAATAACAAGGAAAGAAATGACGGGAATGACACTATGGAGGGCAATGGTAGACAATTTGAGGGCTTGAGACACTGGAGGGAATAAAAGATCAATGTTCAATTTCTAGAACTTCATTTAGCCTTCATTAGGTCATAAATTGTCTCATACTTTACGAACAACACAAAATAATGCAGAGAACACTAAAAAAATTATTAAGAACGCTAGCGGTAGAACATTTTATGGTAATGTTGTCATTCCGAATTCATACTCGCGAGGAATGATCCACATCCCGTTATATCCCGGAAAAATTCATAAGGTAAGTTCGAAAGCACGACCTACTGAAGTTTCCTATCCATTCAGATGTCGAAATTCCCTTCTTTAATTTCTGATTGATGTCCTACGAAGTCTGGGACTGTGACATAAAAGAAACATTCCAATGAACCGTGCGAACCAAACAGTTGTTAAGCATTTTTACGGGGATGAAGAATTTGTCATCATAACTTAGCTTCAGGAAAAGGTGTCCTGGTTACCTCAGAAATGATTCCACCTCAATTATGCCTAGTAGAAATGACATATGGTGTCACAATACCTTTTCAAGTTTTAGCTCGAGTTGCTCAACGTCGGCCTCCTGCTCTTCCAGAACAGCCCTTCATGGAAAAGGATAGATATGTTAAAAACCTTTCACTTGTCATAATCGGCAAATGATTGTGTGTCAAACTATTAACTCAGTAAAGACACAAAGAATTTTGTCTTGAAAACAAAAAACATGTTTGTGAAACGTCAACAACTTGACTTTCCACTTGCTTCCTTAATGAAGGGCAATCATGTCATTAAACAAAATACCTAAATTTGGGAGAGTCTCGAAGACACTCTTCATATTCCACCAAGGGCTTCATGTTGAAATTATATCCTACATTTACGATAATTTTGAAAGTAAGCAAATCTCACTCCTCCATTTCACTGATCCTCCCCATTCCCCACCTCAACTACTTCAGCAGTTGCTGCTGCTCCATCTTTCGGAAGAATAGTTAACTACTGCAAGAATAATCGTAGCGATTGGTAGCAGTAGCGATCGTATCCTACGGAATAATCAAGTCGTCCGCAAGATCAATAGTTGAATTACTTTTTTGTTCAGAGGCTCTTCGTCAACTGCGGCCTCGATGGTGTACGTTATTTGCTCTATTGTTTTGAAATGAAGTTGTATGAATTTATATGTTTTCTGTTAATTCTTGCGCTGGGAGTTCAAGGTTTAGGGGATCCTTACAAAATCCTTGGAATTCGAAGAAGTGCAACTGTCCAAGAGATTCGTAAGGCTTACAAACAGTTAGCAAAAGTATGGTGAGTATGAACGTTATTTTTATTGTTGCAGAACTGTTTTGGCACATATTAGATGGCGACTATTATGTTTTGATATCGAGGATCTCGTGGTACTGGAAATTAGGTTCATGATGTACTGTTATGTGTATTATTTACCTTCGTAATCTTGTGTTTTAACAGGCACCCCGACAAAAACAAGGACCCAGAAGCTGAGACAAAATTTGTAGAAATAACGCAAGCCTATGAGGTAAGTTTATTTCGCGTCAACATTAATTTATTCTTTCAATTGGCTCACCAATTATGGGAGTTAGTGAAACGGAAAATGTTATTGTCGCTACATATCACGATAATCTTCTTGTCGTAATAGACTATATATAATTATGTATTCCAGTATTTATCGTTTGGGTAAATGTTTATTCATATAGATTGGCGAATGAATGTTATGTTAGAATATAATTGTGTTATGAAATTATTCGACAAGACAACTGAATTGTTCAACACTTCTGCTGGTATTTTACAATAAGTCTACTCGTCAAATCGGTATAATATTGAAATTTCTAACACTTATCTTATTTACCATAGATTGCTTAATGGGTTTACATTTGTAATTGAATGTGTAGCCTTACAGCGGTTTATGTATGTTCATTTATGTAATTTGCAATACTGAAATAAAGAAACTACTTAAAATAGTGGACTCTGAAGCATGTCAGGTAGGCAGAAGTTGTCAGAAACGATTTCTTCACTCTCATGAAGTTCTTGCTTAGGTATGTGGAGCCGTACATTGTTTATGCGCTGTTAAAATGACTTTCGTATCATGGTTTAACAATGTCTTAAAATTTATCTTTTGTTAAGGTGGTCATTTTAAACGTTTTTCGTTGCGTGAGGTAATATGTCATTCAAATGTCTCATAACATTTTTAAAAAAAGACTATAGCATTTCAACAATTATTGTTGAACATTTTCTTTTTCATCAGTAAAACTTTATTCTCAACATTACCATCATCTATGTTTAGATGTAGAAAATTTACTGTGTACTTACATCTGGGAAAGTTAAGCGGAGAAAAAAGCATATCTTACCACAAGAAAGGTTTCCGATAGTTTCCAATTTTTTCCAGTCGAGATACCGTTTCCCAAATTTGTGATATTTCCCTCACCCTTTCAGATAAAAGAGAATGGCATGATGCAATAGATGTCTGCAGTGCACTTGTGTGTGGTTGTTACCATTGATATGTTGCCAGAAAATAGTGTTGTATCTCTTTCCAAATTTTGCCATAAACAAATAATTTTTAATAAATCAGTTTTATCAAATATAATAACACTGTGCCAGTATTAAATGAATCCTGAAATGAGCAAAGTTCAATTGGATGGGTGCCAAACAGCCTATGTTACTCTAGTCAATTTATTGCCGAGCAATAAAATATTTAATGAAATAATACAGCAAGAAGTTACAAATAAATCTATAGGTATTAAGAAAATGGAAAATTCACTTCTAAATTGATCACATATTAGTGTAGGAGATGGCAATAATCTACAAAAAACTTATTGTTGATCAAACTTTAAAATTATGAAATCTTTACATAGTAAACCATGTGCTTCTGCAACATTTCAGGAATAATTAATCAGTCAGTCAGACTAAAGAATGACTTCACTAATGGTCCTCCAAACATCCATACCACATGATCTATTCAAACAGATTCAGTTCTGTATAAAAATAAGTAAATACATTATACACATTTTCATATGAAGTGTTTTTTGTACTGGCAGCAGCTTTTCAGGTTGGAAGTTATTTCAAGAGAGTTTTTAGAAAGCAAAAAAAGTAGCCTACTCATGTGGTTCTTTCATTGTATTAATTTTTAATATTGCTGAGTAGTTAACACTTCAGAAATTATTGAATTTAAATTCTTGATTCAATTTGTAAACTATCTTTAGCAATATCTTAGAAGTTGTAAGTCATGCCTATAAGTACCACAAAGTTATGGTCTTAGCAGTTTCAACCTGGAAAAATGGCTAATAATATATATGTAGATTACTGAGTGAATTTCAATAAAGCTTTAAAAGTGAGGTGTGATTTTTAAAATCTCTTTCAGAAGTGGTCAAGGAGGTAAAAGAGTGAAACATTCCACACTTAATATGTTGTAAACAGTGGAACAATATTCTTATCCTTATTCTCTAATTCTCAAATTATTTTCAATGTTTGGAGTCTTGACAACTCAGGTGGCCTAAATTAATCTCTCTTTTTTGTCTCCTTAATGATTAAAATGCGGGGTTGAGCTGCTCTAAATCATATATCTTCCAATTCCCAATGGGAGTGATTATATTCAACCTTCAGTTCACAAATGGTGGAAAGTTGCATTACTAAAACATGTACAGAGGTATATCTCAGGAAAAAATCATTCAAGAGCCAATCAAATTATAAAATGTGTGCAGTTCATGGAAAGATTCTCCAAATATACACAGGGTGTTACATAATCACTACAAAATTTATTGTGCTTTTCCGGAACTCAATACTAGATAGAAAGGTGTAGCATCATTATGTGAGTGTGCTTGCAGTGTAGAGGAAATTATTCATGTTCCGCAATGGTGGGTCTGACTAAAGTAACTAACTTGAAGTGGCTGCTGAGCAGATAGATTCAAGGATTCATTTTGCACTTACAACCACAACTTGACCACTAATTCAGTGATCTTTGTTTTTGGTTGAAAGCCATTTACCTGTCCTTTTTCAGTTTTTGTGACATAACACCACCTACTGTACTCCTATTGGCCGCTCATGTAAATCAATCTAGGTTAATTTAAATCTTTGACTTCTTGTTACATTCATGTTTTGTGTGAATTGGTATTGGAAATATCAAAAATGGTAAAAGACCTGCAAAGCACGGCAATAAATTTACCAGAGGCAAGCAAACTTCCAAACCAATGTTATGAAGTAGAGACTAATAGAGGCAATAATAATGAAGCTGTATTGATATTAACAATGAGTAATATTGCATATTTTCATAATTTTTATTGGATTGGTAGTTAAGAGGAAAGGAATAGTTGTGCTCCTGTGGGGTCATAGTCATCGGAAATTGATCCTTATATATGACAACGAATAAAAAGATATGAACTAATAAATTAAGGGGTTCACATTTTTCAATGAACAATGTATGCAACTGGGAACTTTGCATAGATCTCTACTCATAATCCAATTCGTGCACTGTTTTCCTGGTAACAGTAATTTGTAGTTCAGACTCCTTGAACTAGGAACGAGTGTGATCAGTAAATTTAAGGGTGTATTTTAATATTTTTAATAAGTGATTGGCAAGCTCTCAAGTACAAGTATAAACAGGAAACTGGACCCTTCGTACGTACGAAATGCATTTCATTGCAATTCACCCAAGTGAATAGGGATAAGAAAAAAAATACATGTACATTTTTTGTGAATAACATAAATGGAAGTAAAAACATGAGATGCATTTATTTTAAGATAAATTAATAAAATAGAAAAAAAATGTAAAACTACCAATGTGAGGTTTGTATGCAACTACTGAATTATCAATATTTTTAATCTGTTTTCATTGTCTTTTCATCATTTTCATAAGCATTCAATTTCTGGTCGAGGACATGGACAAATAAGGCCCATTCACTTGTGGTCTGGTCTGGAGGGTGTTCCTCAAACAGTCTACCTGTCACATTCCTCCCAGGGGTTGAAGTTTCTTTTGCTTCTGTGCCCTTTTCTGTCCTTTTCCCTTAATTTCAAGGGGTAGTTAGTGAATAGTATTTATAATTGTCATGCATCTGATTATTTAGCCAGTTATTGTGTGGATTAGGATAGGATCTCTTAGACCTTTGGATTCGAAAGTATATTTTCATGGGAGAGCTAAACCCAGTCATCTAGTACCGATTTGTGCTGATAGAATGGCACTTTTGCCACATTTCTACACATGTTTGGATGACCGTAGCTCTGTATATCAAATTTCACATTGAAAGAAAAGCTCTAGTAACCTTCATTAGAAAGACAAAACATGGTTCAAGGGACACACATTGGTCTAGGTTGGTTTGAAAATTTTACCGGGCAATCTGAATTCGAAGGGGCACAGCTTTGGATTGGAATACAATCATATGCTTAAACATTTACCCATGAGTTTGCCAAATGTGTTTTTAGCACTTATCTTAAGCAAATATAAGGCTCAAAACTTTTATAATACCCCCATCACCCAAATTTGCATAAATGTGTACTGGGATCAGATCATCATTATCATTATATTAGTAAATATGCTGAATAAGTGATTTGCTGGACCTGTGCATAAAAGAAGAATAATTTTTATTAGGAGCTAAGGATGTTTGTGTTATATCTCTTGTGTTAAATAAAATGTCAATATGAGACAATGCTTTTATATGTGGATCAAGTAATGCTAATAAGTTGACTTATAAATATAAGATTTTGCTTCACCAAAGTGTAAGGTATATTGTTTTGCATTAAAAATGAGGAGTGCATGGCTTTATGGTAGCCCTAGATATTTGTTTAAAAATATGCTTAAGTTATTTCCTATGTATTTAATTTGGTATATTTGAGTGACTAATTTTTTCTCTCATAAATTCTTATCTGGTTAGTTATTATCTGATCCTGAGCGAAGGAAGCAGTTTGACAACTTTGGTGTTACCGAGGATCCTGCCTTGCAGAAGAAACCTGACTACAGTCACTATAGGCGTTTTGATCCTCTTGATGACCTCTTTGGTTTCCCAGGAAGTGGTTTTCGATTCCACTTTCAGGACCGAGACATAACAATATTCCACAAACTTAGCATCACAACAAGGTAGGAGCTTAATGGTCTTAAAATGAATGTGTTATGGTTATGTGCTGTTGCTGAACAATTTTTTAAATTAGATATCTGAAAAAGGGCTAGCGTCACAATGCACATCAATAAATGTTTGCGATCTGAATATTTTGCCGTATTTTCCAATCATGAACTTGGAGGTATTTAGGAAATGTATGGAAATGCAACGAATATAACAGAATAAGCATGGTAATATTTGTATAGAAAATTACTGAAAATTACTTTGTTCATTCAGTTATCTTCTAGTTGTGTCTTCTACCAAAAGCAGGAGGGAAAATTAAAATAGGGTTAGCTGCGATCATTTTTCAAATGTCAAGTGATGTGTTATATGTAGGAAGCACATACTCTGCCACTAATTAAATGATTTCATTTTGTACATGTATTCAAGCAAATAGTTTGGGTTTAAATAAACCATGAGCGTAGCTACTGTCGTGAATCAATGTAAACAAAAAAATGCAGAGACCGTAAACTTGATTGGCTTGGATTGGTAAACTTTATGACATTGGTGTTTGAGAAACATTTGTTTGTTTCTCAAACATACCCAAGTGACCTAGTGTGTATTCCCTATTTCTCCCCTTACTTGTATTTTTTTTAAAACTTGTTTTCTTCTTTTTATCACTTAGTCCCAATCAAGTTTACAGTCTTGGTATTTTTTTGTTTACAAATAGTTTGGGGTTTCATATGTGATAGACTGGAGTAGTACTGTAATAGGCACTTATCATAACAGTAGATAGTGTCTTGTCCGATAACCAAAAGTCATACACTGTAATTTCACTGTAAAATGGTGATGATAATATGTATGTAAAATATAGATAGGCTTTGCATTCCACAGAAAATGTTATTCTTCAATTAGTTTATGAAGAACTTCACAGTCAGGGATTGGGATGGTGCAGTGGCTAACGTACTGACTTACCACCTATAGTACCCGGGTTCAAATCCTGGTGGTGTCGAATATTTTTCAGTGGTATAATGATCCATACTTGAGGTAGTTTGTGGAGGGCACTTTGAGTGAGTACACTGTCCGTTAGATGGGACGTAAAGCTGCAAACCCCTTGGTGCCTTTTGTTAAGAGTAGTCTAATGCTGATGCCGGGTTTCTCTCTAACCTTCATCCTTTCCTGTCCATTCCTAATGGTGCAAATGACCTCAGCCATGTATTGCCTCCCCTAAAAACTACTACTACTTCACTGTTTTGTTCTAAGCTGTTCCTCATAAAATGGTTATGAAACAAAGAGTAGAGCCAAAGTCTTAGGAACATAAGCGAGTGAACCAATACGAAAATTTAACAGCACTGTGGTAACTTTAAAAGATTTCTCAGTTTGTGGATGAGGAAACAATGAATTTTATCATAAATTGCTAAGTATTCCATGGTGTGGATGATGACTGAAATATATGTGAGATATTAGCAGTATACATTTGTTTGAAAATATCTTGTAGTGAAAAGAAGATGAATTACCCCATAACACTCATAGCCCACAAAATTCCCTAATTCAGCATCACTTGGGCCTACCAAGTTCCAGATGAAAGATGCTCAGCTTTACTATTCAAAAGAAAAAGTTACACCATTATTGACATAACCTATTGAATTTTTTTATCCAGGGCATACGAGAACACAATTGTGCCAAAGAGCTTCAAAACCCCATACTTGATTTTATTCTACTCGGACTGGTGCTTCACGTGCCTCCAAGTTGAGCCAATATGGAAGCGAATCATAGAGGAGCTAGAGCCGATTGGCCTTGGGATTGCCACAGTGCACTCAGAACACGAACCGCTCCTCTCTCGGAAAGTTGGGGTCAGCGGATTACCATATCTAGTCATGATGATGGAGGGCAAGCCCTCTCATTACAAAGAATCTCTCTTCAGTGTCCAGAAGGTTGTTGGTGAGTGCAGCTTTCATTATTTTTCAAGCCAGGAACGTATTGTGTAAATGTTTTGTAATGGTTTTCCTATACTTGGTTTTTTGTTTCAACTCCTTTGATTTGATGTGCAAAAACCATTTGAACAAAAGAATAAATATATTATGTACCTTTGATTAAAAGACCTCATTCCAATCCTAAATAGCAACTGAAATACTTGGTGCAATTGGAAATTAAAGACAAGAAAACTAGTAAAAGTTAACTTTCAAAAGTAAGTTAGTTTGCGGTTTTTGCGGTGAAAATCAATGAAGGTGCTTGCAAAAGTAAATAGTAATTGAATAAATGAACCTAGAACTTCAGTTTATCTATGCTTAAAGCAAAACTATTCAGTTGCTGCTGTTTCTCGAATTATTAACCATATAATAGTTACCTTATTTTGTGGCTTGATTACCAGGCAAATTTGGATTTTTGTTAGCTTGAAAAAAGGCAAGAAAGTACATAACTTTTACTGAACGGTACACACATTTTTATTATACGTAAATATTAAATGTTTGGAAATATGAGACTTTTATTTTTAATGGTTGACGAAAACAAGTATCATAATTCTCTTATCCTTATATGCTTCATAATTCTGACCATTGTCAAGACTTGTCTTACTCTTCGTTTAACAGATTGTGGCAAGACACACAGTATATGTCAGAAATTCATTTGTATTACAGAGTTCGTGCGGAGCAAATTTCCATATAAGCTTGTCCAGCCTGTCAACGATGACAACGTAGACGCCTTTCTTAATGGTTGGCTGGACAATAGAATACGGGTGCTGGTATTTGAGAAACAGGAAGCAGTACGCCTTCGTTACATCATGATGGCTTATTACTATAGGGATAGGGTGGCTTTTGGGTAAGCAGAATTTATTACTCATATCTAGTTTCATTAGATAAGTATTTTAAAGAGTTCCTAGTTAAAAATAGTTACCTTTTTTTATTGACTGATTTTATCTAACTCTTTAAAATCAGCATTATCAATTCTAATACATGGTGATCATATGTAATATGATATTCTACACCTTTCTGATTCCAAGGGTTTATTTTCCGAACTGTAGTGTTGGATATTTTTATGATGGCAGTCAATTAGATTTTCACCTTAATTAATATTAATGCCTGGATTTTGTCATTTGTTCGACTGTTACTTGAATTACCTTCAGAAAGGAGAGATTAAATAACCACATACAGGAATGTCATGTAGATTGGTTCTTGAAGCTATTTTTTCACCTTTAAAATTTGTGAGTAATTGTAACTCCAAATATAAATAGAGGTCTGGTGTCTTCATAAATTCAAAAATTAGTGTGCTGTGCAACTCAAGTGTTTAAAGTGTCTGTGATGGAAAATTATAAGGCAGTGTCAGCCTAGAATAAGAGAAAGAAAATGTGAAAGAGCATATGTGCTGGGAATCTAGTTCCAGCAGAGATGTTGCATTAAAGAATATGAGTCACATAAGGGGGAACATTATGATTTTGCTTGATGTGTATACTCTTTCAGAAAGTGTGACTAAGTTGAAGTATATAATTTAACCATGATTTAATTGATGATTAATGAACAGCATGTAACCGCAAAAGTAAAATTATAGAACCAATTTGTAAATTTCATGAACCTCAGACAATACAGAACTCTTCGTAATAGTGGTAGCAGAATATCAAAATCCTGACCTCCCAGACACAAATGCATTATACTTCAAAAAATTGTGATTTAATGCCTAAGAAAGTTGAAATGATTTAAGGGTGAGATTAGTAAGTTACAGTGAAACTTTCATACCATGAGGCCAATAAGTCCAAGAAAAAAGAGGTCTTTCTTGCATGGATGTCATTGTCGGTTTACATAACCACAATGGTAGGCCATCCATGTGCTAGAAAAGCCTACTATTTTTCAGGATAAAGCACAAAGGGAGAATCAAAAAGACTTAGCATTTCCACAGGAAAGAATTCATGTAATAATATGTAAATTCTTTCCTGTGGAAACCTGAAACATTATCCTTCTAGATTAAATAAAATATAACAAATTATTTCCTTTGGAAATGCAAAGTCTTTTTGATTTGTCCTTCTTGCTTTACAAATAAATTTCCACAAATATCGGCCTCAACTATCTCTCAAACTCTTCAGGATCATTAAACAAGATGTGCAGCCAGATAGTAGAGTTCGCAAGTTTAATTGTTCAATTGTTCTCAGTCAGCATTGTAGTATCCATTGTGTCAACATGTTTTCAAATAACTGTCTGATATACATATCTTACAGTAAACTCTTGATTATCCATTTTTTCAATTATTTGTGCTACTCACTTCCCAGCACCTTAACGGTATTATTGAATGCTTTGAAACTTTTATGTACTTTTTGAGAAGCACAAGTTTGAAGTACCTCAGCTTCATTAAACATTTTAATTCCTCAAGATCAGAAGTTTTCAAAAGTGTTTAATGTTTGAATTTAAGATTTTTTGAACTCTGTTCTTCTTTTCCATTATTATTTTTGTCATATTCACAAGTCCTAAGAACTCCATATTCTCCTTAAAGACAAGCAAATACGTGTAGTTTTATATACAAGGCAGCAAATAAGTCATTAGCTATCTACAATGCATTACAATATACAGTAGCGATCATAATTGAAAATATGTCCTTTGGCAGACATTTCATTTTTTCATGACTATGTGATTAGTTTAGTTTTCCGAGGAAAATATGTTCTGCTATTCACTTCATGATATTTCTCTTCTTGTAAAACTATGATTCCACCCTAATAAAATGGCTGGAAAATGGAAAAAATGCCTTTTCCGTGATCAAAAACTCTGATGCATCTAACAGAATGAAATAGGAGTTTCAATATATATCTGTTTTTATCTCACCATATGTTCCATGAATATCAGTATCTCATGTTGTTCGATTATACAATCTTCATCATGAATCCATAGTATGGATAATCGAGATTTTAAATTAAATTTTATTTTTTTTTATTTAAATTAAATTTTAATTAAAAGCCTTTGTTCCATTTTTGCCTGATTTGTTAAATAAATTTTACTGTATTTAGATGTATGAAAATTCTTAGAAATTTCATGTATGCCTTAGTTGTATATTTAGTGGTTTACAAACATATCAAATCTAAGTTTATATGATTGACATGGGTATGTTTTTCTGAAAAAATAAATGGCAAGTTCTGCATAATAAAGGGCAGGTTATCTTCATGATAATGAAGTCACTCTTTTAGGAGGTTAAAAAAATTTATTTCCACTTTGGTTGTCGGAACATCTGTGGCACTATTTTAAAATATTTTTGGAAAAAAATTAATTTAGACAAATTCATAAGGAAAACATTATATTCTGGTAGTGCATGAGAAAAAAGTCCTTTGAAGTTAGGGATGGAGTGGGGGAGAGGCGAGGTGGGAAAGGCTGACTATGCGATGAATAGTACTCGGCATGATTTCAGCTCAAGCTTTAACTTTAATTCAAGGTTGGTCTTATAGTAGTGCTGTTGAGCATCACATATTCATTGCTACATTTCCCTTAAAATAATATTATTGTTTCTGCTTTGTGTAATGTCTTAACTCATATCCTTCTCCCTCTATCCAACCCAATGAAGAAGTGAAAGGACAGGTCATATTTTTATGGAATGCTTTGGTATAACAATTTTAATTGAAGTATAAAATTCCATTTGAGGCATGTTGAATATATTTTTTCAGTGAATGCATTTTAAATCATTCAGCTTCAAACTTAGGTTCATCACTATGTTTACCTACCAACGGTAACTTTATTTTGTTGAATACATAAGTCATTCATTTCTCCTCTTATTGTCATTGCAATTGTGTTTCATTTTCTCATAATATTGGAAAGATGTTTGTTATTGATAAGATATTTTAAAAATATAAGTTTTGAAAGGGTTTTTGTATTGACAGCACTTAATACCACTACAGTTTGACCGAAGAGTTCGCTGTAGTCTAAGCTTGACTTTTTTACAGTATCAATTTCATAGGAATTGGGCTGGATAATGTAATTTAAATGTTGGAACATGTATACCAGTAAATGTAGTGACTTAAACTAATACATGGTAAACATATATTATTCAGATTTGTACAGCTGAAGGTGAAAGGCACCGAAGTGACTGTGAAAAAATATGGTGTACCCTTTGGCACAGACACTCTGCTGCTCTTCAATGAAAACACAGAGCGTCCTGTGGCCAGCCTCAGCATGGCAGACATCCCTGTGAAAACCATGCAGGATATTATCAACAATAACAAGTACTTATTGCTTCCACGTTTATCGTCCCAGGTAAGAATTCATTTCCCTACCTTTGTGAAGAGGTTAATTGAATATTCTACGAAACAAAATGTAGATTGAATAATAACATGCTTAAGTCCTCATCCAAACCAATGTTCACTGGAGAAACTGAAAATGACTCTGTTTCTCTGGGTAACCAATGTTTTGCGGTTAATCTCTGACTGAGAGGGAAATGAGAATATTGTTAATTTCAATGTAATTCAGGCAATTTCTCCCCCCTCTCTAGTTGATGTCCTGGATGTCAGCAAGGCATGCCATTAGAACTTTTGTGGCTCTTGGAAGTAAGACAGATGTCTAATAATTTTGATTCTTCATGAGTGTTATCAAAGATGGGTACACTGAATGGACTTTTCAGTAAAAGACTCCAATATCTATCCCCTTTTCATAATTTTCTTGTTGCCCAGTTGGTTCCAATGGAAATCCTTGTAGAGCATATGTAAAGTTAACATTCCTTAATCCAGATTGTACTTTAAATCTCAATGTCACCAAAAGACTATATTCCATATTTTGTTTTTTTCCTGGTTAACTTAGTGTAAAGCATGAAGAAAGAATGTCAAAGACTTAGCATTTCTGTAGGAAAGCATTTATTGTTGTTAACTAGTTTCACTATGCTGTAGTAAAATTAGGCAACAACAATAAATTCTTTCCTGTGAATAGGCAAAGTCTTTGATTTTTTCTTCGTACTTTACATCGTTTGCCTGCTTCACTGGTTATTATATGTTCTCAATTCTCAGTCCCTTCAAAAAGTCCTAAAAGGAGGACACAAAGAATAGTATTTTTTAATGATACCATTTTCATATTGAAGCTTGCATATTGAATCAGTTGGCCCTGCATCTTGTGACCTGCTTTGAATAATGCCTGATCGATATGCGTTGCTTACCTGCGTATGGGCTACCACTGTGGTTATACAAATTGCAATAACCACCTCCTTGATGCTAACATTCCTTTTCAACGTACCCCTTGTTTTGCTCCTGGTGACACTGTAATATGGCATTTTTACTGCATATCCCTGACGTTAACGGGTAGCTAATTTCTGGAGAGTGTTTGTTTTAAATGCTCCATCAGGGTTGAAATAGATTTTTCATGTAGGCTGCTTTCATCCACCTTTGGTTCTGTGATAATTTTTGTGCAATTTCTTTTGTTTTTGTATTATGACCATCAGGAAAAAGCATTACAGCCATAACTTTTGTTTTGTGCACAGGGCATGTTTGATGCTCTGTGTCCCCCAGATGCTGGTCGACCACGCAGGAGGTTGTGTGTTGTGCTTGTCTCTCAGAACACCCCCATCCATGAGCCAGCCCGCCATGCCCTTCGGCAGTTTGCCCAGGACTCCCCCTATGGATCAGACCGCGTGCGGTTTGCCTATGTCTTCCAGGAGAGACAGCCTGAATTTGTGGGCACACTGACCAATGGTGAGTTAACGCAATCCTCATCTCCCCTTCCTGATTGGTGTTGCATTCATGCAGTGACAAACAGCGAAGTAATAAATCCATATGTTGGTACGATTTTGGAGCTCTGTTATATGGACAGATTGCATTGATCATTTGAATAATGTCAGGTTGATTAATGCTTTTCATCATTTCACTCATGGGTACTTCCTTTATTCATGCTTTTAACACCAAAGAATATGTCTTAGTTTTTCTATTCCGATATTCCATCTTTGTTGATAGGTTTTAGACAACAGGAAGGATTTTTGTGTATGACACTAAGGAATATCTAATGATCATTCCTAAAAATTTGAATTTCATTGATAAAATATGAATTAAGAGATTTACCACTGAAATGAGAAGAATGGAGGGCTGGAGTAAATCAATCTTAATTTTGAAATATGATGATTGAGATGAAATAACATGAAGGAAAAATCAGTTAAAAGGTGACCAATTTGAAGTATTTACTAGTATTGTTAAAGGAATTAAAAATATCTGTACCAAATCCAGTGCCTGATGCCATGCAAAGTCACACAGTTTGTAAACAGACAGCCCTTAGTGCTTTTCATTTTAAGCTAATTTCCTTATGACCTAGAATGAATATACAACCTGTATACAGTTCTAATGTACATTCTTAGAAATGTATTTTACATTATTGAGCACATTGGGACTAGTTAGTTTTATTCAATTGTATTTTACATAGTATCTGGGAATGCCAAAACATTTGCCCATCAATTTAAGAAATAACATACACTACAAGTAAGAAATGTTTGATGAGACCCAGATTTAGGCACAGTGTGATTAATTTACACAGATTCAAGGTCAGATAACAATTTGAAACCTATTAAAGTGTAACTTCAAATTCAAGAGGATAAAAGAGGGAAGACAGTCGAGGAAATGGATCGTGGAAGTATTAACTGGAACAATTAGAAATTCGTTGTCTCAGACTTAACAATATGAAATTTACACAGCATAAGTAACTTTGTAATTTCACACACAAATTTTATTTTGAGAATGTGGAAGCATTAACTGGAGCAATTAGAATTTTGTTGTCTCCGGCCAATTTGTCGAGGGATCTTTTATATATTCAGGGTTGTAAATGTTGCTTGCGGCTATTTTAGTTAGTTTCTTCCGGTAAAGTTCATTAATTGGTTCTTCTGGATAGCTGTTGTTATTGCCGTAAGTTCCTTGTTTAGATTTGAATCTGACATAGGAATAGAGGGTAATTGGTGGATCATTGCATGATTGGGCGAAGCAATGCCTTGAAGCAGAATTAATTATTTGGTAGTTAGTTAGACTTTTACATTTTTAATGAGAAGGTCAGCTGATGAGAGCAAAGCTTTTTCAAAATGGTCCAAATAAATCGGCCAGGAGTGGGGACGAGGGCGAGCCCATGGCTAAACCATTAGGTTGTTGGAAGTATGTACCGTTACAATTAAAATAATTTTGGGATTGATCCCAGTCAAGGCGAATGATTTTTACACTCTGATATTGTTGCATTGAAATGCATGTTAGCAGTTTACTCCGTTAAAAGTTACTGTTGCAGCATCTCCTGCAGTTTCTTGAAATTTGTCATTGGTACTATATATGTGGATTTAAATGCGCCCGGAAAAATTTCTGTAGTGAGGGATCCAGAGAAGTAGGGCTGGGATTTCGTCAGGACTACAGCCCTATTGGAGGTAAAGTTGGTATATTTTGGTTTTGATGTGTTCTACTGAGACTGGTATAGATGAGATAGAAATGGAGGTGTGAGTATGAAAATTGTGCAGAGGAGAACTATCATGTTTTACATACACAGATGACAAATACATTGCAAAATGGTTTGCTAAGTGTATGAACAAGCAGAAAGATCATTAAAAAACAGTCCATTCGATAGTCTGTCCATCTTCCTTATACTGTTGATATGATTCCAAAAGTGTTTTGGATTATGTTGGATAGGTGATTCGAGTTGTGTTATGTATCTGTTGTAACGATTCCTTATTAATTTAGCACATTTTGACCTTAACTGTGAAAATTTACCATAATCAGATCAGGTGTCATTGAGTGTTGTTATGAGAAGCAAGAAAATGTAATCAGTTGTACCGTAGCATAGTATTTGTCCATCCAAAACTTACTGAAATGGCAGAATATGAATAATAATAAACAAGTAAACATGTATATGTAAAGTACATATGTTTGTACATGTATGTTTAATATTTTTATGCTTAATAATATGAACAAATTAAATGTACTTTGTACACTAGATGTAAATGCTCATTCTGTTAGATTGTGTAAGTAATTAATTGCTGTGTGAATGATGACAGGACAAGGAACACCAGTAGAGCCTGTGCTCCATGTGGTGATCATCTGGCGTAGGGACACACACCACATCAAGTACGAGTGGCTGCATGGGGAATGGGATGTGTCAAGGCAGCAATGGAATGAGACAAGGGACCAGTTGGAGGCAACAATACAGCGGTTGCTGCATGCCTCCGAGGCACTCTCCTACGAGGCTGTTGTCAAGGTAGATCCCCCTCTACCCTTGTCTCTCTCCTTTTTTTGCTATGAAAGTAGCCTGATTAGCTTAATTTATATTATCTATATGAAGAAAATTAAGAATTCAAATGTGAAAGTGACTTAGACCATGATTATATATTATTCATTTATAGACTTTTCATTGTTTTTCTCCATCTGGAATACCTTTCAGGCATATTTCTATGTACTATTGGCTCTTGTTCATGGTTTTTGTTAGTCATGGTTTTTACCCAGTGAACCAGCAAAGACATTAGCTCTTCATCATGTTTCAACATTGATCGCAATTAGTGTTTGGTAATGATTGCCCATCAATGTCTGTTGTGTGTGCAGTACTAGCTGCAGCTGATCAAAATGGTTTGCATATTTATTATCAATTAAATAAAATAAATGAAGCTATGTATATTTGGGGGTTTCATCAAGTCTTGAGATATTATTTCTATAAATACTGGGAAAGCTTTTCTAAAAATCTAAGATTTATGCATCTCAGCTGATATTAAGAGGTAGAGGTAGTATTTTGAATACGTATTGGTACTGTGCTATCTATGGAGTATTGAGACAAACTGATATTGACCCATCCGTATTTTGTTAACACAAAGAAGTTTTGCTAATGATATTAAAATCTGGGTTGAAAAGAGGAGGGGTGGATTAAATAATGCCAGGAAGCAGGTTTCTGAGCAGCTTTTCTCTGATAGGATGTCAGTGTACTTAAATAATAATCTAAAGCACAGGAAATTTTTTTATGCATGAAAGGCCATTTAATTTTGCACATTTTTTTCAATCTTGTTCATGAGATGCATGTCTCCTTCATTTCTGGTTTTTCTAATTTTATTCCATTTTGTGGTTATTCTTGTAGTATTCGTTAATTGTCTCCCTCAAAGCAATGCACATAGGCACGGTCATCAATGTAAGACAAATATATGCCATCGAAAGCCTTAATGAGGACATCGCTGATTATGACATGTCACAATAAAGTTTTTTAACAACTGTCTAGATGATAAAGGCATTAAAAATTTTGAGGATTTTATAAATTCAGGATCCATAATTTTCTGGTATCACTATATATAAATTTGTGCAGTGAACTTATTCTGCCTAATAAATTTTGAGGAATCCTACTCTCTGTGCATGTACCAGATTAGGCCAACTTTTATTCATCTGCAATTGACTTTGATACTTACCTTTTTGCCTTTGCTCAACTATAACTATATTTATCTTTTTGAATAAAGTCAAATTTGATACTCTAAATAAAATTGGAAAATACCACAAACAATTCGAAATTGAGCCTTTGAACTTTTATTCAAGCTCAAAATTTAATGGAATTTGAAATTTCCTAATGTGTTTGCAATCAACTGAAACCCCATTTGCTCAGGATTGAGCTGTTATTAGTCTTCTGCACATTTCATGCACAGGGAAAGCAAGTGATCTCATCTGCTAATTCCTGTTTGTAAGTAATTATTTACATTTGAGTGTCACGTGAAAAATCACCCTAGTTTATGTAAATTTGCACTTCTGAAAGTGCCCTTAAATGATTTGGGATTATATTTTCATGCAATAGTTATGATGAGATAGCTCTTCCTGCTGACCAACCTTATCATCTCACCCTGCCTCTCTATTTTCTTATCTCCTTCATTCCTTCCTCTCTTCATCACTTCTTTGACTCACAATGGCCTGTTTCCTATTTGCACTCTAGTGGTGTGCAAGGGTGCATGCAGTGACATTCCTAGGGAAGCACCCAAAAAAGAGAGAGGGGGAGCATCAAGGTAAAACTCTCTCATTGCCTTCCTCATCCCTTGTTGCTTCTCTTTGGGAAGTAAGGTAGCCACCATTTCGATAGAGAGGAAGCAGAGCAAGCAATTCAACGTAGTAGATAACTAATGTAATATGCTAAATGTCATTTAGTGACACACGTATGTGAATTTAAATATACAAGGAACAGAGCTATGGTCGTGAATCAATGTAAACAAAAAAATACCGGGACCGTAAACTTCAAGTTTACGGTCCCAGTATTTTTTTTGTTTACACTTTTGTGAATGTCAAATCACAGGTATTGTCTTTTATTTTCTGTTATAAAAATGTCTCCATCCGGGTAAAACTTGATATCCCTATCGTAATTATGACTTCTAGGCTACTTGGAGAATTTTAAAAAAATGTAATAGCATAAGTGGAAAACTTGAAAAAAGACCTGGTAATTTACAGTGTAGGTTCTGTGGATTAAATGGAAGAAGGGACCATTAGGTATCAATTTCGCCCAAATAAAGACCTCTATCTACCTAGGTTTGAAAAGTAATGGAAAAGTTATTCATATTGAAATTATTCACCCTGAAAATTATTTCATAGGCGTGTGGAATCTGACCATGTTCTGCAGCAAAACCTATTATGTGCAAACTGTTAAACCTGAATTACCACCTAAACTCCTCCTCCTGCCTCTTTCCACAACTTTCAAAGAAAGAAAATGCCTAGGCAAAGGTACAGGTTATGTGATGTGGACTTTGGGGAGAGGAGGGAGGATGTGGACTTTGTCAGTAGGATGAGAAATTAAACCATTGGTTCCAGCATCACCTGAGAGTTCTCTATGTTATCTTTGAGCTGGCTGGGTAGGGTTGGAGAATGGAAAATTTTCTGTAGTCCATCAGTGCAGTGGGGATATTGTTGCCCTTGTGCTGCATACCAAGCAGTCATGGTGCTGGATTTTTTTCCATACCAGCTGTTCTATTAGTTGGGACTCACCCATTGAGATTGTAGTGTGTAGTTGTGGTGCAGGCTACACACAAGTTCATGATGTGATATGTGTGTGTGTGGCATCAGTTAATAGGTATTAATTAGTTGAATCATTGGCCTTTCAACATTAATTAGCCTTGGGTGTCACTCAGACAAGGCCATGTTCATAGAGAAAGGATAGTGGAAGATGAAATTTCACAGATAACAGAAGACTATATTAAACTGTGAATTTTTGGCTTCTTCAAGAACTTTTATTGTCTCTTCAGTCAACATTCACCACTCTTTTTGCCCATTCCCAGTTAATGCAATCGATATTTTACTTAGAATACTGCGTGTGCAACCTTTTGCTGATTTGTGCAAGCTTTTTTATGTAATGATGCAAGTTATTTATTAATGATGAGAATGTGATTATTGAAAGTTCATTTTACATAGCTTCATATGAATTACTAATTATTCAGTGATCAATCCAGTGGTTTGACTTATCATATTTTATTTTTTCTTACCAGTTTGAGATTGATATTATGATTCCCACACTCTTTCCATGAGAATATGATAATTTAATTTCACCTTCTGTAAATGCCTTAAATGTGCTTCAAGCTAATGAACTGATTGCATGGGGGATTATTGATGATATTTACATTAGAATAAGAATTTAACAACATAAATGTGTTGGATGTTTCATGGTGGCAAATGAGCTTTTATGTTCCCGCAGTGGTTTTCAAATTACTAAAATGGGAGCCTTTAAGGGGTATAGATTGTGGTTTTCCCTAAATGTGTAATATTTAAGGTTGTTTTTGATATTGCCACTCTTATTCCTCTCCTCTGGATTAATTTGTATTCTTTTCATGCTAAATTATGGAAAAGGCGATGTGTACCAAATGTGACCTTGTAATGGACAAGTCATGTTGAACTTTTAATATAACAGAGGGGCAAATCAAAAAAAGATCTTGAATTCTAACCTATAACCATGAATAAATTATAACTTAACGTTAATGGCTTGTCTTTAGTGCTAATATTGGTAATGATGGTGTATTTTTGTTCGGAATTAATGATCTGCTTAACATTAGTATCCCTATTAGTAGTGGTACTATCTGCTGCACTTGCTACACATTTATAGTTAATGGGTAGTTGATATAGCTTTAGTGGTCATCTTTAGTGCCATTTTAAGCGGCAGCTACTGCTTTCAATAACATTAGTGTGAGCTATGTGTAATTGTTGATTGTGTGTGTGTGTGTGTGTGTTTAAATCACATGAGTAAAATTTTCAATGTACAGTGAAACCCTTCTTTGCAAGCACCTCATGCAGGGAGTAATTTGCATGACTAGCAAAAATATTGCTCCCGAAAACAGCTAGCTTAATGAGCAACTTTTTCACGTAATGAGTGACAAGGAGAGGGGAATTCCAGATACATTACTTGCCTGCTACTGCAATTTGTCTCTAGCGTTCATTCCGCTAGCATCTTAGCATTGCTAGTGATCACTTATTTTTCCAAACTTGTGTTCATACATTTTATTAGTGATTTTTTTGTGTTAAGTGTAATAGTATTTTGTGCGTAGTTTTAAAATTGATATTTTGAAAAATCCATTGGAAGAAAGCCATAAAAGAATAGAATAACAGTATAAATGAAAAGTGAAATCATTGAAAATCAAGAACAAGGTGTGAGCATGGCTGATATAGTACTCACATCAACAATTGGCCTTTTATTCAAGAGCCTAGACAAGACTAAGGAGATAGATATTTCAAATATAGTCACAAGAGTACCTATGGGTTATTTATTTTCAACGGTGCAGAGTTCTTTTGTTAAGAAAAAGCAATTACAATGCAACACCAATTACAAGAATCTAAGGGCTGTCCAGAAAGTAATCTCCGTTTTCATGCAGCATGACAATTAGTGGTGGGGTCCCATTAGTCGCTGTATTGACGCAAACAATAGTTCAGTAAGCCTTGAGCTGCAGTGATTGGAAGGTTGCGCTGCTTGTCATTTGTTTACAATAGTGAGTCAAAATGAACGATACAATCGAAATTTCCACTAAATATGAATTCTGTTTAGTGATAAGGTTTTTACTGATAAAAAACTTCAAAGCTGCTGATATTCATCAGGAAATTTATGTTCTGTATGGACCAAATGTGATGAGTGACAAGAGTTGTGCATCTGTGTTCTCATTTGTTTAAGAGCGAACACAAATGTCCATAATGATGACAGAAGTGGCCTCCCTCCAACAGACAACCATTCGGATCCTACCACAAATTCTCATGCTGCACAAAAACGGAGGTTACTTTCTGGACAGCCATTGTGTAATTTGTGAGAAGAAGAAAGTGAGTTCTGGCAACCTTATTAATAAGATATCAGGATCATCAATGACCAAATAAGTAATTAAGGAGAGCCATGCATGGTTTGAGAAGTTAAGTAGAAGAACCGTCATAAATGGCGTTTTGAGGGAGGGTAAAGCAGCAAGCTCAGAGTCAAAGGCAGCAGTGAACTTTGTCGGGACTTCAAAAAACTGAGAGATACTGAGGGTTACCTGTCACAACATGTTTTTAATTGTGATAAGACAGTTCTCTTTCAGAAGAAGATGCCAAAGCAAAACACTATTTGTGCAGCAGTATAATGAATACTGTATTATAACAGTAGTGGAGAATGCATTGCCCTACCAATAGGCAGTGAAAAGCTGTCTCACTGCTGCTATTTTACACAATTGCAGGCAGTAATTTGAAAACCAAACTCCCGCTTGTTTACCATTCAAAAACTCCATGAGCCTTCAAGAAGTGTTAAGTCCAAAACAGCAGGCTAAATGAGATGTGTAGGTGATAGGAAACTTTTGCTTCATACCATGCATACAAGGCATCGCCCTAATAAAGCAGTGGCAATGTGTGCCATAAATTCATTTAACGATCATTCTGAGTCACATTTCTACCAAATTTTGAAGCATTGACGAAAACAAATTTGTCTAGATAGCTTTCCAGTAAAAAGAAATTAGGTATGTTTAATAAATAATTATCAATCATTTCACTCTTTTTTTCTTTTACAAATGAGCTTGCATTCCCAGTTGCTTCATTCCATGATAGAAGGTGAACATGACCCAAAATCCTAAGCAATTTATGCATAATTTTCTTTGAATCAACCTTGTACATAATTTATTTTTTTCAGTATGGAATGCATTATCATATTTTACATTAATTTGTACGCCAAAAGTTGTTTCACTTTGCTAGAAAGATCACAGAATGGATAATGTTTGTTTTATGAGGTTCCGCTGTAATTATATAGAGAAACAGTGGAAAAGAATAGAATATCATTACATTTTATGCACCTGTTTTGGCATGTGTATTTCATGTGAAATTTATATTGGGGAAATAATAAAATAATTAAAATAAGCATGAGTAACTTCTTTATTCAAGATGGTAAAATGAAATCACCAGGTTTTAAAATTAGTGATAACACATCATATTTTAAAATGAAAGACAAGGTATGCAGTGGGTGATAATCTAATGGTCTCTAATTTAGGGAATTCTGTAATTTCATGAAGAAATTAAGATGCTGGTTGGATTTTCAGCTAGGAAAGCCAAACATTGAAATATGCTCCTTGTCCATTATCTTGTGGTCCCACATCTATGGAATTTAGTAGATACAGTTGACAAAATTTTTTGCAGGAAATTTAAAAAAATCTTTTTTCTTTATTTTTCTTTATACATAATCATTTTATACATTTATATCCACATCCCTCACTCTTTAAAGTTTCATGGGCAATGTTCGCACTACAATTTACTTTAAGTATGAATATATTTTATTGGATAAGGTCAACTGATGGTGGTGTGAATTGGAATTGTTTTTGTTGATTATAAACAGTTTTTGACTAAAGTCTTATGAGGTAATTTTGGTGTTGACTACTTGAATTCAATGTGTTCAAAATTTGCTGGTTAAACTAGTTGTCCTTTAAGTACCCCTGCATTCCATAGATTTCAGCCAAACCAACTTCTCATTTATGCCATCCATCAATGCTAAAATCATGAAGTCATCTTGAATGTACGAAAAAATTCATGAAAACACATTCCAGTTGACTGCTTTATGTAAATTTGAGTTACATGTAGTTGTGGTTTAGCTGTATGTATGGTGGGTGTGGTGGGTAGTGTGTGACTGTGAAGATGAATGTGATGTAACTGCTGCTTTGTAGATAAAGGGCCAGGGATTAAAAATGAATGTATGAATCCTCCCTGGTACGTACTTTGGGAGCATGTGCTGGTGATTGGTTTCTTCTCTCTCACCTGGGCACCTTTCGCGTCTCTCCTTCTCTCCCTCTAGGAGCTGATTGATGAGCATGCTCAGGGTGTGATGACTCGCATAATCAACAAGCTTCTAATAATGGCCGAGTTCCTCAAGGACAGTGTCACCAAGGATCAGCTCCTGCCAGCCATCTCTGTAGTGGCAACGGTCCTCTTCATTGTGGCCGGCGGCTATGTCATGTCATATCTTGTGTTTGTATACTTCCACCTTGCCCCTCACATGCTTTTTACAGCTTCCCGTATAATCATAATCTATTTTAACAGTCTGGCTCTAACATGTACATCTTCCCTTCGGGTGTTTGATTGGCTCATCCTGAGGTCAGACTAATCCTAATTTTTGCATGATAATACTACATTTATCTATGTTCAATATTTGGAATTAATATAAATTAAGTTATTGGTTATGACTAATTCTTTAATCTTTAGTGGTTAAATTACTACTTCATCGCACTTTACCTAATTGAAATGTTGTTTATTTCATCTGGTTTTTTTTAATGATCTAAAGTGGACAACTTTTGCTGGTCATAGTTTTAATATATCTCTTCTCCGTTGCTATGTATGATATATAATAATTATTGCAAATTGGCCATAGTAAGCTTAAAAAATAAGGTTCAAACCCTCAATATGAATTAGCATGAACTGTCAGTTTGCAGCAACAAATGTCCCACCCTTGAAGAAATCATCAATAATTTTCTTCTCTGCAACTATGGTGAAATATTAGTGTGATAAGTACAATATATAATAATTTCAGCGTAGCAAATTAAGCCAATTATTAAGCCAATAGTACAGAGTGTCATCCTATGAATTAAACGTTAATCCACTCGATAATAATGAAGCCTACTTATTGCACCAAATGGTTGATATTATAAATGATTATTGATGTTTAGCACATGTGTAGATTTGAAAATTGTGAGATTGAATTAACATTTTGTGGTCAAGCTTCTATAAATTACACCTTCTCTGCCTGCCCATTCATATTCCTGATAAATATGTTTTTGAGCATTCTTTTATTTTCTGATGGTCTTAACATTTATTTAGACCACACAGTCAAATATAGTAGAATTAAAATTCTGATTGTGCACAGAATTTGACTTTTTCAATTAAACTTTATCAGGATAGATGAGCAGAACAGCTTATTAGCAGCTGGGTCAGTAGATTTCAAAAAATCCATCCATCAGAGTCCTTTAAATCCATCTACATAACTGAATGATTGAAAATGTTCACATGAGTAATTAACTAGGATCAAAGACAGGTGTGGTATGCATGGAAAGGCTATTTAAGTGTGGTCTGTGATTTGAAATGGATATTAAATAAGATGGGACTTGGAATTTCTACGAAATACCTGACAAAGCATTGTGGGATAATGGACACCAAAAGGTCGTGGAGAATAAAGGGAATGCTCAGGAAAAGTTTCTTTCATCCAATTTAGGGCATTCATTTACCTTTCCTAATAAACTATATGACCGCAAAGCAAACATGTTTTATTTTGATGTTTCTGTCATTTCTTGGGTCTTTAATCTTTCGTTGTTACTGGTTATCAGATTGGTATTCAAGAAATATATAGTTTTGGTAATAATTGCCTGTATTCATGAAATATCCAGCAATAAACCAGATCAGAGATTCGTTAATTCTCTGAATTTGTTTGCATATTGATAAAAGTAGGAATGGAGGCAGGATTTGGGGATGAGATATTTTATATTCATTATAGAAACCATGGGAATGAGGTTCAAATTGAATCCTTTAAACAATCCATTCTCAGACCCTGGTTGTGTGAGTTGCATATGCCCTGCAATTAGACAATTATGATATATTGCAACATTTAACCATTGTTGCCTCCACATTTATTCAGTATTTCCAGGATTGGAATAATTATGAGAGGTTGGCATGCATTGCAGTGTGTTCCCAGGTCTAATGCTGAATCTCTCTGATAGAAAACGTTTACAATGATATTAATTTTTATACAAAATAGACCTAGAGAAGTATGGCTACAAATGAATGCCTTGAAGAGGATATGACATTGGTACCCAAAATTGTGTTCAACTAGGTGTCACATGAAATGTAGCCTGGATGTATAGCATTAGTTCATAATATATATACTTTATTATTGATGCATATTATTTTGGAATAAGTAACTGCAGTCAGTGTATATGTTGTTCACTATGAAGATCATTAACATTGGGAGAATAACTTGTGTACTTTAAGATGGTGTGTGAGCTCAGTATGAGCACACTATTCAGAGAGCTTTTCTGCTGATTCTGCATTATATCCTATGGTAAAAGTTTTACAATCAAAAATTTATTCTGCGGAAATGCTCAGGGCTGCTATTAATTTCTACAATTTTGGAAAAAATCATGGTCGCATATACTAAATGACATTAGAACATATTTTTTAACCAAGTTTGTAAATTACACTTTGTCATAAATATAGAAATCATAACAACATGACAGCAGTTGGGTATTGGCATAAGTTTAGTAATAAGTGTTGGGAGCACCTATTCCATTAGATTTCCAATGGTAGTGCTCAAATTTACAAGAACATATCCAGTCTTAATGACAGTATTCATGTGTTCTTCACAGAGAACTCTGCAAAGCGAATTCATCGTAACATTAACCCAATATAAATTGAGTTCATAGTACAGTGCCAACTGTATTAAAAATTATTTATGGCCTTTTTCTATTTTCTAGTTTCGGCTAAAAATCATGATGAAGGTTGCCTATTTTTTTTATGACTAGTCTGTTTTCAACAGGCACTGTGCATAATTTTCTTTTAATATTTTGTTAATTTAATTATTTTTATAAAATTTTTAATGAAGTATTTCAGATTACTAGTGAAAAGACATGTTAAAATATTAACAATCATAATCTATGCATCTGGTAAAAAAAGTTTCATTTTTTCATATTTTCTCCCAGTCTCCTAGAGTGCATGTTCTTGTATAGTTGACCACTTGCCAGGAAGTGCTTTCAAATGTGCAATATATGAATATTGCAGGCGGATGGAAGAGGAAAGCGTGCAGGAGCAACGGCGGCAGAATCGAAACCGTAAACCAAAGGATGGGGAGGCAGTGCCACCCGAACCAGCTGCCACACCAATGTTCTGCCAGTCTCAGCAGACTACATCCAGTAGTAACTCCCAGTTGCGGCTCCACGAACTTCGAGCTGAGACGTATAATGGAATGGTTCGACTGCTCAAGCCAGGGTGCCGCACAGTCATCTTACTTGTGGACAATGACTCAAGGAAGAAGTTGTTGCTTGCCTTCCATAAGATAGTGTGGCCGTACCGCAAGTATGCTTCTTTTTTTCATCCATTCCATTGAAATGCTTAAATGTTTACATTTTCGAGGCAACATATTTCCACTTCCTAAACTGTATTTCTATAATCTGTATTTCTATAATTAGAAAATATTAAGCGAGAGATGGAAAGAGGTAACATAGATGTTTTAGGCCTCTGCGAGGTGAGATGGAAGGATAGCGGGGATAACTGGAGTGACAATTATAGAGTAATATATAGCGGCGGGGATGAGAGCCAACGAGGGGTTGCCGTAATTTTAAATAAAGGGGTAGGAAGAAGCGTAGTCAACATAGAGCAAGCGACAGATAGAATTTTACTCGTAGAGATTAAAGCAGAGCCGACCAACTTGGTCATTATTCAGGTATACATGCCACCGAGCAACCACAAGGAGGAAGAAGTCGATAGGATGTATGATGAGTTAGAGGATATCATCGCGAGTGTTCCTGCAGGGAAACATTTGATAGTGATGGGGGATTGGAATGCGACGGTAGGCGAAGGAAGAGATGGTGGTGAGGTGGGGGACTATGGGTTAGGCACGAGGAATGAACGCGGGGAGAAAGCAATTGAATTCTGCAGGAGACAGGGGTTAGTCATCACTAACACATGGTTTAGACACCACAAAAGGCGTAGGTATACATGGAAAATGCCAGGTGACTCAGAAAGGTATCAGTTAGATTATATTATGGTTAGGCACAGGTTTAGGAACAGTGTGATAAATTCGCACAGTTTCCCAGGAGCGGATGCGGACTCTGACCACAATTTAGTTGTTATGAAATGTGATGTTCGTTTCAAGAAGATAAGGCAAGGGCGGCGGGTTAAAAAATGGAATTTAGAAGCAGTAAATGAATTAACGAGGAAGGAGTATCAGGAGGCTGTAGAGAAAATGATGGATGACGGTAAAGAACTGAGTGCTATCGAAGAAAAATGGGAATGTATCAAGAAAGGGATATTGGAAGCCGCTAAAGACACTATAGGAACCGTTAACGGGAAAAGGATAAGGAAACCATGGGTAACGGATGAGATGATTGCGAAGATGGATGAGAGAAGAAGATGGAAAAATATAAACACAGAGTTAGGCAAAATGAAGTACAAAGAGTTAAACAATAAATTGAGAAGGGCCACAAATAAAGCAAAAGAAAAATGGTGGAAAACGCAATGCGAGGATATGGAAAGTTTACAGAAGAAGGGTGAAATTGGTGCTCTATACAGCAAGGTTAAGTTATTATCGGGAAGTAAGAAGGCAAGAGCTGTGCTAACAGTTAAAGATAAATGGGGTAAGATAATTGTTGAACCAGGAAAAATCCAAGAGAGATGGAAGGAATATATAGAAACACTGTATGGTAAAGAACTTAGGCCGACAAGGTTAGACATAGAAAAGGAACATGACGTAGAAGAAGATAGCTTAGGTCCAGGCATACTCGACGATGAAATAGAAAGGGCATTAAAGGAGATGAAAGCAAATAAGGCCGTGGGGGTGGACAACATTCCTGTAGAAATGTTGAAATGGTTAGGAAAAGGTGGGAAGAAGGCCATATATGGACTGATTCGTAGTATCTATGAGAAAGGAATCTGGCCGGAAGATTTTGTGAGATCGGTGTTAGTTCCTATTCCAAAAAAGGCAAAGGCTTCGTCATGTGAGGATTACAGAACAATAAGTTTGATATCCCACGCAGCTAAAGTTATTCTCAGGATCATCAACAAAAGGATAGAGAGTAAGGCAAATGATTACTTAGGGGATGATCAGTTTGGGTTCAGGAAAGGAAGAGGTACGCGTGATGCCATTGCAGTAATGAGATCACTAGTCGAGAGGAATATAGAATACAATCAGGACGTTTTTGCCTGTTTTGTAGATTTCGAAAAAGCGTTTGATAGAGTGAATTGGGAAAAATTAATGCGTGTATTGCAGAAAATAGGAATGGATTGGAGGGACAGGAGACTGATCCGCAACCTGTACATGTCTCAGACTGCTCAGGTGCGAGTGGGGAACGGAGAGTCTGGATGGGCAGTGTTAGGAAGAGGTGTAAGGCAGGGTTGCCCATTGTCACCGGTACTGTTCAACGTATATGTAGAGGAAATGATTAAAGAGGCATGGGAAGAACTGGAGGTAGGGATGAAAGTCGGAGGGGAACTCGTAAAATCGGTTAGGTTTGCTGATGACCAAGCATTAGTTGCTCAGTCAGCCAAGGGGTTGCAAGCATTGTTGAGTGAATTGGAGGTTCAGTGCGATAAATATGGGATGAGAATCAATATTAATAAAACAAAGGTTATGCGATTTTCCAGAAAGAAAAAGGCTAAGCTAAATATTAAAATAGGCGGGGAAAGAATAGAGCAGGTAGAGCAGTTTACATATCTCGGAAGTGTTTTGGACCAATACGGTCAAAGTGGTAGGGACGTAAGGAGAAGAATTGCGCTAGGCAAGGAGGCTTTCTCAAGGAGGAGGGAGTTGATGACGGGGACGTTGAGTAGGGATGTTAAGACAAGACTCGTAAAAACTCTGATATGGAGCGTAGCTATGTACGGCGCGGAAACGTGGTCGCTGAAGCAGGAGGATAGACGTAGATTGGAGGCTTTTGAAATGTGGGTGTGGAGAAGAATGGAGAAGGTGAAATGGACCGAAAGGAAAACAAATGAGGAAGTACTGGAAATGGTGGGTGAGGAGAGGGGTTTGTTGAGAGAAATCCTATGGAGGCAGGAAAAATGGATGAAAGGCGTATTGAGCGGTAGTGGAATGTTGAAGAGAGTAATAGAGGGGAGAATGTTGGGCAAGCGAGGTAAGGGTAGGAACAGGATAGGGATGTTGGACGGGATGAAGGGAGGAAAGAAGTACACCGAGATGAAGAGGGACCTGATATAGATTAGTTTGCTAGGTGGGGAGTCACAAAATGTTTTTTTGATAGTTGTGTCCATCCAAAAACCTACCTTAACCGGTAGATTACCTAATAATAAAAACTGTATTTCACATTATCAATTTAAGTGAAGAATAAGTTGTCCTATCTTGGACCTTATTCCTTTTCCTAATACTTTTGTCTCCACTAAGGATGATGTAAAAGAGAAAAGCTATGAAGGGATGAGGGAGTTAACACTGAATAGAGAAGAATGGAGGCCTGCAGTAAACCAATCTTTAATTAAAATACTGGTGATGATATCTAGTGTGTTCTTGAGGCTAGACTACTAAATCAATTACTTTTAAGGCTGGTTTTGATGCAAAATTTTTGTTCATTAGAATGAAGTCATGGGTTCATTAGTTTTATGGGAGGCAACCAACAGCTTAGGTCATTTACACCATTAGGGATGGTTAGGAAAGGATGAGTGGAGAAAAATCCGGTATCAGCATTAGCCTACTCTTGTCGAAGGGCACCAAGGGGTCCGCAGTTTAACATCCCATCCAAAGGACGTCATACTCACTCAAAGTATTCTCCACAAAGCACCTCAAGTAGGGATCAGGATACCACTGAAAAATATTTGTTGTCTCCAGGATTTGAACCTGGGCCCTCTCAGTGGGAAGCCTGTCCGTTAGCCATTGCTCCATCCTGACCCCCCACAAATTCACTTATAATAAATTTACACAGAATTGGATTTTAGGTGTAGTAAACTCTCAATTTCCCATGCTATTGGATGCATGTTGAAGCATGCATAATAGAAATACACAGAAAATATGGTTGTGAATTAAAAGGTTCTGAATGGAAACTCGTATTTCATTCCATGTTAATTTCAGTTTTTTTAGCAATAGAGTACATTTCTTCAATTTTTCAGTCATTTTTTAAAGGTGGAATTATAGATTGACTAGAAACAAGAACTATCATAAAGTGAATACCTGAAAGTATTTTGCTCAGAAAGCTAAACCAATCACAGTGTCAGGAAAAAAACAAATGACTGGCAAAGGATTAATCTTAAAAAGGTATATTTTCAAATGATACTGATTAAAATTATGCATGGTAAATGTAAGTCTATGTAAAGAATAGGTATTCAGAAAAAACATTTTGCATTGTGATGCAAAATGTCTGTGCATTTTGCCCTGGTATGATTTTTTTGCCATTATTTTGGAAAAAATTGCATCTTATATGCCATTAAATAGATTTATTTTTGGCAGCTAAAACATTTCTCAGACCTCCAATGCATAGTCATGTAACATAAAAGGTTTTGTGGAATCTTTCTAGTAGCACAAAAGCTTCTTAATATCTTGTGCTTCATGTGTCATGTATATTATCATAATCATCATTATACCCTTGTAAAGGTATGACTTTTCTGTTCCCTATTGATTGCAATAAAACTAAATAGAGTATAAATAAGAGTTACTAAAACTGTTCTAGATGTTTTTTACACATGTGGAATGTCATGTCATGTCAGTTATCAGCTGAAATCAGAGAGTATCTCAAGGTGATTGGAAGAACTCCATAAGAATGATAGTAAAAGTTATAACAGTGTGTAAAATGAGTTTCAATGCATTATATTGTTCATATGTCAACCACTTTATTTTGTTTATTGGAGAAACTAATGTTAATGTTTAATTGGTGTCTATCGTCACTGGTCCTATTCATATTCTGTTGGATTAGATTTGTGTTAGTGAAAGACTTATGGCAAATATCTCTGCTTGTAGAAACAAAACTCTCATGTTTGGTTACATCTCCCTGGAGCGTGGTCTGGATTGGTACAAGAGACTATTGACACTTAGTCTCCTTGAACCACGAGAGTTGAACATCAACCCAAAGAATTGTATTGGAACTGTGTTGTCACTCAATGGCCACCGGAAGTACTTCTGCATGTATCATGCAAAGCATCCTGAGTGTTCCAAAGGAAAAGGCTCCAAGGTAAAGTGTGTTTCTGTTTTCACTTTAAAACTGGCTTTTTTTGTGGTCACACTTATAAATGTGGGACTAACTATGTGATTTTAGTACTTGATAGGTATATATAAATTTCTAAGTACTATAATTGAAGTTGAAATTACATAACTATTTGAGGAAATTTTGAAGAAAGAGAATAAGTAGATATAAACTCTAGGAATGAATGGCATACCTGTGATTAAAGCATCTGGCCAAGATCCAAAACAAGAATTATGTGTAAATTTAATTCTTGGTCTAGTTAAATATTTTTCATGTTTCTCTCCCATTAATTGTACTAAATATTGTTACCTTTAATCAAAATTAGCTCTCTGTTAATGAATAATTTTTAAAGATATATATATTTTTTTTGGAATACCATATTTACCTAATTACGAAATAATTTTTTTTTACTTGTAAAGAAAAAAATGGCATAAATTCAAGCCTCATAAAAATTCTTTCATTTTAGAGGACTGTGTAACAAAAACTAGGAATCCGGAAAATTTTTAATAGCAATTAAAAGATTTCTATGAATCATAATTGGATTTGGTTTAGTAAAAAAAAATGCTAGAATTTTGGAATTGGAGACATTAATATAAACAATATTTATCTATGCAATAAAAACTACAGTTGCGATGCATAGAATATTCAATGTATGTTAGCCTTTCAAGTGTTGTCTTTTAATTGTTTTTTGAGATATTACTGTAATGTTTTTCATTGTAATGAGCATATGAAGTTCCTTAGCCAGGAAAACACAAGGGCTGATGTAAGTGATTTTTTCAGAATTAAACCTATTTTATCTTCCCACAACAAAATTTTTCTTAGGCCTTTTCAAAGTCAACACTTATCAAATGAACTTCCAGATCAATCAAATTAATATTCTCACTTATTTGGTGCTAAAGTTTTGACCCATACAGGATATGTAAATGCTAATCCCCGTGTTACTGTTTTAGTCTTCGTTACTTCACTTTTATTAATAATGAATAAATTTGTTAAAAACTATTCTCCAGGTATTTCATCTCTTTCAAAAATCTGCTGGAATAATGTGCAGAGAAGCTCTTATCAACTGGGTTTATTCAATCTCATAAAAAAAGTGGGACTAGATAAAGAAAAGAGGTAAATTTTTGAACAAGTGAGAAATTTGTTATTTGAATCAGGACGTAAAATGAGAATTTGGAATTCCCAATGAGAGTGATGTATCTTTTAATCACAAGAGCACTTCATGCTTGCCATGTTAGGTCATTTCCTGTGAAAGCTGTGCTCAAAAACCCAAATGATAACTCGAGACACATTAGAGTAATACTAGTAGCCCTAAACGGCGATGAGTGGTGATCCTACCACCTGATGTGATCCCAACCCTCGAGAGAATATTCAGGATTCAGCATTTTCATTAGGAAAATCAGGAAAGGGTATATGGAATGGGAAATAAAATAAGTGGCCACCCTGTAATCACATAAAGACAATGTGATAAATCAAGGGAAGCATGAATTTGAGCATGATACTCTGCTCTGACAATTTAAGAATGTGTGAAGTTTATGCATTTTGAAGGAAAAAGGCCAAGATGACAATAATTATGTTCCAGTGATTGATTAATTATTAAGGCAATTTATCTTTACAGCGAATGGTCAAAATGACTAAGCACTTCAGTAACTCGGAGGCAAATGCAGCTAATGGAGCCTTCATGGGGTTTGACACGAGTGAATCAGATGATACAGAAACATCAGATTTGGAGCAAGGGGATAAACAACTAGAGGAGGTATTTTGAACCTTAATGTATAGCCATTAGTTGCATGGACCAGGAGCAGTGTTAATTTAGAAGCAATTAGTTGGAAATAATCAACTTTTTTATCTTTCAAAAGTTTCAATCTGTCATGCTGTAAATATATTAATGTAAACCATGGAAATTTAATTGCTTTCATGAGCTTATAAGGAGGATAATGGTTTTTGGAGTAGTGATATGTTACTGCTGCTTCCTGCCCCCTGCTACTCATTTGCCAGTCTTGTTGCAAGCAGTCTGTTGAGTCCGTATGTTATGGAAATTAGTGACTTGCATGTTGTTTAAGTTAGATACGATCGTCCTGATTGTACCTTTTTCGGGTTAACTGCCTCTTTGTAAAATTATGAAAAGTGAGCAGTTTTCCAGTCTCAGATTGTCGATAGTTGTCGAAGAAGAAATGAGGTCCATTTTATCGCAATCCTTTTGTGCTTCCCTTGCATATCCTCTCCCTCTCATCACGAATTCTCCCTCTCTCCACCCCTCCTTCTCGCCCTCTGAGCGTTCTTCATTTGGACGTCTGAGGGTGACTTCCATCAGTACACTCCCTCTCACGACCCCCATTTTTTTTCTCTCTCTCTCTCATTGGTTGCCGTCCTCGCGCGACTGTGGCTTCCTCCAACCAAATCATGCTTGTGCATGCACATACAATCAAGGAACCCTTGCTGGACAAGTACAGCAACGTTGTGTTCCAGGGCAACTTGCTGGATGGCCTTCCAAACTGGCTGGACCGACTCTTTGAGGGCAGCACGCACCGATACTACGTCAACTACTGGCCGGACTTCCCCCCAAAGTAAGGAGAGACACAGACGCAACCCAAACCTCCTGTGTGAGCACACTTGCTTCATGCACCCCCCCACATGCACCTCCATTTCACAGTGGTGCATTAAGGTGCTCACTTCCTTTGTCCTTTGTCCTCCTTTGTCCTCCACACTGCAAGACCCTCCAGGTCAAATTTATGGGTGGGTGCTGCCACCAGTCCTGGGACCCTGGACTTGGTTGTCACATGACCATGCATAATGCTGGCAGCACTTCATCTTCTTTTGGTAATAGTCAGTGGCTGCACAGTGACTTGTGGTGGAGACATTGTGGTAGAAATGTTTGAGCACTTTTATTGTTGGTGGTGGGAAAGTATGTTTGTTGATGTGCCATATCTTGCGTTGGTGCCATGCTCAAACCCTTCCTTTCGATGTAATGATTTGGAGCTATTGCTCCCTTGCTGTTGTTGGTACCTTAAAGATTCAACTCTTTTTTGGATTGTCCATGCTTCACCCATGGTAACTGCATCAGCACCAACTAAAAAGGCATCAGGCTGCCCACTTTTGCTTGGGGAAAATATTTATTCTTGCCTGAGGTCAAGTGCCCTCAGAGCTGTTCCTTCTGAATCTTTCAATAACTACATGTGATGCTGCCAGTTCACCCAAATTATCAGTCAGTTATCTCAAATTTGCTCTCAAATGGATTGCAGAAAACCTGGTAATATTAAATGAATATTTTCCTTAAGAAAGATTCACATAAGAATATATTGAGTAAATGAAATGATATTTCTGGATAGCTGCTGGATGTTTCACTTGCTGTTTTATTATGATTAACTGTAGTTTTTGCATAATATTTCAGGGGAGTCATCATGTCTCTCTCTTGTGGTAGTTTCATTTCCTATCCCTTACCTAGATGGCAAATTAATATTGCTTGTATCATAAAAAAATGAACTAAGTAGGTTAGAAGTTTTTTCAATTTCTCTTTAAATTTATGCCAATTATTTATAGCAAAAGCATACAAGAAGTATTCAAGCAAATGTGTATGTATAAACCCAAACGTCGTAAGTCCTTCTTTTTATTTGACAGGATTGAACAATAGTTTTTTATGACTCATTATCTTCCTTCTGCATAAAGAGGTCTTTTTCTATGTCATTTCCAGTCTGATGTGTCCATTTCAAATCTGTTAAAATGGTTAGAGGGGTGTAGATGTCTCATTTGGTTTGGAGGTTTTTCGGAAAATCCAAATCAATATAGATCTCTCTTCAATGCCAAGGAAATGCACTTGTTATAGTTTACTTATGAGAGATGGAAAAAAGTTGCAAATTTAATTTGAAAGATTTGAAAAGAAAGGGTTTTTGTGGAAATTAAAATTGTTTTTTCTTGGTTCTCATCTCCTCATCAGTCACCATAATCCACAGCCACAACATGCCGACGTTGAGTTTGAAGACGTGAGCCCTGGGGACTGAGCTTGACGTGAGAATACCCTCCCTTCCCTTTGTCGCTCGCTTGCTCTCACGACTGCACTAAAAAGCAACCCTCGAAGAGTATGAGCATGAGTGAGAGGACTTTTGAAAGGAATAAAAAAGAGAAATCACTGATAAAAGAATGAAGCATTGAAAGACCCATTCCTTTTTTTTTTTTGTCAATAGTTGCTGGATTTCAGGAGTCATTGCTTTCATTCTCTCCTCAATCTCTCACCTGGGACATAAAAGAAAAGAGCAACATAACCTGGCAATGCTGAGATACAATGCATGCTGCCTCTCTTGCCTTCCTATTGATGACCATGTGCCTCAGAAAAATTTAAAAAATGAAAAATTGTGTAAATGGGATTGTCAACAAAAAGACTTGACCAGTGATATATTATGATGTTGTGGTAGGGGCAAGTATCGCCGATTCAAAGACTGTGTCTGTTGTTGTATCTTAGAATTGTTGCCAATGAAATAAGTATTGAGAGGAAAAAAACCCTGTACATAATTAGTTACTCTGCCATTACATATAAATGGATTTGTATGAATGGGAAAAGGGGCAGGGGTGCATATGAGTTGATGTTGGAGTGTGAGGTTTTTCTGCATTCTCTGGTCTCCGTGACCAGTTCAAGGTAACCAGTTGTGGTAACCCATAAGGCTGATGCAAAATTCAGTTCTTGTGTTGTTTTAGTGTTTTCACATTGGTGGAGGAGTTTCATTTGTTAGGGTGTGGTGAAAGTTACATTTTTGGCTTCAGTGTTGGATTGGTCCTGCACTGAGCATGCATCTGAGAGCATATCAAATGCCAGGAAAATAGTGTAATGTATGTTTTTGTAGGATCACAATATATTTGACCAAAAGAAGTAAAAAAAATACTTGTATACCTCCACAAAATTTTGTGGCAACTTTGTTGACTTCCATGTTGGAATTTTGTGTTACATATCCACTAAAGTAATTGCCCGAGGTTAACTTGTCTTACTTATTTATTTATATAGCTCTGAAATTTAAAAGACATGTGAAGAGACAGGTATTTGGCGCAGTATTGAAAATTGGCAGTTGTAAAATATTTGACGGAAGGGAATGCCTGTGTATTTTGGTTAATGAAAATTCTTCTTTCTCAGCCTTTTTTTAAAGTATTCCCAGTGCCACTGTAGTACATTAGAGATGGGATAATGCAGAATCAGGACATGGGTAGCCAGCAGCAGCTCCTATCTTTATTGGCTTGTCATCATTGTCACTAAACAGCTGCTAGGAAAAGTTTTTAATGTTCAACATTGAAAAGTTAATTGGCCCATTTGGGTGAGTTTGTTAAATAAACAGGGATAAATTTCATTGTTGTATCTATCTGTTCCTGTGCCTCCCGTAGAAGGGATTGGCATGTAGATAATGTGCGTACACATCGGATACTATGACTTTCTGCAGTATAGAACGTTCCCTTTTGAAATATGGCAGGACAACGTCTGGAACGTGATTTGTACCCATGAAAACAATTATGCTATTCCAAAATGATGTAATGACACTCCAATCTTCTAAATACGAAGACTCTTCACTCATTGTTGTGACATAGCACTCAAGTTTGACAAAAGCATGTTCTTTTAAGTCTAATATGATTGAAGATTGTTTTGTGTTGACTTTCAGGGGCCATTCTTTTCAATTTAATCTTATTTGGAGAGGATAGACGGTGTCTTGAAGCGAAAATTTTCTGAATGACACAAATAAACTGTTTAAATACACATGCTTGTCAGGAAATGATGGGAGTGCTACTCATCTGTATGCCATGAATAATTAACAGTAAATAGAGTCTGTGATTTTTTCGTGGAATAAGAATGGAATTCGCATGATATGGCTGTTCTAACCAGATGGATTTTTGTCTTTTCTCAGATTTCCCTTGTTGATAATACTAAATTATGATGTCTTTACCATTCTTTATTATTTTTGAGTCTAATAGTGTGGTGAACATCCTTATTAAGAACCATACATCAAGTTATGTTCTCGATAAATAATTATATTTAAAACTCAACCGAAAAAAGTTTGCTCTTTTTTTGTTTTGATGCAAACATTTCTGTTTACTTTCACATGCTGTTCCTTTTCAAGTTAAAAAAAATATTTTTCCTTTCTCTGTGGAAATGTAATTATTACTTATCCAACAACTTTATCAGGTCTTCACAATTTTAAATATAATGATCCTACTGATCATTTTGCAAATGTATAATTCCACCAAGCTTCAAACAAGAAGGAAGTGCTAACATTTTAATGCAGGGTTTTCTACAGTTTTAAGTAGTTTTAAACAAGTAAAAACAATTTACATTAATAATGGATATAAAACAAGTATATTAAATTTAAAAAGATTTTTATTGTTAATTGATTATTATCTCTTTTTTAGTGAGCTAATTAATCACAAAATTATGAAATTCATTCTCTGATGAAATATATAAAATTATATGATATACTATGAAATCAGCAAATTAAATGTACATTACTATCTTGAATTTGCAATAGGATATAGTGCATGGAGTTGCTATACATTTCAATTTTTTAATGTTTCCCACTTTACTCCCCCTGTAGTTGCAGCTGAAATCATTGAAGTTGGTTAAGTAATTAAGAAAAAGCACTTGTTAAATTTTGGTAGGCCATTGTAGATTAAGAATATAATTACGTCATGAGTTTTTGATGTTGGATTCATCTTAGAAAAACAATTCAATTAGTAAAAATTAGTTGTGATCACAAGGGCAGAAATGAAACATATCAGCATAGCTGGATTGTAATGACTTATCTACCAGTCTACTCCCCTTTATGCCTTTGATTAAATTTGACTTTCATGCTGACAGTAATTTTTATTGAAAGAAATGTAATGATTTAGAATTTCCATTGGGAAAGGTTTAATGATATTATTGTTTGAGAACATGAAATAAAAAATTTGTGAAGGAGACAATTTCCAATGTTCCCTTCGGAATTGAACCCTGCTATAGTTTACTTGTACTCATTCAAATATCTAACCACCATAGTTGTTTTCGCTGCTGAAGTTGTCTTCATGGTGATTGTCTTCATTTTTTTCCCCATCATAATTCAACGGGTCCCTGGAGTGGGCTGTTTATTGTGATGTATATTGCTTTGCTTTGATTGGTAGTTTAACCAGATGCCGCTGAGGAAGTTCATTGTGACTTGTTATCCTTTCAAGAGACCCTCAGCAGCCAATTCCAATTTTTGACATGTAGGTCGGCTTTATTTGGCTTTGTACTTTGTGGCATATATTTCCATCATACTGTGGTCCCAGAATAGTGTGTCTTCCCTTAGTGCAATAACAGTCATGGCTAGCATTGTATTTTGCCCTTTACTTTTACATGTATCCACAGTCTTTCCATTGCTCATTTATTCTACAAAACGGGTGTTATTATCAAAGGAAATTTTAGGTAAAGATTGTAGGTTGTAGCCATAAAGACTTTGGAGGACATCATATGTTTTGTTTCTGGATTCAGTAAATGGTGAAAATGAAGGCCATTCTTTGAGTCTTATTTCATTTTGAATTGCTTTTTAAGGTAAACTATATTAATTTCTTTTTATCATGTTGTGACATAGCTTTTAAGCAAGATTCTTATATCTTAGTTTCCCATAAAACTAATTATAATTTATTTCCTCTTTTTTTGTGTTACTTTATTCATCCTATCAATTTTTTTTATTATTTACCATATATTTGGCTTTTTTCTTGATCTGATGAGGAATTCAATTTCCCATGATATGATATCTTCTAATGGTACTTAGAGTGAAAACATGGCATGTTAATTTTGGGCAAAAGAAATGTGAAACTATTTGTTCTCTCCATCTTCCTTATAAGACTGATCCATAGCTTGAGTTTAGAGGTCTGTTCTCTGAGCTGATTTTGAGACATTCATGTCCTTGTTGTTGTCTACATCCCAAGAACCAGGAGAGAGGTACTTTTTTTAATTTTTCTGCCATTTTCTCTTAGAATCCATTTATGTCCCAAGTATGTGGGTGCTCATTCTACGTCTCCCTACTCCATATGTGATGTTTAAGAATGTGGGAGCTTTAAACCTCCCATGATTTAGTGGTCTAAGTTGGGAAGTTTTGACCAAAGCCCTGGGAATTTAGAACTCATGTTCCAATATACCAACCCACATTTTACCTGCCTATCATATCCAGACAGGGGACAAGAGCACCATATTCCTCAAGCCTGCTAAGTTCCTTTGATGCACTGAAAGCTAGACATCATACCTCTCTTCTCTTAATTAATATCACCATTACAGAACTTTTCAAAGGGCTGATTAGATTTGCTAACAAATATACATATTGTCAGACAACTGTGAACCATTTTTTCCATGGACCTTTGACAGAGGTTTAGCTTTGTATACAACTGTATGGTACATGTACATTTTAAGGAGGGTCATTATATCAGTTTAATATCAGCTGCTAATGGATGAGCAATTCCTTATGGCATAAGGCCTAACCTCATTGGCCTGTAAGTACATGCTGAAAGTTTCCTACACAGTGCTACAAAGAAAGTTGTTTGTAATAAAATGAGAAGTATCTTAAGAATGGAAAATAGTCCATGGTGTAGAAAGATGGTAGAGGCAAAATATCCACACTAGCCAGCTGAAGATCAACAGGAGAAGAATTTTTTATTCCCACCCAAATGGTTGTGTCTGAGCATAAAATATTGTATAATGCTATTTGAGTCAAGCAGGACAACAGTTTCTAATTTGTTCTGCCATTGTGATTTAAAATTATTCTTGGGATAAGATATTCCTTGTATAAAAACTACAGTACTCAGCTAGAAGATTAGTTTTAATTCCTTGTGTATAGATTTTTTTATTTATTAGTGTCTCTCATATTTCCCCTTAATCAGTGAAAGTAGTCTTCCAGTGTAATATTGTGGGCAAATTGAATCCCCACAATGGTAACTTGAATAATTGGCGATTTTGTAATGGGTTCTTGCATGCAATTACTGTGTGTCAAGACATTCTTATCCCATGTCTTCTAACAACTTCCTTCTATCTACTTCCTGTTCATACGTGACCATTTATGGCTGGCCTTCTCTGTAGTTTGTTTCCATTTTATAAATGAATCCTTCACTTTTGTGGTCAAAAATCCTAGATGTGTACAAGGTATGGTGAAGTTCAGTTCGGTTATTTTATCAGAATTCTCCTTTATTTGCGTTATGCAACTTATTTATATAAAGTTTTGTTTTCAATACCTTTTCCCATTCTCGGATCCTCCAAATAATTTAAGTTAAATTCATATGTTCTGCGGTGCTAACTTCCATTCCTCTTGAGGCTTAAAAGTGAAAGCATTTTGCTGTCTTTGCGTAGAAATTGATGTTGACATTTTGAAGGTTTGAGTTATGTCTTTCTTCCACAATTCGTTAATAATTTAATAGTTTGGTAAAAAATTGTATATGCCTTGCTTGTTTATTGCTCTATATTTTGGTGCCACTGGAAAATTGTCTGTTGTTAATTTTGGTTTAGGTATAAATGTTACCAAGTTATAAATGGACTAAGAAAAGTCACGTCACACTTCCTTTTGGGATGTTGGAGGCTGCCTTTACAAACTATTTTAAGATGATCAAATTCATAGAGTGATAACTACAAGATTGGGATATGTTATCTCAGTATGTGAGTAAGATGTTTGAATTCAGGCACTTGAAGAAGAGCTTTTAAATTTTTGCAAGGTGCTTTTAGTCACATTTTGTGGACCATGCGGTCAATTTGACTTCATTTATCATACTCCATGATTGGATTTGATATGATACTTGGATTTATACTGCAAATTCATTCTTGAAAATTTAGTCCTTCACTCGTTAACTGTCATGGGCTATTATATAACCGAGCAGCCTAGTCCCGTTGCATTCGAGGAACTCATCGGACAATCATAATACATACATGTGCACGGATTGCATAAATACCAAGAGTTTTAAAACTGTGCCAATTGCAGAAAAAAACAGAATAATTCCCCACAAAGTAGAAAAGTGAATTTCGAAGTTTTTTGGAAACCTCTTGGCACTCTTCTTGATTTTTGATCTCTAAACAAACTCTGTGTAAATACACTTGAAGATTTTTACAAAATGAGAGCCATTAGGTATGTACCTGCATTTCTTCTCTTTCCAAGGTTTATTAATGGCCTTTTACTATTTACATAGTGGGAGGGAAATTATTATATGCTCCTTCAGGAAAGAATATTGTAAACTCTGCATCAAAAGAATACGCTGCAGAGAACAAACTCTTTTATTATGTAGGTTTTAGAATTCTTGTTGGGCTAGTGTGATCCACAATTGTGTAAAAGGCATGATAATGCCTTTGTATTGTATGTCGGGAGTCTTGTGTATGTGTGTTGTTTGGTATGGCTCATGGTGCTCTTTTTGGTGCAATCCATGAGACTGGCCATGCATATATGCGTGAATTATTACTAGGGAATAACTGTGGAGAGTTGTGTGCTTGGTCATATGAATGCACGTTGTTATTTTTCAACTACATTTGTTGGGTTATATAAAATAACTAAAATGTAAAAACAATTTTAGTTACTGTGTGTCAGTTTATGTGCTGCTTACTGTTTGTATATTGTTTATGAAAAAGTCATTTAAATGCCCAGTTGGACAGTGTTTGATTGTAATTGCTGTTATTTGTATGAAGTGCAACAATTGTTTGTAAGGGAAGCTTGTTTCGTGAATGTTGCCAATGCCCTGAGTATGATTTTTCAGTGTGTTCTCCTTTACCTATCTGTGAAAATGTAGCCTGTGATTGGATTTCATCGTATCCTATTATCTGTGTGATTGGGCAGCTGTTTGATGGAAAAAAGGGGCATGAATTGTGGGTTATAGCAGCCATTATGTATCTATTTGATTATCTCAAAATTTTTATTATGGAGTCCTAATGATATTTATCCCATTTTCATCAATATTTGCAAATGCTAAACTATTTTGCTTGAGTGCCACACACAAAACTGTAAATGCTGGCTTGGTTTATATACTAATTGAGATTTTATGAGGCACTGTTGCTATTTTACTTCAAGCATGTACAAAATGTGTGTATAAGCATGTATACATAATGTGAGAGAGCTGCCAGGTTGTGAAGTGCATACGATTTTAGGTTTTACCAGGATTTGACTCCTGGTTAAACTGTGTAGTTTCTAGTCAAGCAGTTTTAAGATTTTTATATGAATCTTACTCCATTATGAAGAGGCCTGCATTATCTTAGTTCTACCATCAATTGTGTAATGACTAAGCCATGTCCTTTTAACAGTGTGTTACTGGATAAGGAGGCTTTTGTTACACACCTGTAGTGTTATAGTCGAGCATAATTGCTTGATCTTTTCTTAAAAAATCATTATCAAAGCATTATCTTGGATTTTGCAGAGTTATGCTTCAGTCACATTGACAAAATAACAATAATGCCGGCATATTCCATATATATTTTGAGATATGCACTCACATATTTTACTTTAACTCCATGAGTTACTAGTTTTTTATATAGACAACTGAAATATTGTGCTTTATACACTTAGTCAAAACTATGAGCTAGCATGTTGGAAGGCATTCATTGCAATATTTGGGATACATTTCATGCCAGCATCAGTAGAAGTTTAAATTGTAAGTCTCACTGCCAGGCAATAAGGCTGTTTTCTTCTCTCTTGTGAAAATTATAAGTTAAGGAAAAGTTAAAAAAAAAAATTGATCCTTTGAACCCCCTGCCTAACCAACAACTTGTGTGAAATACATATGTAATTGATATGGATTTTTTGTGATTATGTAGATTGTTGTACTGTGGAAATCCCATTAAAAGAGCTTTTTAGTTATCTTGAGGGTATTTGTAGTCCACTAATTGAATTGTGTCCACCGATTACCAAACTCCTCTGATGATGTGTGCGACATTATGCTAATTATGTATTTTTAGCATTAATGGCAACATCATATCTCACTAAGTAAATTGGTCAGTAATTTTCTCAATATTAATAATACGTGTTACAAAATATGTAGATTAATTCCATTTTGATCTTTGCTGACCATGGTGAGTCTGTACTAAAAAGTGATAAAATATTTAAGAAACCGTTATCAATAAGATAATTGTTCTTTGTTTGGGACACAAGGTGTGTCCCAAAAGCAGCAGAACTAAGTCAATTAAAGAAAACTAATTAGTCGAATTGATGCATTCACGTAAAAGTATTCGAAGTAGCACCCTTGTGTGTCCATACACCACTGCCAGTGGGTTTTCCATGCTTTGTAAGCCTTTTGGAAGGCGGCACCTGCAATGCTGCGAAGCCCCCTTGTCATGGCCTGTTGTATTGCTTCTACCAAGCCATGGTGACGTCCTTTCAGCTTTGCTGGTTTTTCTGAGAGCACTCACAGCACCAACTTCGCATGTATCTTTCTCATACCCATGTTTTCAGTCACAAGTCGATGCATATCACTTTTAAGGATGCCAAGTTCATCAGAAACCACACAAACACTTCATCTGCTATTCCAAAAAAATGTCCAACAAAGCCTTCACTCTTGCAAGGTTTTCATCACTTTTTGAGGTCTAAGGGCATCCTGAACATTTGGCGTCTCCATCACCTTCTCTACCCTCCTGAAAAACTTTTTCCTCTCAAAAACATCCAATATGTCCATGGTATTACCACCATACTGTCTTGAGCATGCCATGAGTCTCTTTCCAAATTTTACACAGTTTCACACAAAATTTGATGGAACAGTGATGTTCTAATAACCAATTCATGACACGGAGTAATGAGGTCACACTATAAAGGTTTTTCTCAAACAAACAATCCACCCTCTGCAAAGACTGGGAGCCAACTGCCACCGGCCTCCAGACTTTCCATAATCTCACCTCCCACGAACCCAGCCAGAGAAACCACTGCCTGCCTGTCAATCTCTCTATTCCGGATAAAGTTAGTCAAACTTAACATACCTTGTGTTTTGACAAGAATGGCAAAAACTGGAAATCAGGTAAATAAGGTCAGATTACTCAAAAATATATACCATGCATATATCAATCATGCATAATATATATGCAGGTATATCAATTTCAGGGCGTACTTTTTTGTCATTGCTGCAGCATTATTTTTTGGATTTAGAGAACTAGATCTTCAGCACCTTGTAATGAAATATATTTGGTTTCAATCTCATGATATAACTTTTCTATCTAATTTCATATTATTTTGCATTTTTCCTTATGTTTTATCTATCTATGGTGTTTTTATGATGTTATTTTATGAAGGAAAGTGTAATATCAAAATATGTGGTCCACCAATTTGGTTTTTATTGTAGACAAGTTCTTGTGCATTTGTGTTAAATTTAATAGCATTTGACTTAGTTGGAGGGCAGAGTATTACTGTATTTCCCAGTGTATAAGGGACGCTGTCTTATGGGCCAGGAAATGTCATAATAACCACTTCACATACTCTGTCCCGGTATATAAGACATGCTGCAATTTTTCAGGTTAGAACAAAGGAAATGGAATTGTTCCATTTAAAATAGCAGCTAAATGTATATCATTTATTCATTCATGAACTTGTCATCACTCCAGCTAAATCAGTTCTGCAGTTTTTTCGCTTAGTTTCCTTGTTATATTTCTATTAACAAATATCGTCTTCACTTTCATGTAGCATGTTGCTAAATTCACATTTTAAAAAAAGCGTTATGATAGTCTTACTTTAAGCTTTCTGCCAAACTTTTTCAGCCAATCACAAGCACTTGAAATAGATGACTGTTTCATTCTACCTATCGGTTGTGACATTACGAGTTTAGGCCTTAAGAACTCTCTTTCATATTGAAGTGGTAGTTTTGATACTATTGTAGTTCTGGTACACTTGCTCAGATCATTTCTCTTCTTGAATCTCTCATGAAGCGTGATCATCCACAAATTAAACTGATTTTATGAATTCTCCGACGATTTTCATTCCTGTCTCCTGTTCTTTCCATAACCTCCCTTCAACCACTTTCTCCACAGTGGTGTTGAATATCATAGGTGATAATAGACCACCCTGCCTTACACCTCTTCATAACACTGCCCATCCGGACTCTCCATCCCCTACTCGCCCATTAGCAGTCTGTGATGGGTACAGATTGCAGATAAGTCTCCTATCCTACCAATCTACTCTTATTTCCTGCAACACACTATGGGACACCCCTTATTACTCCTCTTCCTAACACTACCCATCTGGACTCATCTGCCACTAGCCTAGGAAGTCTAAGAGGTGTACAAGTTTTGGATGTCACCCATCCCTCCAATCAGCTCTTATTTGCTTCAATACCTTCATTAATTTTACCCTATTCATTCTGTCAAATGCCTTTTTGTAATTTACAAAACAGGCAATTGCATTCTGATTGTATCCTTAGTTCCTCTATTAATAACCTCAATACTACTATGTGTCTCTCCCTCCCTGAGCCCAAATCAATCATCCCTTAAGTAATAATTTGCCCTACTCTTATCCTCTAATGGATGATTCTGAGAACCACTTAAACTGCATGCAAAGTCAAACTTATCGTTATCTAGTCCTCATATATGGCTGCCCTTCCCTTTTTGGTGACAGGAATCAAAACATCTGATGAAACCTTTCAGCCAATTTCCTCTGTCATAAATTCTACGAATTAGTCCATGAAAACTCTTCCTCCTACGTTGTCTTAAACCTAGTATTCCCATGGGAATGTTATCTATCCCCACTGCCTTATTTGATATCTATTTCCTTAATGCGTTTTTTTTATCTAGCCGTCAAGTAAGCCTGGAAATAAGCTCTCTCATGCTCTGGAAGCCTGGAAATAAGCAGATGTCAATCGCATGGTAATATTTAAAAAAACTTCAAAGATAGGTGAACTGTTCCACCTGCTCTAGTTTATGGCCTCCTATTTTAATATATAATTTAGCTTTCCTCATTCTGGAAGACCTCGTAACCTTTTTCTCGTGAACATTTATTCCCATCCCATAACCACGTGTATTACACTGACATTCCAATACACTGAACAATATTTGCCACACCATGGCTGCCTGGCTTATTAAATCTTGTTCATCCGCAAATCTGGTTTTATGAATTGTCCACCACCATACATTCCTATCTCCAGTTCTTCCCATATCTCTATAGCCATTTTCTCCACACATTCGTTTAATAACACAAGTGATAATGGACACCCCTGTCTTTCTACTCTTCCCAACATTGCTCAGCCTGACCCTCCATTTGCCATTTTCAGGTTGCGGTGCAGACCGATTAAGATTATGCTTTTGCCTCACGTTCCAAATAAAAACGGCCGATTTTTTGAGTCACTTCGAGTCATTTTGGGGTGACTTGCAATGGTAGTCAGCACTTGAGGTATTAAAACTTGAGGATAATTGAGAAATGGAAATATTTATTAGTAGTTCCAAATGCATGCATGCTAACTAATTTTTCCAAATAGTCTAGATTGCAATCCTAACACATTTTATATCTTGAAAAAGCATCCTCAAGCCTCCAAAATTCTGCCTTCCTCGGATTTCAGCCAGTTTTGCACGGAGGTTTTCTACTCTTTCGTTTACACTGACCGAGGAGACGCAAGTCAGTTCTTGAGGTGATGATACACGAGGATCAACAAAGGTGTATTCGTATATCCTTGATAATGTATGTGCGAATGAATAATAAATATTGTAATAGCATGTTCAGTTCATTGTAACAATTTCAGAGCGTAAAAATCATTCACCTTGACCGGGATTCGAACCCGGATCCCTCGATGTTCGTCCGAGTGCTTTAGCCAGTTAAGCTATTTTTTTATAGTTATAGATCGTCATCTTCTTTTCTTTTATAAAGCTAATAAAGGCGTCCTCTTAAACACTGAAATTTTTCGGCTTTTTAAACGAACAAGATGTGACGAAATACCGTAAACACAATGTCACAGGCATTCGTAGTCGTGCGCGACGCGCCACAGTCTACGAGGTTAAAGCCAAGTCGATAGCTTAACTGGCCAAAGCACTCGGCCGGACATCGAGGGATCCGGGTTCGAATCCCGGTCAATGAGAATGATTTTTATGCTCTGAAATTGCTGCATTAAAATGCATTTTAGCGGATGGCTCCGTTAAAAGTTACTGTTGCGGCATCTCCCGCAGTTTCTTGAAAGCATGTTCATTCGTTGTAAAATGTATGAACATACATGTACATAAGTACTTTTAGATTATATTTAACTCGCGATTTTGGAAAAGAAATCCACATATTGAATATCTGAATTTCCCCTAATGCAATCACGAAACATTGCAATGAACGTTCAGGAAATTCAGTTTTTGATTTGTTTGATGGATTTACCATAGCTAATGTAATTGAACGCGTTATTTGCTATAATATATCGTGTCTTTCACTTGACAATAATCGTTTGAATCATTTTTCCATACGATTGTAGCTTGATTGGATCTTCTCAGATTGTCGAAATATGAGATACGTTGTTCATCATCAAAGTTCTGCTAAAAAAATAGCTGATGGAACTATCTGGGTCTACTCTCAAGTGCGTTTTAGTGGTATATATTGATTATCTGCCTCATGAAAATAATGCTGGATAATATATTTTTTTACTCGAGAACACTTTTCAAAGCTGAATTCCATGAAAAAATGAAATTACGGTGACCCATTAAGATAGAGCGATTTATCGTACGCAGATGGCTGAAAAATGCTGTATCACTTATCAAGAAGGCAATAACGAATTCGATACAAAAATATATGGGCCAGTTGCTGTCTTTACTCTGCCTAAGTATCTACAAGAAGGCGGAATGGTTATATACCAGATAATCTATCAGAATATGCTATTATACGTTGTATTATATTTGCATGCCTAACCAAATGATTAAGTGCGAGTATTTCACTCATGAAAAACATTCACCTAGACCGGAATTCTGAGCCGGATTTGGTATAGTCGGAACTAATTTTCGGTCGAGCACATAAGCCAGTGAAAATGTCATCCTTTACACTCAGAAAATCTATTTACGAAATTTTGGTCGTAATGGAATGAATCCGGTAGCGTTTCCTTGGAGGAACATCATGATGAAGTACAAATGACTAATCATGACACACGTAGGCGATCTGAAAACTTTCCGAGCTGAACATGAAGATGGTAGCACTCTTCAACAAAAGTTCGGGAATATGTTTGCGCATGTGTTGAAAGGTACTAATAAAAATTTCAGCCGTTTTGGATCCTCGGTTGTTGTTTTACAATCGTTTGAATGAGTCGTCCGGGTTGAACATACGTAGGTTGTCCGCGCGTTGGGTGCGTTTGGTCACTCCGAATCAAAAATACATTCCAACGAATATTCCCTAGACCTTGTCGGAACAGTTAAAGCGAGGCGAGTCAGATTTTTTGCGTCGATTTAAAACGATAGATGAAACTCTGATCCACCATTTCCTACACTCATAAGACCATGGAACTTTTAAACAGTGGACTGCAAAGGGTGAACCTACTCGGAAAATGGCGAAGACGGTTCCGTGGGCCAGGAAGGTGACGGCGACTGCTTTTTGGGGATAGTCACGGATTCATGTTAATCGATTATCTTCAAAAAGGTACTACAGGCAGAAATTGCAAAAACAACCCCATTTAAGGAAGAAGAAAATGCTATTCCATCAGGCCAACGCATCTGCTGACACTTGCTATTGCTAAAATTTACGAAATGTACTTTGAATTAAAGTTCTTAAAATTAAAATCATTACTCAACGTCCATACTATCTTTCCCATTCTCATGAAGGCTTCTTTGCGTAACACTGTTCTTCTTCTAAGGTAAATTTGGACTATTTTCATCCAAGACACTTCCGGGAAAAGAAACTGCTCCGGCTGCGGAAACTCCTGTTTAAATATTTCATGTATTCTTTCTCCTCCTTGATCGCATCGCATGACCTTTTTTGTTAACATTTATTCCCATCCCATATCTATCGCACTGACTTTCCCATTGTATGATAATAGTGTGCATTGTCCGCCAATATATATGAACTGTCCCATATATCCATGCGTATATACGTGTATGTATCATTATTAATGGCAATCTACCGGTAAATGTTGGTTTTTGCATGGGCATAAGTAGCAACACAGTACAACAACAATCTTAAGCACCTCTTCAACTTTAAATACTCCCTTCCCTCCGCCCGACAACCCTATCATATTACTATCCCTTCTTCGTTTGCCTAACATTCTCCCCTCTATCAATCTTTTGCACCCGATTGCTAATCAATATGTTTTGCATCCATTTTTCATATCTCCTTATGATTTCTCCCTAGAATGCCCTCTCCTCCCCCACCATTCCCTGCACTTCTTCATTTACTTACCTTTCTGTCCACTTCACCTTCTCCATCCTTCTCCACACCCACACTTCAAAAGCCTTCAATCTACGTCTATCATCATGTTTCAGTGACCATGTTTCCGCGCCGTAAGTACGCTCCACGTCAAAGTTTTAACGAGCTTTTTCTTAACATCCTTACTCACTTTGGATCATTTGTTCCAAAACACTTCCGGGATACGTAATCGATTCCACCTGCTCTAGTTTTTGCCTTCCTATTTTAATGTTAAGCTTAGCCTTTCTCTTTCTGGAAAACCGCAAAATCTATGTTTTAATTACACCGATTCTTGTCCCATGTCTATCGCTCTGAATTTCAAATTCACTCAGAAACACTTGCAACCCCTTGGCTGACTAACTAACCAAAGTTTTATTATAAACAAACCTAACTAATTTTATGAAGTCCTCACCGACTTTTATTCCTATCTCCAGTTCTTCCCATTCCTCTTCAACCATTTCCACCACCTAGGATACGTTATACAGCTCGGTTAGTAATGGGCACCCTTTTATTACTCCTCTTCCTTACACTGCCCATCTAGATTCTTCATCCGCCACTCGCACCTGTGCATTCTGAGATATGTACAAGTTACGGATGTCTCCAATCCGGCCAATCTACTCCCATTTTCTACAATACATTAATTTATTCTATCAATTTTACTCTATCAAATGACTCTTTGAAATCTACTAAACAGACAAATACATCTGATTGTAATTTATGTCCTAACTCTAAGGGACCTCATTACTACTCTGGCGTCATGCGTGCTTCTCCCCTTCCTGAACCCAAATTGATTTTCTCCAAAGAAATCATTTGCCCTGCCCTCCACCATCTTATTCATGATCCTGAGAACCACTTTAGCTGCGTGCGAAATCAAAGAAAACAGATAAAGTAACAAAAATTGTTCTGTAGTCTTCACATCCGAGAAATGTCTGGAAACTATCCAGCTATGCAATATTTTGAGAAAAATAGCCTCCCGAGAACTTTCGTCTCTAGTCACTATCGAATCCAGAAATGAGACGAGGAAATGCAAGAAGCAGTCGTCAGTTGGCTTCGCAACGCGGCGGGAGAAAGGCACGAAGCCTAATTAAAAAGCTGATTACAAGGATGCAAAAAGTGATTGATCATTAAGCCGACTCTGTAGAAAAATAGCTAAATGCTCAACCTTTCTAACGATGTATGCGAAGTTCAGAATAAATTTGATTGTCCATGAAAAGAAATAGGAGACCTTACATTTCAATACGCCCTCGTAGATAAAACGTGTTGATCGCAATAAATCTTCAAGTTGAAAAATACAATGTTTCTCATTACATTCAACGTAGATGTTTCCACTTACTCATCCTCATTAAACATTCTACTCGGATACGTAGGAAAGATTCCTCGAGACGCACTAAGGGTTACATTGTAGGCGGAACGTCTGTTGCTGAAACTCACTGCAAAGAAGAAAAGGAAATGAAACAGAAGTCGCAGATGAAGCCATTTATTACCACTTGAATGTAGTGCTCTTGCTTGGTGGCAAAAAGTGTAGAGCGGAATAATTGCAGTCTTCGAAACTGTGTTATAAATTGAAGAGCTAACATACCGTATATACAACAAAAATTTTTTCGCTCCATGTAATTCCATGAATTAACGATAAGGCCATACCAGGCACGTATAAGAGACCACGGGAACACTGATGAAGCAGCGGGCCCTCCGGTTTAAGGTCAGCATTTGTTCCAAACAGAATAATCATTACTTTCTTGTCACTTTTCTTCCAAACTCTTCCCTCTTCCTCCTTGCCGGTCAAATGAGATTGGTTGACTAGCTACTGTACGAGCCGAGGTACGTACCGCAGGCGGGGCAATAGTGCATACTGTTCTGGCAGGAGTCCATGCAGTACGGGAACAGGCAGCACGGCCACAAGCTGTCATCGGGTGCATTAGCGAAGAGGGAGACAAAAAGTGACAGATTACTAGTAGAAATCGACTAGAGTTCACATGGGTTATCAAACATGGAACTATAGCATTGAAATTGGCAATCGAAAGTGCCAACTGACAACAAACCCCTCTCCTCCCCCACCATCCGTAGCACTTCCTCATTTGTTTTTCTTTCGGCCCATTTCACCTTCTCCATATCAAAGTTTTTACGAGTCTTTTCTTAACCTCCCTACTCAACGTCCCCGTCATCAACTCCTTCCTCCGTGCCTAGCGCAATTCTTCTCCTTACGTCCTTACTACTTTGACCGTGTAGGCCCAAAAAACTTTCGAGATACTTACACTGTTCTACCTGCTCTAGTTTTTCCCCTCCTATTTTAATGTTTAGCTTAGCCTTTTTCTTTCTGGAAAATCGCATAACCTTTGTTTTATTAATATTGATTCTCATCCCATATTTATCGCACTGAACCTCCAATTCACTCAGCAATGCTTGCAACCCCTTGGCTGACTGAGCAACTAATGCTTGGTCATCAGCAAACCTAACCGATTTTACGAATTCCCCTCCTACTTTTATTCCTACCTCCAGTTCTTCCCATGCCTCTTTAATCATTTCCTCTACTTATACGCTGAACAGCACCGGTGACAATGGACAACCCTGCCTTACACCTCTTCCTAACACTGCCCATCCGGACTCTCCGTTTCCCACTCGCTCCTGAGCAGTCTGGGACATGTACAGTTTGCGGATCGATCTCCTGTCCCTCCATTCTATTCCTATTTTTTGCAACACCCGCATTAGTTTTTCCCAATTCACTCTATCAAACGTTTTTCGAAATCCACGAAACAGGAAAATATGTACTGATTGTATTCTATAATCCTCTCGATTACTGATCTCATTACTGCAATGGTATCACGCGTACCTCTTCCCTTCCTAAACCCAAACTGATCATCCCCTAAGTAATCATTTGCCCTACTCTCTATCCTTTTGTTGATGATCCTGAGAATAACATTAGCTGCGTGGGATATCAAACTTATTGTGCTGTAGTCCTCACATGACGTAGCCTTTAACATTTTCGGGATAGGAACTAACACTGATCTCACAAAATCCTCCGGCCATATTCCTTCCTCATAGATACTACGCATCAGTCGAGATAGTCTTCTTCCCAAATTTTCCTAAACATTTCAATAGTTCCACAGGAATGTCGTCTACCCCACGGCCTTATTTGGTTTCATCTCCCGTAATGCGCTTTCTATTTCATCGTCGAGAATCCCTGGACCTAAGCTATCTTCTTCTACCTCATGTTCCTTTTCTATGTCAAACATTGTTGGCCTAAGATCTTTACCATACAGTATTTCTATATATTCCTTCCATCTCTCTTGGATCTTTTCTGTGTCAAATATTATCTTATCCCACTTATCTTTAACTGTTAGCATAGATCTTGCCTTCTTACTTCCCGATAATAACTTAAACTTGCTGTATAGCGCACCGATTTCACCCTTCCTCTGTAAACTTTCCATATTCTCGATTGCGTTTTCCACCATGCTTCTTTTGCTTTATTTGTGATCTATCTCAATTTATTGTTTAACTCTTTGTACTTCATTTTGTGTCACTCTGTGTTTATATTCTTCCATTTTCTTCTCTCCTCCATTTTTGTAATAATTTCATCCGTGACCCATGGTTTCCTTATCTTTTTCCCGTTTGATTAACACAATGATGGACACAAAATAACCCGATAACATCAACAATATAAGGATGTTTTAATGTCATTATACAGAGTGATAAATAGACTTGATGCGTTGCAAAATGGTCGTGGATTCGAAGTACCCACTAATCTACCTCTATGGTACCTCTCACACCTTTTGGAATTTTTATTTATCGCCCATGCCCATTGGTGAGGGTGTGGAACGTTATAGGCACTAAGAAAAATGCGTGATTATGTTGAATTGGAAGACTAAGCAACATATGTCCATGTTCATTAAACTGGGCAACTTTTACATATTTCGCATTTTTAGCACCGCATTCTCATGGTAAAATATAATTTATTTTGATAAGAAACTCAAATAGTTTGGTCGGGATTTGCTGTGGTGTGAATTCTCAATGAAATCTTCAAACATTATAATTGGATTCAATTGAACTTTCTATATTGGAAGTCAGTTTTCACTCTGGGAAAAATATTATATTGGCGTGGTTTACAATGTGATACATGTATTTGTTGGTGATTGTCGGAGAGTATTGTTTAGCACGGAAAGACGTAAGTCACCCAATGAAATTTGAAGTAACTGTAAGAAATTAAAAATTACTCCATTAAAATCGACATGTCCCTGTGGGAAAATCTCGATGGTGGGGCTAAGTGTAGTCGGTTAATTATTTTCAAGGATGGAAAGCAAGGTGGCCAAAGCAGTATACAGTCGAATGCACTTACCCGAAGACACAAAGGAGGACGGCGAACAGGTGGGTCCGACTTGAAGGCTCGTGGTCGACGCGAGTGTGAACCACGGCGTGACAGCTTGGGCACGTCACGCACGTAGACATGGGGCCCAGTATGGTCTCTGCTGCGGGGGGATCGTCCATAAAGGAATGCATGCGAAGAAGGGACGGGAAAAGAAGATATGCATTAATGAAATTCGAAAATCTCACATTAGAAAGCCAAACATGCAGTCTCCTACAAGCGCAATGAAATAGGCATTGACCACGGGTGTTCATTATCTCAAGCCGTTGCCTTCGAAAGGTTAAGGCCTGACCATCTCACCCACGATCGCCATCTCTTTAGAAATAGCCTTCATAAGTTTGTATTCATCATCATGGATTGATGGAAGAGACTGATTAAAAACAAGATAGATATTTTTTATTTATTTATAAACCCTGCAAGCCACCAGTAGGGTGTGTGGCAGGGGATATGGATGCTGCAACGGGATTATTGGCGGGCTTTTAATTCTTATAGTGCTGAAACGTTATTTTTTCATTTATTAATGCATCCTGCAAGCTACCGCTAGGTTCGGTGGGAGGGGTTGAATACACACCAGACTAATTTTTACTCGAATATGACTCTACCGCTGTCGGGCAATGCTATTCTGATCCCTTATCGTTCGTGGAAAAAATGGCATCTTAAATCTATCTGTTCTACACTTAATCTCTCTAATTTTATTAATATGAGCTCTCCTACCGTAGTACTTTGGAGTTAATAATACATTTTCAGCATCACTGCGAAAGAGATCTTCCAATTTATGCAAAAGATTTAATCTGTAATTTAACCTTTGTGAGTGATTCCCAGCCTAGCTCCTCTACTATTTTGGATACATTATTAATTTTATCATAACAACATTTGACAAACCTAGCTCCTCTACTTTGCTCATTGCTCCCGTCAGCACAGCTCTAAGGGTCTTTGGAGCGAACGAGCCCTTCCACCACGTTCATGGGATGGGAAACGTAATTGCCAGCTCACTTTTCACAAAGCATGGGAGGTGACGGAATTTGCAGTATTTAGTACGAAATGTTGGGAGGACGAATATTCAGAATAGATATTAATTTCATGTTATAACTTTCTAATATAATCTAGGCATGCCCATTTTACAGGCCACCGGACGATAAACATAATTCTATACTAGAACTAGAACAGCAAATTAAAAGTTTCTCATTCCAAAACAACGATCGCGACGTAATAATCGGTGGAGATATCATTATCCCATCTGGTTGATTGGAGTACGCATAATTTTAAAATGGGAGGAAAATACAAAGATACCTGTGAGTCGCTATTACATTCCTTTACGTTGAATTCCTAGTATCAACTTGTCATTTCACACGACTAGAGGCGAAAATGGGTATTCTTGATTTTTTAGCAACGAACATACCCAAAAAGGTTTTAACCAAAGATACTGTTTATGGAATTAGTGACCACAGAGGAGACAGGAAATAATTGTTACTCACTGGGCACATGTATGACGGTGACGGTTGATGTTGCCGGGGGCGGGTTAACCGTGAAGCCATATGGTTGAGGAACCGGCTCGGGCTGTGCTTGTGGCGCCGGGGGCGTGTATGGTGGCGGCTGCGTCTGAGGAGGGTATGGCATTCTTCCTATAGAAGGTGAAAGCAAAAGAAATAAATTGAATAGTTAAGCATTCTATATGGTTACTCCATGCTAGCCAGTTAAAACAAAAAAAGTATTAAATGACTTAGTGTCTTCCAACATAGTCATTGATTAGAAATTATTAGTACGTCAGATCATTAAATGAATTCTTTCAAATATTTACTTAGAAGATCCAACAAAATTAAAAGAAAAAGGACCCACAAAGACGTGAGGTATTGTGCAAAAATACAAATATGACTGATTACACCTAAGTAAAACATAATTGCACTTTTTAATTAGTATTTGAAGAGATAAAAATCGCTATTGCAGCAACGAAGGAGATAATGAACCAGTGTCCTGAAAACAAGCAAGAGCAGGGGGTTTATCTTAAAAGGTAAGGAGATTCACATGTGTGTACCGATGATGAGAATGTAAATCCCCGAGTAAGATGAAATCGTCAACGCGACAGTGGAAAACTTAACTGATATTAGAAACTGTCTGATTTGAAGAGATAAAAATCGCTATTGCAGCAACGAAGGAGATAATGAACCAGTGTCCTGAAAACAAGCAAGAGCAGGGGGTTTATCTTAAAAGGTAAGGAGATTCACATGTTTGTACCGATGATGAGAATGTAAATCCCCGAGTAAGATGAAATCGTCAACGCGACAGTGGAAAACTTAACTGATATTAGAAACTGTCCACCGACTTCCAATCCCATCTCCAGTTCTTTTCATGCTTCTCTTACGCATTTTCTCCACATATACACTGATCAGAAAGGGTGAAAACGGGCACCCCTGCCTTACCCCCTTCCCAAAACTGCCCATCTGGACTCGCCACTCGCACCTGAGCAGTCTGAGACATGTACAGGTTGCAGATGTCTCCTATCCCACCAATCTACTCCTATTTTCTGCAATATATTAATCCCTTCTGTTTAATTTACTCTACCAAACGCCTTTCCGAAATCTACAAAACAGAAAAATTCATCCTGATTATATTCTATTTTCCATTCAATTGGGACCTCATTACTGCTAAGTTATCAGGCGTGCCTCTCCCCTTCTTGGACCCAAATTGATCATACCCTAAGTAATCATTTGACTTGCTCTATATCATTTTGCTGATGATCCTAAGAACCAATTTAGCTGCGTGGAAAATCAAACTTATTGTTCTATTGTCCCCACATAATGTAGACTTTACCTTTTTCGGAATGGGAACTAACATAGATCTTTCAAAGTCTTCCGGCCATATTCCATAGATGCTACGAATCAACCCATATAGACTCTTCTTCCCACATTTTTCTAAACATTTTAGTGATTCCACTGGAATGTTGTCTACCCTCACGGTCTTGTTTAATTACATCTCCCTTAATGGGAGATGAAATCAAACAAGGCCGTAGGGGTAGACAACTCTATCTCATCGTCGAGTATGCCTGGACCTAAGCCATCTTCGTCTACATCAAAACCACTATTAGACTATTAATTAATGGTGAAGAAATGTGTCGTTCTCACGAAAAACTGATGTCAATTATGCGATTGTGTAAAAGTTGCAACAATTTTAACATAACAGCAATGATACTTTGGCCTGTGGGGAAAAATATTCAATAAGGGCATATTTTCCAAACTTGGTGCCTCGGAACTAGTCCAAAATAAGTTTAAGAGCACGTTTTAAAAATTAATAAGAACCTCATTGTGCTTAAAAACTGTTAATTCACATCGTATCTGTTTGCAAACCATGGTCTCTGTGTTACCTTGCATCTATAGCAGTTAAGACATGGATTAGGCTGAAAATGAATCGTGCAGTCACGATCCAGCCTCCCTAAATAATTCTTGTGAAGTACATCCCTCAACGCGGCGCGTGCCACCAGTATCACTAAAGTTGGCCCTGCCTTAGTTTTTCTTCAGAACCTGCACGCGTGATGACACACTTAGTACGAAATGGTCTCACGGCATTGAGAAGCATCGTCCTCAACGAAAATTCCCGACTTGTATATGAGATTTCCCTCTTTTTAAAAAATTTCTTTTTCCAATTTTTTTACGACTTTGAGCCTTCCATGACTTTCCCCAATTTCCCAATTGAATGTCGATAAAAATATTTCTGTATTTAATTTAAAATTATTATTATTATATATATTAGATTAGTTTGCTAGGTGGGGAGTCACAAAATGTTTATTTGATAGTTGTGTCCATCCAAAAACCTACCTTGACCGGTAGATTACCTAATAATAATTTAATTTAAGAAAATATTTTCTCTTCCTGCTCATGAAAGTCATGTTGCAGTAAGTTCACGAATACACCGTTAAATTTTCTCTCGAGGTCCATCACTAATACAATTTCGGGTGGATCATACAACCACACACAATGACGACGAGCGTGTAGGTGGATGTTTGGAAGGGGGGAAGGTGAGACCGAAGGGGGCAATAACCGTGTCCACCTTCGCTTGGATCCCAGTTGCCCTTCCCAATTTACGTTCGAGCGTCTTTCAAGGGGATTAGGAGAGTCGGTCACCGTGATTCATCATTAGTCTTTCAATCCGAAGATTGGTTGACCAATCCCTGCAGTTTTGAACTATCCCATACTAATCTCTTATGTCCTGATAAGTCTTCAACCTTACCTCCTCCTTTATTTGGCCTGTGCTTGTCCCTCGACCTTCTTTGCGGAACCTCAATATCCATTTTCCATTCTATTACTATTATTGTTTACGATTTCGTAGCCTCTCCTATCGTTCTGGCTCTCCTGTCTTTAAGTGTCCCATCCTTCTTTATAATATTTCATTTTCTACTTTACCTGACCATGTAATCCTAGCTATTCGTCCCAAGCATTAAGCTTCAAAGGCTCATATTCTCCTCTGAAGACCGTGCTTAAGATACACAAATTTGGGACATTCTCCTCGAGCCCCCAGCCACACTCACGGGTTCCAGATTAACGCCTAAAGTATGCTTATCGAAAGCATTGTTTTCTGCTCTCCTTGGACTATCAAGACACTTAAGCGAAACCGGAAAATGTTCTTGACCGAAATTCCGTAAACGAAAGCGAGTTTCTACTCGTTAAAGTGTGCGCTCGAATTTAATTTCTCTATGCGTAGGCAGTGAACAAAAAAGCCTTGTGTATGCCTTGAAAAATGAAAATGTATGTTTCAGCGTATTTGCCTCTTTGATTGTGATCGATTAACACAAGCCGAACCATTTTGAGCCTTCCAGTGACATGAAAATAATCGAAAGCACCTTGAGAAACGATGATTAACCGAAGATCGCAATTGATGGGACCAGTGAGGGAAATATTGACAAGATGAGGGACAAGGATGAATTACGAGGTGATGGAAGGCATCAGCGCAAGAAACTATTTAGTAACCAGAAGCTTGGAAGGGAAATACCTAACATGATACCGTATAGAGCTGCCACAAGCCTATCTCAGCTTTGATAACTGGTGGTGGCGGTTTTGAGTATGAGGCGTGATAACCGAGTGGCTTTAGCAGTGGACACTGGCTGAAGGGTTCCGAGTTCAAATCCCAGCCTTTGGACAACTCCATTTCAAAATCCATGTGACGCATTTTCGGATTACTGGAACTTTATGGGAAACCGCGGGTGACAGAGGAAACTCCCCCCTCACCCTTAATCGGGAACGATAGACGCCGCACAGCTTGGTAAGACCTGCGGCGTCTATCGTTTTCTAATGACCTCTTAGTCAGAGGTATGTTCTTTCACCAATCAAAGCACCCTGTCAGATTGATTGCGGTAGTATTAATTGAAATTATCAAAGCTTGTTGAACTTCTGGTTCAATACTATTGGATTATTTGCGCAGAATAAAATATTATTTTCACGTTCATTCTAATATCCCCTCAATATTAATGAGTATTTCGTGATAGGATGTTGTTAAGGAACAACTGCCAATTTTCCGGTCGCTATCGGACGTCATTCATATCACTTAAACGAAGACACAGATAACTCTAGGGATATGATTATCTCTGGCATGCGAGGCAATCGCCTCAGTAACGCCATCAGGAATGAGATACTAAGTTTCGCCCATCGATTTTGATCAATACGAGTAAAAGGAGGAGCCACGTAAAAATATGCTGTCCTTAGTCCTGGAATATAACAGGCTGCCATAGGAAAGGCCACTGACAATCTGACGTAGTACATACATGCATAATGTAATCCGCATGGGTAGCGCTACAAACCTACGATAGCGCTACTAATCTCCGAAACTCAATGCATTAGATTATTTAGGTTTTCCTATAAAAATATGTATTCTCTTATTGTTTATCCCTCTACAATATTCAAAAAGTAACCATGGTGAAATTTACATCTCTACAAATTTAATAAATTCAAATACGACCAACAAGACGATTTAAAACATACGACCCAACTTAAAAGGTGTGTGGCAAGGGTGAAAAGGGTGAGGGAGAGTGAAGGTGTTTAAGGGATGGTTCCTAAAACGGTGGTACATGGTGGTGGACACATCTACACATATTAGAAGGAAATTAAGTTTTAATTTTACCCGCTACAGAAGTCCTCATATTAAACAGGAGGGAATAAAATGAACACAGACCACTAATACGATTTACCGCCACCATACTAGGACAGGTTATGCAAGACTGGAAATCAAGAAGAGGAACACTTTATCAACCAACGACCACGCAACAACCCCTGATGAGCGAACCACCTCGGAATAACAACACTCCTAGTTGGTGTGTTCCGATTCGAATAGGACGTCGGTGAAGTGGTTGCAGACAAGAAAATATATATAGTACACGCATTAAGACAAAATTGAGATGAGGACATGAAGATGTGATAGACATGGGTCTATTTACCATCTAGTTTTGAACGGTACAATCGAACGAGCGTCACACAAAACGCCCCTGGTTTTTCTGTCACGTTCAGAAGCACACAAATCCCATGCATGCGTGAATAGGAAAATTACACATGTGAATAGATTGGCGTGAGGCGAGGCCCGGCGTGGAGGCCCAAGTACCAATTGAACGACAATATCTGCGAACGCAAATGCAGCAACCGCACGCAGTCGTGGGCTAGTAGCCGGGAAACTCACGGATAATACCATGAACAAAATTGAATTGGCCCGAAATTAGAAAAAAAGACGAAGGCAATTTTTACCAATAAAAGTAACCAAACACTGCTCCATATTCTCAGGATTTTTTTGGTTTCTGTTGTCATCCTTTCATACATTGTACGCACATATACTTGTATGTAACAAACTGACAAACTAATCAACAAAGTGGAGATACGAGATAAAAATTACAAAAAATACAATAATTATTAAAATTAAAATTACAATCCAGCGATTTGATCAGGGTATACGTACATTTACTCATATTGCTGGAGATATCAATGACCAATTGTTTGAGAAATTTACCCGTTTGAAGCAAAGCTAGAATATTGGCACTTGCTTAACTGTGAAAATTGCATCGTTATGGCTTAATAAAAATAACAGCATATCAACTCTTGTCACACCCACCTTTTTTGTTCATGGCGACGGAGGAATGTACGCAAATGGCTCTGCTGTGTCCGACTCTGAAGTGCTCTTAAGTCTTAAATCCGAATTCAAGTCTCCCAGTCCGAAAATTCCACTCCGATTCCTGGTGATACCGACTAGTCTGAGAAGTCGGACGCGAGTCACTTAATGCGAGATAAGTCAGCTGGAAAGAGTGACGCATTTGTCACGTGCATCTCCTCAACTTCCCCGCGATTCATCGACATGAAGAGAGTTGGGTAATGTCAACGTCGTGCCGGCAGCACACCGCTGATAAGATTACAGCGTTTACTGTAGTTTGTAGTTTTCAGGAAGAAAATTACAAAATCTTTTTGCGTTCTGAATTTTCCGTCATTTGGTGGAACTTATATATATATATATATATATATATATATATATATATATATATATATATATATATATATATATATATATATATATATATATATATACAGAATAAAACAGATAACACGTAAAAGGGCACTCACACTGTAGATGATTTCGCTTTCGGCCTACTCAATTCGGCCTACCTACACAAAGCTTAAATCATCTACAGTGTGAGTGTCCTTTTACGTGTTATCTGTTTTATTCTGTGTTCTATTGTGCCGTCCAAAAGTTATATATGTATATATATATATATATATATATACATATATATATATATCCTTGAAATTGACGCTCTCCGGTGACGCACAAACACACAAACACTCGGATAATAAATATTCCACACACAGAAACATAAATGAAGGACACTTACAGTAGATATTGACGTTTCGACGGCACCGCCGTCGTCATCAAATATATATATATATATATATATATATATATATATATATATATATATACATATTATTATTAGGTAATCTACCGGTTAAGGTAGGTTTTTGGATGGACACAACTATCAAATAAACATTCTGTGACTCCCCACCTAGCAGACTAATCTATATCAGGTCCCTCTTCATCTCGGTGTACTTCTTTCCTCCCTTCATCCCGCCCAACATCCCTATCCTGTTCCTACCCTTACCTCGCTTGCCCAACATTCTCCCCTCTATTACCCTCTTCAACATTCCACTACCGCTCAATACGCCTTTCATCCATTTTTCCTGCCTCCATAGGATTTCTCTCAACAAACCCCTCTCCTCCCCCACCATTTCTAGTACTTCCTCATTTGTTTTCCTTTCGGTCCATTTCACCTTCTCCATTCTTCTCCACACCCACATTTCAAAAGCCTCCAATCTACGTCTATCCTCCTGCTTCAGCGACCACGTTTCCGCGCCGTACATAGCTACGCTCCATATCAGAGTTTTTACGAGTCTTGTCTTAACATCCCTACTCAACGTCCCCGTCATCAACTCCCTCCTCCTTGAGAAAGCCTCCTTGCCTAGCGCAATTCTTCTCCTTACGTCCCTACCACTTTGACCGTATTGGTCCAAAACACTTCCGAGATATGTAAACTGTTCTACCTGCTCTATTTTTTCCCCGCCTATTTTAATATTTAGCTTAGCCTTTTTCTTTCTGGAAAATCGCATAACCTTTGTTTTATTAATATTGATTCTCATCCCATATTTATCGCACTGAACCTCCAATTCACTCAACAATGCTTGCAACCCCTTGGCTGACTGAGCAACTAATGCTTATATATATATGTATGTATATTTTTTAATGAACCGCTTCCTTACACTCGTACTAGAACTATTTGCACCTAGCAATCGTTTCTGCTTAGCAACCGTTCCTACTTTGCTTACTACGAGTATAAGCCTCTTGCTTCTTCCATTATCAGAGCTGCCAAAATGGACACGCTTACTTATTCTAGCGTGTTTTCTCTGATTTCCTGGGAAATCGTTTTCCATGATTTGACAGCAGACCTTAGTTTAAATCTTGTTTATGTTAAAATTGTAATTTTTCAACCCATTCTCTATGGTGTCCCGCAACCTTGTAAGTTCTTCTTTCTTCTCTGCAAGTATACATAACTATATCGTCCACAAATGTGAGAGTACTTATATTTTCCCCTTGAATTCGTGCACCACCTCTTATCTTCCTTCATTTCGTTGATTGCCTTCTAAGTGTACACAAATATCAACGGCAATTAAGAGCAACCCTGCCTTATTCTTCTCTTTATTTGTAGCTTCTTTCCTGCAATCTTCATTCCCTGCTACCTTCCCTTCCAAACCTTATCACTGCCGGCTGCTCCCCGTACAGTATGTACCAATCTTCTTTTGCAGTTTATTCGAGTTCCCATTAAGGGGAAGGGGTGTATCTTAAGAAATATTACTGACGTCAAATAGAAAAAATATGTGGCCAAATGGAACAAAATTATGACATGTCAGGGTTTGACGTATTCCTTCAATTCCAAGAATCTGTTGATTTTTCTTTCCTCTTTTCCTCAACGCGACCAGATACTGCTTATCTAGGAGATAACTCCCAAAGAAAAGATTTTCTCCATTGAATCAGAGAAATTCCTTTCTTATCGTAAAACACATCAACGGATTGAACGCAAATAAATGATCTCCCATTAAACTGACATTGCGTTTATTTTCTGCTTTCTCCAGATTCACAATTTTATTTGCCTTATGAAGCAATTTGAAATTTTATCCAACTGATTTGTTCGTGGAACTTCAGAGACTGTTCCTCGTTCACTGCTGTTCACGCATTTTCAATTTTTAGGTTAGTATTATTTCTAATTCCATTTTCACAATTGCGTTTTTGAAAGGTCTCATCTAATATTTTTCGTCCCTGCATCACCTTTGTGAAATATTCCTCGTAGATGAATTGAGTTTACTCGCTAATCTCTTACAAGAAGTCTTTTGTTAGGAAAAACACTAAAAATTATAAAAAAATCACCATCTTGATTCCTCGGGTATGTTATTCTCTCCTCCTTTAATGCTTAGACTGGCTTTACTACTTGTCAAAAATCTCATAACTTTCCTTTTATTATGGTTAATCTTTATTTGATACCATTGTTCACCAAAAGTACTCTAAAATAAATTTAATGTCTTTGAGCGACCATCGTCTCTAAAAAGTGCAGACTATTATGTCGCCCAGCCAAACAGACTGTGAGATAATTCGTCGACCCAATTGTCCCGCCAATTTTTTATGTAGCAGGTACTATCATTTAGTGGCCAGTTGTGTACTGTTTCCATGAGAAACAAAAGTTTTGGTTTAATTATCGCTATTCCTAACGCTATAGCGGATTATTAAAATGCAATTTTTACATCCTTAAATATCCTTTCGGAATCATCCTGCACAATTAATTGTTCCCCAACATCTTGATCAGCCCTTTTTCTTTCTCCCTTGTTTGCCGCCGTGAAAACTTGAATATATTCCTTATTCTTTCCCTTAGCTTCATGTTAAGGCAAGATTACCCCCAAAAAAGGCCTCTTAATCGATTTTATTTTCCTTAATTTACGTGGACTTGAATTGTTCGACGAATCTTACATTATTCACCAGTCCTATCATGGCAATTTCCGATTCTCATGTTTCGCATTATAAACGGATTTCGCACAGCATTACTGCACAAATCCACGACTCTAAATAATATCGTATACTTTAGAATGTGCAGTTTATATTATTCGAGTGTAGCACTAAGTTGTAAACAAAAAATTCAAAGTTTTCAAACAAAGTACAAAGTTTACGGTCTCGGGATTTTTTGTTTAAATTGATTCACGACCGTAGGTACGTTCCTTGTTTATTTAAATAGTACTAAGTCGTCATGCTTTTTTCACAAATGGATCATTCATAAACGTGCCATAGATCTTCATGACAAAAACGAATCTGTATGAATCAAGTACACCCATAACTCGCTTCAACGACATCGGTTACGTGAAGCATAATCCTCCTGATTAAGACGATTAAATTGATAAGACTTCGGAGTCTATTGCGCGAGGAAAAATAAGACTGGGAGACATTTTTCAAGTGAAAACCACCACAATGTGAAAAGAACATGGTATGAAACGAACAAAAAGAACAGAGTCATGCAACGGCAAGGTTCAAATGGGCGTTGTGGTTGCAATTGTTTCTCTTAGTAACAGTTTGTAAATAGAAACGTTTCTCGGCAAAGCAAACTATTATCCCTAATTATGTCTTCGAAGAAAAGTGAAAATAAAAAGGGGAGAAAGGGTAAAACTGAAGGAAGCGAAAGGCAAGCGTTAGTCGAAAATCTGAACTGGGAGGAGGAGTTGAGAGTTGCCCTCGTCGACGCTGTATTTGCATATTTATATCCTTGTGCTGTGGAATTGCTCTTGGCTCAGTTTTCACGTGTGGCACGCTTATAACGCCACACTTTCTTTCCAGGATTCCTGTACGGCGTGCATTTTAGTCGAGAGCGAGTCAAAGCAGCTAGACACCACGAAACATTTTGCTGATGCCGCGCTGAGAGGTTTGAGAAGATCCGTGAAAATGATAACAAAGAGTGAACTGTTAAGGGTAAATTAACTTCATTATTTCGAATCCCACCCCAATGTAAACGTACGACTATTAAAATTTGACCGAAGGGAAAAAATATTCATTTATATCTTTTTACTTTTAGATAATATCTCAAGTGAGCATAATAAAAATGGACCCCAACCGTCCCAAGTTTTATCAGGTTTGCGAGAAAGCTCTCCGAGCGTTGAATGAGGAAGGGCGCATCTCATTAGATCTTTGGAGCCTTCTGATCAAGTTTCAGTTGCTGCATTTATTCGAAGAGTATAAGACACAGAAGGGAAAGGAGGAAATGTACAGATTGGAAGTAAGAAGGACGAACCCAGCTAGATGTCAATAGTAACGATATTTTTTTTTAAGTCACGGTAAAATTTGAACGTGACGCGTTACCAACATTTCTTTTTTCCTTTTTATGGATAGATCAGTTTTTTCTCCAATGTTGACTTGTATGCCCATTTCATGAGATGAAAGAAATGAAAATAATCTGCTCACGATATTTGCTCGACTATAAAAAATATACCACTCGAAGATACAGCGTACATTTTTCTGCCCCCGAAAAATCATCTCTTTCATTATCTCGTACTTTTCTCGTAATCTCAGGGTTCCTTCCGTCCTTCAGCGAAGAAACTGAAAGCTGCAATTTCTTGCCGCTGCCACTAAGAAGTAAAAACAAATAAAATTAGATGTTAAGTTTTGATCCTATCATTTAGCTTCATAGATTATTTCACCAGTAATGTCTACCATTCAAGGGTAAGTTCTAGAAGGTCCCTAACCATTATTGAACATCGTCTTTACCTTTCTCTAAATTGAATCTTTGCTTGCCCGACGTTATGTCATCATCCGGTTCTTCATCCTTTCCATAAGCCTTCCTGAACTCCAAAAAGCTCACACCCTCTTCTTTCCTGTTCCCCGATCACCCGATATTCATTTCTCTGCTGTCACGGTCTCACCCCTCAACTCCCCTCGACGTCCCCTCCCGTTCCTCCAATTTTTCTGCCTTCTTCAAAATTCACCTGCTAACTTCTCGATTGCATTTCGCGTGCTCAGAACACGGTGGTGCGAACCATAAAATCTTCCGTGGAGATCCGCAGTCCCCACCTCTCCCCGCGCAGTAGCGTTTGACACGTCGTGCCAATCCAGCAGGAGGCGGCGGCCGCGGCGAAGCAGAGTCAGCAGGCGGTGTCGGCGGGTGAGAAGCCGGCGAGCAGTGGGAGCCGGCGGCAAGGGGGCGGCGGCAAGGGGGCGAGCGACAAGAGTGCGATGGGGAAGTCGCCCAAGGGAAAGAAGGAGAGTGGTGCAGAGGCAACGGCGGGAGGCTCCAATCGACAAGTAGTCTCCGACAAGCCCGATTCAAAGATTCGGATTAAGGGCGACGAGTGGAAGGACACCCCGTTCATAGGCAAGTGTAGTCGTAATCACTCACGTTCTTAGCGAATTCATTAGAAAACTTCATGAAGCATGCATTTGAGTCAGATTGTTGGTATTTCTTGTCTTGTTTTGGGAAACAAAAAACTAATGCGTTCCAATTAATGTGAATACTGATTACGGTGCTGCATATTCACTACAAAAGCAGTATTAGTGGCGAGGAAGACTCAAGAATACTCCCTGCCTTCTCTGAGGTGGGTGAATTACTGGCGCTGTGCAAATTTCTCGGGATCTGCACGCTCCTGAGTATATAGTTTTCAAAGCCTCAAAGGGAGCTAAGGAGTTGTGACTGTACATGTAGGACGCTCTATAGTTAGAATGAGGTTTTTTCGATATTTAATGAAAATTTTGGTGCTTAGGTTTTTACCGAGTAAAGGTGACAGTACAGGTATGAAAAACGGGTACAGAGACAGGCCTTCCAAATATAACGAGTCATTATTGTTTCTGGTCGCTGGTGCATTATTGCATCTTATTTTAAACTAGCAATCGGATTCCTAGCTATGGTGGAAAATCACCTTCTGATGGAGAAGAGTAGAGATTTGATATGAGTGCGGATATTTAATCAAACGTGGGGGTATCCAAAAATTTTGCTTATTACTAAAAATAATCGAGATCAATCAATTTCAACTTCAATTTTTATTTGTTATTCTTAAGACTTCTCTACATATCCACCCTCCAGTGTCAAACATTACTCTCAGTGTTTCTTGACTTTTCGAAGGCCGTCATTGTAGAACTCAGCAGATTGCGTCGAAAACCATTATCGCACCTCATAAATGACGTCATTTTTGTTGTCAAATCTTCGATCTCGCAATAATTTTTTGAGTTCTGGGAAAAAAAAAGTGAAAAGATCGAGCAAGTAGAGCAGCTGTGGCAAAATTTCAAAGCTATATTGCTTTGATTTTCGGTCGCGCCGGGTTTGCTTCTGAAAAGGAGTCAGTAGTGGGGGAACCCAACATGCTGACATTTTTGACACGTGTATAATTCGTGACTAATTTTCCGCACACTACCATAACTAAGATTAGTTCATTCTTAATCATGATCATTTGGATGGTTGTTCAGCGGACTAATAGAACAAAGTCCTCCACTTTCTTCATTATGGCAGCATCGTCCGTGAGTAATGGTTTTCCACTTCTTGGAACGTCTGTGAGGGACATATGATCAATTAGAAAATTATCTTTCCACCTCATAGCCATGTCATATGACAGGCTATCACTTCCATTAATAGCCATAATTTCACCGTGGCCACTGTGACCTTTAAAACGAAGAAACTTAATCATACTGCAAGCCTCCATCTTCTTCATATTGCAAGTTACTTAAATCCTTGAATTCCTGAAACAAAACAAATCAACACTAATACCTGTAATTTACCACATAATGTGCATAAGGGTCAATTAAAGTGCAGAATAAATTTTATCCAGATATTTCGGTTGTTTCTTAGTAATAATGATTAATTAAAACCTGCCACAATGCTCCTTAATTTTGAAATGCCTGGAAAATGTGCCATCAAATCAATTATAGAGGACTTGATATTTCAAGGAACATCCATTACATCTTCATGTTCCTTAAAGGAACATGCATTAAGTCTTCTACATTAAATTGTGAAAATCTATTGAAAACACTATTCTATCTGTCTTTTCAATGTCAGAAAGGTTTCATAAAACTATAATGATTGACCACCTGCACATCACCTGACTCACTATGATTGCGACCAAAAATTTGCTTCCTGTATGGTTCATATGGGCGAAATTCATTTAATACAGAATCACTTATGAAAATTTTCTTCATCAAATTCATCATTTCTTCTCCTTTGTTCACTTCATAGAAGTGTGTTTTTTTTAGTGAAATGGCTAAAATCCACAAAAATCTGAATATTTCCACCCTTGCCCAAGCCATGTGATTTTTTGGATATCAGTTCTTCGTGGGAAGCTTCAGGTGGTACAGAAATAGAAACTGGCCCCTACCCTGATTCATAAATTTCACATATTGTATGACTCATATCTAATGAACACCTACCATTACAACTATTGAATTTACTTTACTTGATTTTATGAGCTCATAGATAATATGTTTTGGTGCATGATTAAATTCACATTTAAAAATTTCAGATGATGCTCCAGCTTATGGGCCTCAACTTTACGTTTTTATAATGGGTTTCTATGATACTCACCTGCCAAAGGAACTATTGAAAGCAGGTAAATTCAACTGAGCCACCACAGTTATTTAGTTAATTAATATTTCCTATCCTTAAATGGTGCTGAGATTTAATGTAAGCCAAAATAATGAATCAATTTCAGGAATTCCACTTCTATGCCTTATAAAAATTGTAACTCAGTTACTACCAGAAGAAATAGGTAAGTAGCAATGGCATTGTACCTGTTTTGATCTAGATGTATTTGAAACACAATCTGAGTATTTTTTACTACCATTATGTTTTTTTATGAATTGAATTAAATTACATCACAGCATTAAGAGGAAGCACATTTGAGAAACATGGTAGTTTAATAAAATCGACAGATTCAGAGCATAAAAAGTCAAATGAAGATAGCAGTAAACAGAGAAAATCACAAAGCCAAAATGGGGAACTTGAAATGCAGAAGTAAGCATAAGAGGAAATATAAAGTTAAGGTATTTATTGTAATTTACTCACTACATATAGGTAGATGCTGGAGTGATCCAGGGTGTTTGTAGTGACATAATTAAAAAAATATTGATTCCACAATAATTTCTCAACCTCAAAAATTGTGATTTTTTAATATTTATACCTACTTCATAGGTTTGTGTCTACTTCAAGCATGACATTTTCCATAATCCAGAATGATGTTCCTCCACTTCCTCCTTCTTTTATCACATAACTAATGTCTCTTCTCTCAGTATGCTCAATTCTCTTTTCTTTCACCAAAATATCCAAATAATTGCACATGAACATGATGTGGTGTCTGTTTTAGGAGTAAAAAGTAATTTTCTGATAAAGTTCAGTACATTTCTTTAATTTTGGAATGGATAACCAATTTATGAATCCATTCTAATAAGCTTCATGGAAAATGGGCTGATTCTTCTCATATTAAGGTCCCAGGACCAACTCACAGGACTCGAGGAAGTCTAATGTTTTCTTAGATTTGAACATTTCAATCTGCTGCAGATGTATTTTGAGGAACCTATTGACTCATTCTCCACCAGTTGCTACAGAAAACTACAAAGAACTCAATTTTGTTCTTTCCCAGAAAATTTTGATGGCTTCCCTGATATCAAGAACTCACCTAAAAGGAGGTGAATTCTAAAAAATCCCAAAAATCCTGTATCTTTTATTTAAATGATTCATATGTCTGAGTGGTCTCTTGAATATCAAACTAAATGGTATGACTGAGTAGTAATTGAATTGGAAATGTAGAATCTTTTGCATACATATGCAAGTACCATTAGATATAATTAATTACTGACACAAATGAGGGCATGAAGCATAGATTTTAAACATTTAACTATTATACCCTCAACTCTCAGAGATTATTTTCAATTATTAGGTGCCTTCAGCATTTATCAAGATATCAACTTGCACATCAGTTTTTCTATTAAGCATTACTTATAATTATAATTGGGATGCCTATATTACTTATGATGAAAGAATAATTATTTTTACAGCAGTTCAATGCATTCCACCTTTATTGAGGTATTTTTTTAATCTAAATATTAAGCTGTTTCACACTGAAGGTATTAGTCAACTATTGCATACTGATGATCACTATTCAATGTCCAGAGACATGATGAAAGAAGACAAACTCCTTTTCCACATAAAAAAGTTTAAATTAGGTAACCTGAAGATTTCACGCTCCAATGAAACCTAGGTCATAAATAAAACTTTTCTGTGTGGAAAAGTAAGGCATCTTCTTTCATCATAAAGGATTTCCACCAGATTACACCAGAAAGTATTAATTGTTCAGAGGTATCCTTAGCTAAACCCAGACTGTGTTGTGGTTTCCTGGTTACAACAGGTAATATGTCCAGGTAATCAGAAGTGATGTCATTTGTATGGGTGGTACCATTTTATCGAATAACCTTTGCTTTTTCAACACACCCTACTGGCCAATCATTGAAATGAATCTCTGAGTCAGGATAAATAATAACAACAACATAAAATTAACTGCTTTGTAACTGCTGGTTGCTTTCTCTGTAACAATTATTTAACAGGGCATTAGATAGTTTTTGGAATGAAATGTTGGAAGATGGAAAACATTTTAATGGCCCCTATGACTTTCACAATGTGCCAATAATTCCCCATGACCTGCCAGATTTGCCTTCAGACCCAGAAGAGCTCCCAGATTTTAAGAAGATTCTGTATGATAGTCTGTCATACACACTTTATGATGTTATAGCATTGAAGAAACTACACATGAACTATTTAGACAAAATGAAAGTATGGTTGGTAAGTTTGCCAATTCATAGAGAAGCAATTGATTGCATAAAAATTACAAAGTTCATAAAAAGTCGAATATATTTTATTAATGTTCCACTTCATACTTGTATTTATATTATTTACACTGAAATTCCATCTCTCCCAAAGAGAAATAATTGTTGGGAGTTAAGCATTCATTTGCGCTGTGGATTTTGATTCATAAGTATTTTAGTTGCATATTTTTTGCAAATAGTGGTACAAATACTAATTATCTTTCAGCTAGAGGTGAATGATTCTATTCAAGATGTGGAAAAGTCTTATTATGAAAGATTAATGAGTGAAATACCACCAGAATGTGTAACAGTGCCCATTATAATGGACTGTATGCTACAACAGGTTAGTGGGCTACTTTCTGGAAAGCAGCTTAATTACTTCATCTTTTAAGTATTGGGTTTAATACTTAAGTGTTTACTGGCATATAACTACGTATACTACAACCTAGACATAGTGGAAGGGCTTTTACATTCTGATGACCCCTAGAGCTAGAGAAAAGATAAAGGCTACATCATTTGGGGACTACAGAACAATAAGTTTCATTTCCCACACAGCTAAAGTGGTTCTCAGGATCATCAACAGAAGGATGGAGAGCAAGCAAATTATTACTTAGGGGATGATCAGTTTGGGTTTAGGAAGGGTAGAGGTACGCGTGATACCATTGCAGTAATGAAATCTGTAATCGAGAGGATTATAGAATACAATCAGGACGTATTTGCCTGTTTCGTGGATTTCATAAAAGCATTTGATAGAGTGAATTGGGAAAAACTAATGAGTATATTGCAGAAAATAGGAATAGATTGGAGTGACAGGAGGCTAATCCGTAAACTGTACATGTCCCAGACTGCTCAGGTGAGAGTGGGGAATGGAGAGTCCAGATGGGCAGTGTTAGGAAGAGGTGTAAGGCAGGGTTGCCCATTATCACCGGTCCTGTTCAAAGTATATGTGGAGGAAATGATTAAAGAGGCATGGGAAAAACTGGAGGTAGGAAGTCAGCAGGGAATTCATAAAATCAGTTAAATTTGCTAATGGCTAAGCTCTAGTTTGTCAGAAGTGAAATTGGTTTGTTTTTTTATAGGTTGATTTTTTTTACTTGCATTGATATTTCAAAAATTCTGAACTACAAATATTTGATCATAGACAGCTATTATTTCTAAATTATTTTTCGATTGTAAAAGGGAGGCTAAGCTGTGAGTAAACTAATGAATGCAGTCCTTCTGCAATAGTCAGTAGCCATTATGTATAATTACAATAGCTTATAGCCATTAGGTATAATTACATCAATGGTGGTGGTTAAAAATAAAAATTTCACAATAGAGGTGCAAAATATAAATGCTGGTTGGAAAATTTGATTTCTTTTGAAAAATGAGTGAAATGGCAAATGGAACTGAAATAAAATAATGTATGCTTTATGTTAATGGAAAATTGGAACCATTGAATAATCTAAACCACTTACCAGACTTTATTTCAACTTAATGCTGAACAAAATAATGACCCATACTTTAATTTTTCACTTTCTCAGGTCATCAGAACAAATGAAGACACTGGCTCTCTAGATACAGATTCCGCTGAAGAAATTAAGGAGAAAGATGGAATCACTATTTTAAAAGAAAAACTTATTGCCATGAATATTGAGAATGGCATTATCAATTTATCAAAGAAGGAGATGATCTTTGATGAGCCATATATTATACCAAAAAAGGATGATGTGCTGAAGAGAACATATAGATATAAAGGTAAAGTTTGCTACAAAAGGATTTTACTCAATTGTACACACCAAAAATTCACAATACCCTTAACATAAAATCACATAAACAAGAATTCAATCCCCAATAATTGTCATCATGAGCAGGAATACTTTTGCACCATACCAGATTATGATCGGTCCCTAAATTCACAGTTTGGATGAAAATCAGCTGGAATTTAGGCTCTGTCAAAAAGGAATCAATTTCACGTGCATAGAAAATTGAAATAAAAATTTATTGTGAGCATTTTATAAAATGGAATTTCTATCGATGCAGAAGTTTCTTAGCCTGTCTAAACCCAAAATCTTGTCCAATGAATAATTTCCATTAGCTCTTAGAGAACAATTAAAATTGGAAGATATGTTTTACCCTTTTTGGTTAAATTTGAAGCACTGAAAATGTAACATATAAACTTTTTGAATGTATCAAATTTTCAGCTAGCAGGTGTTATTTACTGCTCTGTCATTAATCTTATCTCGTCAAATTCTTTTTTCTGGGCACTCATTATATAAGTTTTAAATTTTATAAAAGATGAAACAATTATCCATAGGAAGGCCATGTACAGTAAGAATATAATTATTGATTGCCATCATTTTGCTTTAGCTGTTAATGTGTACCATTAATCTTAGATGACTATCAAGGAATAATGTAAACATTTCAGTGGTGTTCATATGCCTTATCCTATTTAGGACACCAATCACAGGAAAACTCTTTTTAATTTTATTGTTGATGTGCCCTTCCTTCATGCATCTAGCATTGAGTACATATATCTTAAAAACAGAACAAAGATTTAATAGACCTCTTTTTAGTGATTGCCACTTCAAAGTAGAATTACCATTTATTAAATTTTGAAAGCTGGGACACTTGTCCTATTCTGAGTTACAAAAATTGGGGTGCTTCCCATACCCCACCAACCCACTTTGAATCAAACAAGCACACAAGGAATATCAAGTAATCATAAGTTGCACACAAATAACAATAGAGAATATTAATTTGTTGTCCTGATGAATGAGTGATACATATAAAATGTTATCATTCCACCATATCACAACAACCAATTCATTGATTCCATTCAATCAATACAGTATTTTTTTATTAATTTTCTTATTATAATACTATCAGGTCGATTGTTTTCCCTTTATTAGCTCCAAAAATTTTTATGATGTAGATTGTGACATGATTTTTCACCCTTTGGAAATCCCTCACAATGCTATGCTAATATTATAGAAAGCAAGGCAAAAGTTAGCAACACAAATATTTGAGGAAATAAGGCATTTAACTACTCCCAAAAAATGTGTTTGTGTCCACTGTATTATTTGCATACAAAATGAGAAGCCCACATTTGGCCTCATAGTTATTCTATTCTCATTAATGTAATTTATTTTTCAGGTGACTTAGATTTCTCAGAAATGACCTATGATGTGCTCAAGACTAATCCAATTATCACCCTTTGGAACAGCTTATCACCACTAGAAGGGTCTGAAAAAATACTATATACATATCACGTTCAAAAATTGTGCAAATTTATCAATGACAAATGTTTGGACTATAGTGGTAAGAGTAAAGTTCTGCCCTCATAACTACTACTAATTCATGGTCCACTTACTCATGCCTTTCTTTTGTGATAAGTTTGTGTTCACATCAGGGCTGACACACATTGTCCTTGCCTTATCCCCCTCCCCAACCTCAACACACTCCTTAAAATCCCCCCTTGCAATGGATAAAAAATTTTCTCATAGGTAGAATTATCTTGCTAACACTGCCGAATGCATTGGAAAGTCAGTGCAATAAGTATGGAATGAGAATAAATGTAAATAAAACAAAGGTTATTGCAGTTTTTTAGAAAGGTAAAGGCTAAGTTAAATGTTAAAATGGAAGGGCAAAAACTAGACCAGGTGGAATAGTTTCCTATTTCAGAAATGCTCTGGACACAATGGTAGGGACATAAGGTGAAAAATTGCATTAGGCAAAGAACTTTTCACCAGGAGGAAGGAATTCATGACAAGGACTTTGAGTAAGAATTTTAAGAAAAGGCTCGTCATAACTTTGATGTTGAGAATGGTTTTGTATAGCGTGAAAACATACTCATTGAAGCCTGATGATAAACCTAGATTAGACACTTTTTAGATATGGGTGTGGAGGATGATGGAAGAGGTGAAGTAGACTGAAAGGAAACAAATAAGGAAGTGCTTTCAATAGTGAGGGAGGAGAGGGGATTGTTGGTATAAATCCAAAGAAGACAGGAAAGATAGATGCAGAGCATTTTGATTAGCAATGGGATATTGAAGACTGTGATTACAGGAAGAATGTTTGGCAAGCGAGGAAGGAGAGGTAATAGGATAAGGGTGTTGGATACAATGAAGGCAGGAAAGAATTGTATGGAATTAAACAGGGGATCATTGCAGTGTTGAATATCAGGTTGTGTTTTGTTAGGAAAGACAACAAAATTGTCACTCTATCATATGGTAGCTTGTGTCCATACAAAACTTACTGTAGCTGGTAGATTACCAATAATAATTAGGTCCAAGTTGTATGGTTATGAAAAGTAGCTCTAGTCAGTCAAAAATTTTCTGAAAATTGCCTGCATCAAAGCTAAAATTCACCTTTTTTATTTCCAGTGATCTCCTTTATCCTATGTCTTCTCAAATTTGAAACTATAATTGATGGCATAGAGAGCATAAAGAAGTTGAGTAGTAATGAAAATAGCTCCCATGTCTATGTGCTGCCAGCAAATATGATAATCGGCAGATATGGTACACACCTTCTCACTCTGACTAATGCCGAAAACATTGCTTTGGCTGCCAAAGAGTATGGACACAAAATAGTCAAATTAAAAGAAGACACTGTCCTGACAGATACTGAGGGTCGCCACTTGGCAAAGGTCCCCCTGCTCCCAGACCTTGAGAACAAGAGTGGTGGTGCTCCTAAGAGCTGGAGTGCAGCAACCAAGATGGAGATCAAGATCAGAGTCAAGAGGGGATGTATTGAACTCACAGAAGACCAGAGTATGGACCATATCAACATCATCCACCAATTCAGAAGCTGCTCATTGAAAGAACAAGTTGAAGATCCCCTATTTTATTGCAGAGAGATTGTGGATTTATTCAGAAGCAGGGATGGCAAGGATATTTTTGGAGATACTAGACATCTTGGATTCATTAAAGAATTGAATGAGAAAATTCTCCTTCAGGTAACTCACAACTTAACTTTTGTCACTCCAATGTTAAAGATGTAACTTTATAGTTCCTATAATATAATAAATCTGTAATTACAAATACATTACAAGGAACTCTGTTGTTGTAAATAACCTCAGCTGTCAATTGAGGGAATAATACTTCTATTAATCATTTTCCTAAGATTTTATGGTGCATGAAAACATAAACAATTTTTAAGACTGAAAAACATAATGTTTTATCCAACTACAGGGTTCGTCCGGATAATAAGTGTACTGAGCTCAGGAAAAAAATGATTACACTTTTACATATCTTAAGCTAATATTCCTCAAAATAGGACCCTTGTGAGTCGTTACACTTGTTCCAGCGGCGTTCCCATTCCTGGAACGCTCCCGCGAAGGCATCATCGGGAACCTCTCGAAGACACGTCGTCACGGCCTCTTTGACGGCGTCCAAAGTCCCGTATCGCGTTCCTTTCAAACTCCTCTTTATCTTCGGGAACAGAAAGAAGTCGGGTGGTGCCAAGTCCGGGCTGTAGGGCGGGTGCGGCAGCGTTGCCACGCCGTGCTTGGCCAAGAAGTCCGACACGACAAGCGCGGTGTGAGACGGCGCATTGTCGTGAAGCAGCCGCCAGATGTTTTTGATCGCTGGCCGGACGCGGGCGACTCGTTTTCGAAGCCTGTCGAGCACTTGGACGTAAAATGCAGCATTTACAGTTCGTCGTTCAGGTACAAATTCGTAGTGGACGACTCCCCTTTTGTCAAAAAAGACAATGAGCATCATAAACTTATTTTCCGGACGAACCCTGTATGGAATGGAAAATCAAGAGAAATACAGACAAATTGAAACTTAATATGGATGCATACAATTCAAAAAAGGTCACATAATATTATCCAAATATTAACGAGATGACAATTAAGTTGACTTAATTTTCATTTCCTCATTTGGTTACTGAATGTGTTCATGAGACAACTCTGGAGAGCATAAAACTGTATCCCAAATCTTTTGAAAAATCACTTATTGGGCATGTGGTCTAAAACCAAAACTATTTTCTCCAATTTCCATTATTTTTCCTAATTGTAAATCTTTGGCTGGCACAGTTTTAATTTGATAATATTTTTCTCCAATCAAAAAGGCTTTTTTCACGGAATGTAAGCAGGTATTTGGCATGAAGAATTTAAGAAGGAAACACTATGAGGAAAAGAGAAGTTCAGGCAATAAAGAGCACTTCACAATAGTTGTTAGGGATTGTGCAAAACATGAACTTTTAGGTATATTACAAAATGCTAAGAAAATCCTGTACGTTCCATTAAGAGGTATTAGGTTAAGATCAGGTGGTAGAAATCACACATCTAAGATGCCACTTTTCACGAATTAGGAACCTGAATTGTCGTCGTACAAATCGTCCCAAAAACGAAGTTGCCTGGGTATACAGACTAATTTGTAGCCATTTGTGTACTTAATTCTTATTGTACGAGTACTATGACCGGTAGAAGCAGGTAGTCTGGCACGCGTAAAGTAGTTGTAGAAACGGCTATAGTAGATCATACAAAAGTGTTTGCAATAACTACAGTAACTTTCAGTGCTGCAATCAATACTTCTCCAGAAGTACCTAACCTTTCAAAACAATGTGGCAAGTGCATGCCTGTAGTGGATCACTCTATGACGCGCATTAAAGCAATGACTTCCAGTTCACCATATCATACAGTAGATTCAGTTGCTTGTTGTTTTGTTTTGTTGGGGAGGCCACCGACAGCTAAGGTCATTTGTCCCGTCAGGGATGGGTGGGAAAGGAAGGGTGGAGACAAACCCGGCGGCGGCATTAGAATACTCTTGTCGAAAGGCGCCAAGGGGTCCGCAGTTTAGCGTCCCATCCGACGGACGTCATACTCACTCAAAGTGCTCCCCACAAAGCACCTCAAGTAGGGATCGGGATACCTCTGAAAAATATTTGTTGTCTCCAGGATTTGAACCCGGACCTTCGCGTATGGTACATATGCAGAGGCAGTTTTCTAGTCACATTAACTAAACGTGTCCCAAGCATAAATTTGCTCGGAATTTGTATGGCTGCTTGTGGGATAATAATTTCAGAGCACATGAAACGTGAATATAGAATTCAGTCTGATGGCTCCATAGGTCATTTGCGATGGAGAAGCGTGACTCGAGGTCGAGCAAGGGAGGGTAGAACGACACAATTGTAACATTGGAACCATTAGAGAAGGGCGATTTGCAGAAAGAGTCAATTTGAATCAAACTGGTTAAATCGATTCACTCGGTAAATATTTTAGGCAAAACGACAAGAATCATATTATGATATGAGAAAAAATATGCATCGACGTAAAATCCCCAGATATACACAGAAGTCAATCCGTGGAGGTGGTCTCACAGATGTTCAAGTCGTGTACGGCTGGTCATAGTGCACTCAAAAAGTCGACATTATAAGTTGACACGTATGCGAAGCAAATCTTGTGCGGTAGATCAAGGCTTAAGAACTGAAATTGAATCGGAAATTTTAATAAATGTCCGTTTTGAAATGAGGTTATAATAGGAGAGGTAGAGATGCTGAAATGCAATCTATTCTTCCTATCAGTTCAACTCGTTTTGTTGAAATACTGGAGGGAGAGAGGGCTTCCGGGATGTGGAGATTTGTTTATGTGGAAAATAGGCCCTCCCGCCCACCCTATCTGTCCACCACGATCAAAGTACTAGGAGGAGATAGGGGAAACAAATCCAGTGAAAATTAATGAGAAAGTCTAATTGAAAATGTCGCTTAAAAACTCCATAATCTATGTAATATTTTTTGAGTAAATCGCATTGGAGTCGTCATTGCAAAATGTCAATTGTCTCTACACGAAAAGAATGAAAGCAATGACTCCTACCATCCCGGGAAATGAGTCTTTCACATCAGAAGTAATCAAACTAATGGATCGACTCCACTGTGCAGGTAATCCACGAAGGCTTCAGCACCTACGGCAATCTCGAGTGCTGCTACTTCCCACCGGTCGATGCTCTCCTTATTATGTTTCACAACCGATGCAGCGAGGAAGGACT
>CM073771.1:67616275-67778775 GCA_037158775.1 Hetaerina titia
TAAATATTTGGTAAGGAGACTTCTAGAAAGAGGAAATAATTTCTGTCAATTCAAAAGAAATGTTAATAGAGAAGAATTTAACAGTATGGACTTCGTGGGGCCACACGTTTTTAAATGCTTCCTCTATTACGAGAAATTTCTTCGCCGATATACATTGGGTTTATCCCATTTTCTTTTCCTCGTACTCCAATATCGTAATTAATTACCGTAAATAGCTTATTCTCACTTGTTCAAAACGGAGGAGAGATATGTTAGGCGATACTGTGGAGGTACTGGGTGCGGCAACATAACTTCCTTTTTTTTCAAACACAAATCCCTTCTCCCCGTGCACACGACTGCGCTTGACAATGATTGCGGGTGTGTGTGTGTGTGTGTGCGTGTGCGTGCGTGTTGGGCGGGGAGGGGGGGAGTGACATCTCCCGAGAGAGATGGGAATTAGAATGAGAACAAAATCGAGAGGTTTTGGGTCACGAATGCTGTCCGAACCCTTCCGTTCAATTTCTGGCGAGCGTCTCTTGAGAAAAATGTGACGTCAATGGACGACATTCGGTGGGGAATATCGCTATAAAACTTTTAATATCCTCTGTGCGGATGCTCGACCCCACCATTGTAGTCGATCCCTCCCACACTGAGCAACCCGTTTAGTGGCATCTATCCGACAAAAATCTATAGCCGCGAATTATTGTGAGCATGCATCATTACGTGGGAAGAATAATTTCATGCTGATTGCGAACGGCCAATTAAATGAGCAGGAGGATGACTTTGTGTATCATACCGTGAACGACACTAAATAACAGTAGAATAGATTAAATGAACAATAGGCGTGCGAAAGAATGATGGCTATATTAAAATAAATGAATATTCCTGCCAAAGGATGAAAAAGTGGCAGTTTATAAGAGCTAACTTCTCACATTTTTTAATGGACACGAAATTAGTGCACACCGAAATATTCATAAATTTGTACTGATCGTGACGAGTAGAGAATATATCATATATGATATATAAAATATATCAGAGAATGATTATGGTAAAAAAAGAAGGCATGGAAAGGAATATGAAGGGGAAAAGGTTTTTAAGGAATGTGGTTTTCGATTTCCTGATAACAGTAAGAGAACGTTATGCTCTTCTTATCATGTTTTGGAAATAGGATGGCACTACCAAACATTTGGGAGAGGAGACAATGATCGAAAGAAGCGGTGGACCAAGAAATAAAAGGGTAAATGTGTTCGAAGAGGTTCACAAAACAAGAAATACTTAAAATCTCATGAATTAAATGATAAATAAGGAACAATTTTAATGGGAAAAAGAAATATAGAAGGTTAGTGTAGTGGAAGAATATAATCGAGAAATTAAGCCTTGTCCATAGACCTATGGTTATTTTCTTCACCGATTTCAACTAAGTAGCAGAACAGAGTAAATGGTGTGCATTTATTTAGGTAAGTATCGTTTGACAGCATTAAATATCCCCTACTTCAATTATACTAAAAAAAAAGGGAACGATGAATGAGGAACATAAACTGTAATGGAACCTCACCATCCGCACCAAAAAAGCAAGCATAAATCTCGTACTACATCACACCTCTGTGCAATAAAGTGTAACACCTCCAGGCTGCCAGGCATGGTGGCATTTTACGACAAAGGCCTGCAAAATATCGAACGACGAAAATCCTCATAAAATTAAAAATAGAGAAAACCCTTTGAAACAAAGTGGAATGGAAAAGTCAACAGGAGTGTGCTTGTGTGTATACCGGAAGTATTGTTCATAGGAGTGTACGCCCGTGTATGTATATACACATACGAGGGTCATCCGGAAAGTAGTACGCGTTCGTGCCGCATGCTGACGACGCGAGTAGCCGCTGGACGAGGTCAGATAGCTTCAGTGGCTTGTCTGCCTTCTCTGAGCCAAGTTGCGTGACGCTAGCATTGCCTGTGTTGTTTCTGTGATTGTTTACAATGTTTAAAAAAATTGAGAACGCCGCCAGTTGTGAAGTGAGGGCAGTGATTAAATTCCTCAATGCAAGAAACGTTCGCCCATGTGATATTCATCGCCAATTAAAGGAGGTGTATGGAGACAATGTAATGGACGAGTCGTCTGTTCGGCGGTGGTGTCGCAACTTCAACATGGGGAGGGGGAACACACGACGATGATCGTTCGGGGAGACCGTCTGTCATTACAGACCAACTGGTGAGCTCAGTTGACGAATTCGTGAGGAACGATCGGCGCGTCACAATTGATGACATCTGTGAGCATTTTCCCAATGTTTCTCGAACAATTGTTCATGAAATTGTTAAACACCATCTGCATTATGCAAAAATTTGTGCAAGATGGGTCCCTCGCATGCTTACAGATGAGCACAAAACCAAGCGTATGGCTGCAGCACTGACGTTTTTGGGACGTTATTCTGATGAAGGAGACTCTTTCTTGACTCGCATAATTACTGGTGACGAAACATGGGTTTGTTATGCATCACCTGAGAGTAAACGACAGTCAATGGAGTGGCATCATGCTCATTCACCAAACAAACCAAAAAAATTCAAGACAGTTCTGTCCACCAGGAAACTCATGGCAACCATTTTCTGGGATCGACGAGGTGCATTGCTTATTGATTTTATGGCCCGTGGAGACACTATTAATGCCAATGCGTATTGTGAAACATTAAAGAAATTACGGCGGGCAATACAAAATCGGCGGCGAGGTCTATTGTCTACTGGTGTCATTCTCGTTCATGACAATGCCAGGCCTCATGCAGCTGGGATAACACAAAAACTTTTGCAGCAATTCAAATGGGAAACTTTCGACCATCCACCGTATAGCCCGGACTTGGCCCCTTCAGATTTTCATCTCTTTACAAAGCTTAAAGACTTTTTGGCAGGAAAAAGATTTGACAGCGATGAAGAACTTAAAGGAGTGACCCTGTATCTCAATGAGCTGGCGGCGAAGGACTATGCAGCAGGAATACAGAAACTTGTCACACGTTATGACAAATGCCTTAATTTGCTTGGAGATTATGTTGAGAAGTAGTTTAAAGTATCCTCTTTCAAATAAAATTTTTTATGTTTGTTAATATTTACTTTTGTGTCTTTATTTCACGAACGGGTACTACTTTCCGGATGACCCTCGTATGTATATGTGTATATATATATATATATATATATATATATATATATATATATATATATATATATATATATATATATATATATATAGATAAACGCATTACATTTATATAAATATGCACTATACGTTATCATGTTATATACATGTACATGCCATATGAAGAACTATGCCATAAGAACTAAATTTCATTCCAAATAATAACATTTCTAATGGCACAACTACAGATACATTCATCATGAAAGAGCACAATTTGAGTACTTATGTAGATTAGGAAACACAGAAAGTAAATTGTCCATAAAAAGCGAAATACGGACAGATCATACCCGTACTTCAAATGACATTTTTGGCACAGTAGATACTCATTTTATATGACTTTGCAGAATTCTCATATTTTTTTATCAGTAACAAGGTAATAGATAGTTGTGAAGAGAAAATAATAACAATGGTTTCTGGTAGTTTGTTGGGTAAACCATGTAAAATTTAACCTGCACTAAATGATAAGCACTACGCTAGCATTGACATTCTAGGGTATCTTTGGTAGCAGTGAGAATAAATGAACCTTCTGTTCACGAGCATAAAATGTGAGCAGACACTCCTCTCCCTTCATTATGTTTCTGCTCCAATCCCTGATACCTCTTTGTCATCCATTTTTTTTAACATAATGGAAGTATGCTGGGGGGAATCTACTGCATGTGAATCATGGGAAATACTCGGGCAGTTTTCTTCCGTAATCAGCTGTCGTGATTTGGATGTCATATTCTTGCCCCGTCCCAAATTGTAACTCAAGTCTCGTCTCGGAGCGCAATCAACCGTGTTAGACGAGATGTGCTCGGCCATTTCCATAGTGATATTTTGAAAATTATATTCACTTTGTTTCTGTCCACTCCAGAACTGATTTTACTTTCCAACGACTTTCGACGGCCAAACGTCATCCCCCGGCCAAACATCTGGTGGTGATGTCACGGCCACGGGACTTCATTCCACTTCTGACAGAGAGAGAGGGGGAGACCTCTCGTGGGAAATCGAGGGTCATCATCATTTCGATGCGTTGGAATGGAGGGGAGGTAATTTGAAGGCAGACGAATAGGTATATTAGATTTGTGAAAAGGTTGCATTGGTAATCGATCTCTACAATTCGTTGTTTACTCCAATATTAATATTTTTTCATATATATATATATATATACTCATACATATATATACTCATATATCTATCATCATCATATCATATCATTTTTGATATATACTCATATTGAAAAAGGCTAAGCTAAACATTAAAATAGCAGGGGAAAAATAGAGCAGGTAGAACAGTTTACATATCTCGGAAGTGTTTTGGACCAATACGGTCAAAGTAGTAGGGACGTAAGTAGAAGAATTGCACTAGGCAAGGAGGCTTTCTCAAGGAGGAGGGAGTTGATGACGGGGACGTTGAGTAGAGATGTTAAGACAAGAGTCGTAAAAACTCTGATATGGAGCGTAGCTATGTACGGCGCGGAAACGTGGTCACTGAAGCAGGAGGATAGACGTAGATTGAAGTCTTTTGAAATATGGGTGTGGAGAAGAATGAAAAGGTGAAATGGACCGAAATGAAAACAAATGAGGAAGTACTGGAGATGGTGGGTGAGGAGAGGGGTTTGTTGAGAGAAATCCTATGGAGGCAGGAAAAATGGATGAAAGGCGTATTTAGCGGTAGTGGAATGTTGAAGAAGGTAATAGAGGGGAGAATGTTGGGCAAGCGAGGAAAGGGTAGGAACAGGATAGGGATGTTGGATTGGATGAAGGGTGGAAAGAAATATACAGAGATGAAGAGGGACCTGATGTAGTTTAGGTTGCTGGATTGGGTTTTGTTTGGTGTTTCAAAATATTTATTTGATAGTGTCCATCCAAAAACCTACCTTAACCGGTAGATTACCTAATAATAATAATAATATGTAAAAATATGTATAAATGAATATGATGGTTTCTTTGGAATTTCATTCGATTAGAGAAGTAAATAAAAATTCTGAATTACCACATTGGTATTGAACAAAAAACATACCCACGACTTGATGGAGGAAAGGCAACCAATTAGGGTTAAAACTTGAAATTAGCAGAGGATGCGGTTACACCACAGGCAACCATGTAATGGAGGTCCTTCGTCTTACTACTGACCTCATCTTTGTCCTAAGTCTTTAGGTCTGCATTTTCTTTATCCTAATCCAAACGATTCGTACTCCCAAACGCACAGATAACAGATCGTCGACGGTTCGCAAAACGATTTTTATACCATCGTGTGGCCTCCACGAGGTGATCGATTACGCTTAACCATCTTCTGTATCGCAAACTCCGGACCCACCTCATTCAAAGGTCGTGAATGTATGAATGGTGGATGTTCACGTGGTAAACTCATCATCATCATTGACAAATGACGCCATCTAGAACGTCGATGTCGCTATCCTTTGATGACGTTGTCGGGAATGGTTATATCTTCGTCGTATGTAACAATGGTTCACGTTACTCCTTCGCAGAAGGTGTAGAGTGCCTAACCATTTGGTCCTCTCCCTTCATCCCTTACTCGCTCCACAGATTCTGATGATGTATTGTTCCTCTTGCATTGTTACCTCATCTATGGCAACCTCCACTGTCTACATGAGGAAAGCGCTCCCTTCCCCTCACACCGGTAAACAGCCGTCGCAACTTAGGTACGGATATTACATTAAAGGTAAATACAAAAAATTTCACAGTGCAAAATCATTCGTTAAGGACTGGGATTTAAACACGGATCCCTAAATTTCTGGTCAAGTGCTTTAGGCTATCGATTCATTCTCGTAAAATTTTGATTTCTGATAACTTTAAAGGAACAAGACGAATTACCGAACATGGTACAAAGTAATCATAGTCGGAGTCGCATTGTACCACAGTCTAGGAAGTTTAAGCCATCTTTTAAAAAGAAAAAGTTAATGTTTTCCCTGGCCAAATTCAAAGTAACTGCAAGAAATACCCTGATGGTAACTTAGGGAGTCACCCATTGATGTATACACAAGAAGGCGAAACATTTAGGTGGTTGATTTTGCTGGAATGACTGTTGCCACAGCATCTCCCACGGTTCGTTTGAATACAACTTCTTAGGTTTCAACAGGAACTGGCCAAGCACAAGGTGGCAACACTACCCCAGCCACTCTACAACTCTGATGTGGCACCGTCGGACTTTTTCTGTCCCCAAGAATAAAAATGAGCTTGAAAGGCTACCATTTTATAATACTGGATAACGTCAAAGAGGTCATCACGAGGTTCCTGGGTGAGGTTCCCGTCGATGAATTCCAGAAAATGTACCATGAATGACAGATGCGCTGGAATCAATGTGTTGACGTACATGGACGCAGTTAAAAAAATTAGTAATTTGTTCTTTGAGCTAGAAAAAAATTTCCCACCATTTATTCTACTTATTTTTGAAGCATACCCTGTAATTCATCACTTTAAAGATGAATCCATGGTTTATCATTTTTTAAGGTTTTCCGATTCTTTCTCTCACTGAGTCGTTTTTTGCGACGAGTTTTGGTTTCAAAGCGGCAGTTTGAAATGTCAGTAAAACCGATGTCAGTTGAGATGAATGATCGGGGGAACAGTTCGCAAAACTTAGATTAATCTATGAACAATCACGGCAACCTTAAAAGAATATTCAGTTACAGTATACGTCCTGTTCAAACGTTATTCTCAGCGAAGCTGTTATTGACGACAATAGGTGCAAAATGGCCTTCAAAAGGACCAGTTGGGTAATGAAACTGATGCATTGAATCCTGGGTCGAATGAAATGCTTCTTGAGTGGTGTGTGAAATTCTTAAGATATAATTACTCATAACTGGATTAACTTCAGTACTTCAGGCCTCACGTCGAGGAAGTTTGAAATATCCGTTAAAAGAGAAAAATTTCACCATTCAACAGAAAATGTCCATATTCTCTTTCCTTGGAACTGTGCAATTACTCGTTTTAAATGGATATCGAAGAGAAGTTTGGAGTGAGCATAGAGCCTAAATTTTAACTGGAAATAGCGGACGAATGGCAAGTATGGCTCTCAAATGACCAGAGTGGGAGCGAAGGTTGTGAAGTGGCGACCGAGAATACACTCCTGAACATTCATTCCTCTCTGGTCCCCGGCCACCGGATGCGCAAAACAGAAGGGGAAATAGAGCAAATGCCTTTCGTGATTCTCAAACAGAAGACGCCCGCTCGCCGTCCCCACTGAAACGGGCGCATCCGGCAGTCTCCCGGCCATTTCTCCACCCTCAGCGTAGGAGCACCCCTGACCGTAAACCTTAGCCTCTCATTTGACAGAGAGTAATCCACCATAAAGCGAGGCGAGTAATGCCTGCCACTTCGCCTCCTGAGAGAGCGCAAGGCCTTCCCACTATACGCCTCTCCGAATCCTTCAACGGGCACATTTGTGTGTGTCTGTCTGTACATTAGAGGGTAAGGCGTCCGTTTCTCCGCCACAATCCAAAGTCACGCTGTCGATTCGAGACCCTCACGTAGCAGTACAGAAGGAATGGAGGGAGAGATATGTTTCTTAAAATCTTTACGTAAAAATTGAAGGGAAAATATTATTCTGTATGAAAATTTCCCAGGATAAATTTAAACCGATTGACAGAATAATTAATTTTTCAAGCATGGTACCTTAGCCATATTATAACTCTCTCTCTCTCACACACACACACATTTTTGAATATACGATTTCTTTAATTTAGAAGTATTTAACGAAGAGGTAATCTCGTATCCGTCTGAATCCTGGTCATTGAGGCAAGAGGATGAGCATTGAGACGTAGGCGTTGAGGAGAATTGGACGGATTAGATAATAGAGATCGGTAGAGAACACTACAAGTTTTTTGAGTTGAGGACTAACGACGAGGTTTCAAATATGGTAGGAGAAGATAGGACGTCAATAGGGAATTTCTAATACAGGAGAAAGAGTGGGTGGATGAAACATTGAGTATTGAGTGATACTAAAGGCCATGGTGGAAGGGAGATTGTTGGGTAGGCTAGGTAGAGAGAGAAAGAGATTGATTGACTTTTTAGACGGCATGAAGGCAGGTAGAAAATACAAAGAACCGAATACGAAGATTGGTGATCGGCACACAAGAGTAAATTCACGTTATACGTAAAATATAATAGTCGCGGGACCATCCCAAATCTAAGCTTAATAAGTGTAAGTAGAATGCCTTGAATGAATGAAAACTAGGACATCAACGGAAATTATTTTGCTTAAATATCGCAACGCTTGCAAAGTTTTTATTGGTTGCTTCGCCGCAGGCTCGTATCCTTCGCAAAAATCCTATATCCACCCGTGGAGCGCACTCGGTTGGAGCCTGTAATCGCCTGGAGCAAGAACGGTGGAGACGTGTTGTGATGAGAATCGGAGAGATATTCCCCACGTGTACCTACAGTGAAATTCTTATCATGGTTATTGTACCGGGATAATTCTTAACAGGATCTGTCAAGGTGCATTTTTATGAACAAAGGAGCTAAGTACAGCTCTACTAGGATTTTAATCTAAAATAAAAGATGTTTACCAGTGAGTGTGAATATCACGATAGTACAGTAGTGTAGTCAGCCAAGCATCAGATCTAAATTCAGATGAAGATTATTAATATCATTATTGAAAAGAGTAAAGAACAAAGTTGAAGTGCAGTATGTTCTAGTGATGTAGAAAACGTTTTTGTCGTCGGTCATTTCATTTAAAAATACTTCAAATTTATCCAGATTCACGTAAAAAATGACTGAAGGATAAAGCCGACGAAGGATCTGCTTGATAGAGCATGAAAGGGATATTTTGGTAAAATTCACGTTGAGCAGTAGAGGATTATTTTTCATGCTTAGGTCGATTATCAGAGGAAAATGTTAATTTCGTTTCTTTTGAAACAGTTTCTCTTTTTCTCACTCCTTTTCTCGCTTTTTATCCAGTACGCTTCGTTTAGATGACCCTCATACATAATCAAATCTCCCAAGATTGATGCCAAAATCTTAAGGTGACACACGAAGGAAAGAATTTGTTCACGTTCGTATTTCGTTCGCTTATGAAATCCGTCCATTTGTTAGAATAGTAATGGGGTGTGTGCGGGCGAAGTGAAATCCATCATTACTGCATAAACACGTCATCATCACTCCGATTTCCTCTGCATCCTCAACATTCCGAATATATTTCAGATAGAACTGACGGGACCAGACCTATTACACCAGAGGGACAAATTTCTCCCTTCCAATCTGACCGGTGATCAATTACGTGAATATTCTATTCCTTCCACCTCTAATGTGTCCCATTCCCTCTATGTCAACTCGCCCTCATTTTTTTTTAATTGGGTACTTCCGTATAATGATGATCATTTCCATATCGGTTTTATGTCCTCACGCGTTTTAGATTCCCCTGTTCTTTGATTTTTCAAAATTGAACTGAAACGGTATAGCTGAAATTAATTCTTTCGCCCATATATTTCATCCATTAAGTATCACCATATAATACGTACATTTATCGTATAAAAATTGATGTGTATAAGTATAAAATTATTCTTTAATGTAGGCACAAAATCCCCCATCCTCTTCAGACTATCACACGTTCTTATATTATACAAGTACACTCTTTATTAATCTATGGGGAGTATTTCTTTCGGTTGATTAATGGCATATCTTGGTAATTTTCCATTCATAGCCACCTTTTCATCATATTTTTGGAAAGGAAATGTTGGTTTTTTTACTGCTTTGGAAATTGAACGATGGAATACAATCGGCTATTGAAAGAAGAAAAATCACATTGTCAAATCTCTGTCACTTGACTCTGACAGAGTATTGTGTCAGGTTAGTCACTATCGATTGCTCTGATAAGTAGGGAAAAATATAAAAATTTTTATTTTTATTATGTTTTACGCTTTTAACATTGGATAAAATGTCACCAAATGAATCTTAATTAACTACTAATTATCTGACAATCAATTAGATTAATTAAAATAAACCCAATCCTGCTCCCACATGTGGTATGTATCCGGTTTTTTTAATATTACTCGTACAATATTAAAATAAGTTTTTTGGCTTTCTTACGCTTTTTTTATTCTCATATTTTCCTTAATTACATATTTCTCAAAATATCTGCTGCTAAGACAATGATTTATACTTAAATTGCAGAGCGCAGGGAACTAGGTAAGGACTTACGAGTCAGAAACGAGATAATCTAGGCATTAGAACAAGCTTAGATTTGAATAATTTTCCGTAGAATTGAAATATTTGCCGTGGTGGCCGGAAAAAGGGGAATTGGTAGAAAGAAAAAAAATGCAATGAACTTGCACTCCAATTCATGGCAATTTATGGCAAGGAGAAAAAATTAAAAGGAAAATTTCAAAGAAAGCTGGACAAACAGGTGCAGGAGATACTATGAGTAAATGGAATGCTCAAGACCGTGAATGAGGGGAGAATTTTTGGTAAGCGATATACAGTAGGAGGAGGAAATAAAAACACATTTTAGATGGAATGAAGGGAGACTGAAAATGTGTGGAGTTAGTGGATGGTATATTCTAGAACAAAGTATTTTTTGTCGTTTTAGGCATGACATAGATATAAGAAATAATAATTAGAAAATAAAATATAGGATTGACGGACACTTCCGCAGGCCCTAAATTAAAAAAAATCGTTTTAAACAAAAAAATAGTTTTGCAGTTTCTCACCTTACTTTCATTGCAATGTGAAATATGTTTTTACCTTAGTACGTCGTCATCGGGTACTTTCCGGAATTTATCTGAAGATAACGAATTAACACCAAACCACGTTGCACCCGGTAATAAAAGTATAGCGAAAAAGTACAAACTCACGTTATGTATTAAGTGCAGCGGTGCTTAGTTTCTGCATCTAGCAAAAAATTACCTTGCCGGTTGACAATTCTTATCATTATAACAATTTAGATGAATTTTCTAAAGAAATCCTTCAAATTACGGCTAGGGATAATTACGACTAGAATATAATATTTTAATATGTAGCTTCCATTATATTATTTTTTACAATATTTGATCTTAACTTACAAGTTAGCTCTCCTTTCTTCTTTCTTCCCTTCCTTCCTGCTTTGCATTTGTCAACTTCTCGATCTACCTTCTTCGTCTCATATTTTTTGCTTCTTCGCCGAGTTAAAATTGCTTTCTTTATGAAGTTCGTTAAATTCTCTTTTACATCTAAACGAGAGCGTCCCCGTTATAACAGTCTCTGCCCTAGTTCTCCGAATGTCACTGAGCAGGCCTCTAGGCATGGCTGAAGTTCCCTTCTTTTTTCATTATGTATACTGCAGATAATTGTTCCATGATTCTTAGATGTTGATGATACAGTAATGCAAATAAACTTGCTGTAACATTAATTTTCAATCCTGTGTCACAATCTCATTTTTCTAATATGAATTCAAAGATTCCATCGTGTTTAAACCTAAAGCTGTTTGTTTGATTTAAAATTGAAATTTTCCTTTTTTCCAACTCAGACGTAATCATATTTTTTACTACAAGGACGTAGTTTAGTAAAATTGATGTATGGCATTTATTGATTGCTTTACTTATACTATGAGTATCGTTAATTTGAACTAATAATGTTATATATCCAGAGAAAAACACGATTCGCAAAGCTGTCTTTTCGGCGCTCTCGGCGATCTTTACGCTAATAGTAACTAAGAATGAGTTTAAAAGTCTGTAATTATTCAAAATTATAAACTATTTCTTTAAAACTCAGCGATCTTATGCCTTATGTCTGGAAGCAAAAGTTGATAGAATATATATATATATATATATACCATTGAACACTGGTTTAGGACTTTTGTATTCTAATTCATTTGAATCCTACAAACGGTGAAAAACATTTTATCTATACCGTTTTTCCAAGGACGTGCTTGTTTCGTGAAACAGGTTCATAACGAAATACCTGCTATCGCCGTCTTATCTCATGGGGAGAAAAAGCTTATTAATGGTCTATTGCATGCTGCTAAACATTTGGTGCATTTTACCGTAAAAAAAACACAATTTAGAAATACCATTTGCAGTTCAGAAATAAAAAGAATTAAATTTATTTTCCTCAAGTTTCTATCAAAAACATTTTTCTAAGACAACTCGTTTCGATCACCTATTTCTCAGAGTTTCGGTGACCCATCTTCTCAGTTTGACCCATTTCTTCTCAAATTTCCTCTCCTACCAGCTCTTAGTTGCCTATTTCTGGAAGAAGAAGAATAATGTACACTTTACATATTCATGGAGTTCATGATATTTGCAAGTTTAAAATCCTTACAGAAATTTTAAAATAACATTATGTAAATAAAGGATTACGAATGAAAATAGGTGGAATGGAAAAACACATGTCTAGTTCCACCACACGTTCATTTTGTTGAAATTTAAATTGACATACATTGTAACAAGTAGTGGAAGGAAGTTAAGCAAAAGAGAAACTTATATGCAATGGATTTGAATACTTACCATTGGATAGTTTTCAAGTATACTTGAGTATAGACAATTTAATCCCATTTGGGTGACTGAGAGTGGAGAATGGAGAGACTGAGCCCAAGAACAGACCACTGGGTAATATTAGAAGCGATATGATGGATAAGGGAGATGTAATGTGGAGATCAGATATATTTTACGTATATTTGATATCTTTCCTCACGTACGGTTTTGACAAATGGGCGGAGACGTGTACTCAGCAAATATATTGAGGCATTGGGAGTGATGAATTTACGGAGATTAGCGAAGTGGAAATAAATGCGAGTAATTTAAACATACAAGGAACGTAGCTACAATCGTGAATCAATGTAAATAAAAAAATGCGAGTAAGTCCCGGAGAATTACAAGGGTTATGTTGTGTAGGTACCCAGCGTGTATATATTTTTACATACTCACATTTAAATGCATATTTTTAGACACACATCCTTATAATACGTGTTATAATGCCTTAGAATACCGGTAGAATGCCTTAACAGTTGTCGTGGAATGGTATAAAGTCAAAGGTACTCAAAGGCTGGTAGCCTGGCATAACCTCAATTTGAATGCTTTTAACTGCCAACGCAGCAATACATTAGCCTGCAAAACAGTCATGTCCAATCAATGGTTATCTAATTTAATCCGGACCTAAACTTTCTTCAATCGGGTCCGCCAAAGGCAATCCGGTAACCGTATAAATGGACTATTAGAATGATAAAATTCCATTTGATATTTAAGATGAGGTAGCTTTACTGAAATATTGCAAGGAAAAAAGGAACATTCGATATTTTATTTTCTTTTACTGTTGGTGGGTGTACAATATTGAAGCATTTCATTAATGAAAGACCCTGAAATCTCTAAGTAGTACAGGTTCTTTTGCATGGATATTCTTCCGTATGTCCGTATGTTGTGTTAGTGTATCCCTAATCCTTTTATGTCTGTATGTATATATGTATGTGTGTATATATATATATATTCTTTTCCTTTACTTTCGATGTTAAAATTTGTGTCTGTCTATTGTATTTATGTGGATATGTGCATGTATGCTATATATTTTATACCTTGTATAATATGTATGTGGATTAATGGGTTAAATGGAAGAAGGGACCATTAGGTCTCAATTTCGCCCATATAAAGTCCTTTATCTATCTATCTATGTCTTTTACTGAAGAGAACTTACTGGTTTTGTTGTATTATGATTTTTTCTGGTCAACTTTTTAGAAAACGTGTGGGAAAAAATAGCGAGAATCTATTGAATTAAAATGTACCATGATGGCATTATTTAGCTTTTAAATTGAAATTTTGAACTCATTGCTTTGCGTGATGATTAATTAATCGTGAAATTTATTTTTTCAGGTTACACGAAGAATGTCACTCAGGAAATGTACCGCATAGGTGAGTGAACTTAATTTTTCTTTTACTAGTCCCACCATAACTCATACACTGAGGATTGATCTGCAAAATCTTATGTTTGTGTAGATTCTCCAAGTCCAACGTTTAAAAATGCTGCTCAAACATCACTACGTGTGAAATACCATTGCGTCTCATTGTTCCTCAACCGATGTATCGAATGCGCATTCGGCCCGGAGGACCAGCCATTTGATCTTAATTGTCGATTACATGTCGGTTGTTTGCGTGCATTTAAACGTTAACTTGTGGGTGTGCGCTTGCAGCCGTTCGTTTGTTCATGCATACGGGGGTGGATTTTGTTTGCGTGCGAATGTACGTATGAATGTGCGGGTGCAAATAATTGGTATGAGTTTGATTGTATTTATTCGTATGAGTGTGCGTGTGTACACACGAGTATGCGCGTGCGGGTGCGTGCCTGTGCAAATGAACGCGGGTGCGTGCGTGCGCACTTGTGTGTCATCTAGCCCTCAGACTCTCAGATGAATCCGACTCTCGCTTGTCATCAGTGGAGTGTGCAGTGCGGCACAGTTCGAAGCACTGAACCCTGTGGCGGTATCCTTAGCCATTCATACCCTGGTGCTGGTCATTCCTCCCACTCTCCTTCCACGCACGCGTGTGCATATATGTCATCAGGGTCATATCTGTGGGATGACCATAACTGTCAGGCATGCAGTCACGGATTCTTGGGTTTGGCTGGTGGCTCGGGTTAGGCACCCAACCGTATATAGTATGCTCCGACCGCAGTTTACTTCATCCGTGGTGCGTAACTTTTTTTTAATTATGCAAAGAGTTTACCGCTTAATCAGGGAATTACCATAGGATAAGAGGTTTTGCGTAATCGGAAATCAAGGTAACTTGAAATGTACTCAAAATATCAAAAACAATCAGGTAATAGTCAATAATAGACGGAAAGGAAAACAAAACGATTAATTTTCGTTCATGACAGTGGATGAGAGACTACTGTTAGAAGAAATTCGAAGAAGGTAAGATAAAAGAGTGCAGAAGATATTGAGAGAATAGGGGATGCTGAAGACGGTGATATAGGTTCAATGTTTGCAAATTGAATTAGAGGAAAGGAAAGATTTTGGATTGAATCAAGAGAGGTAGAAGCTATGAAGAGCTAAATAATGAGTAATCATAATAAGTTGCGAATATAGGGTTTTAAGGATATTTTTGTCACCTAGGTTATATCTTATGAGTAGAATATTTTGTAGTGCCAGGGTTCAAAAAATAAGGTTACAAAACAGGTTTAAAAATTGAAAGCAGTCCGAATATGTTACGTATTATTTCCTGCTGCCACTGTGGCTGTTACGTATTATTTCCTGCTGTCATCACGAGTTTTAGAGAGAAAAAATATGTTTTCATTGAACCGAGTTCTAAATGCTATTCCCTATTACTTCCCTTAGTAATCTCACCTACCAATGTAATGTGGATTAAAAATATGGTAGTTCAGCGTTAGACCTTTACGATTTTTATTAATCCAGCTGGTAAAATCATGCAAGCAATCCACATGCCCAAAACCGCTCCCATCCCAGGTTTTAAAATAGTCATTTGACCACTTACTATGTTGATGATTTCCACATTTTTCCATTTCCAAATTTCCACATTCTGGCGCCGGATTTTCCCTATGTAAGACGGGACAACGAGCTTCCTGCCAGTCTTGACCTGAGGACGCCATCAGGATAGCCGGCGAAGCTGTTGTGAATTTAAACGACATACGCTGACGCAGCCCGAAAAATCTGGAAATCATCTACTCATCGCCGCGGAAACCTGCGAACGAACTTACTATGTAGGTTCAGTAGAAAATCTATAACGAATTGGGTGTAATATGGTTGTGCTCAGTTTATTCCAATATTAAATCCACCAGCTATAGATTTAAAAATCCGAAGGCCTATTCAATATTAGATCCAATTACAGTAAAAGAATCGTATAAGTCGAGGTTTCGTGATAATAATTAATAATTAGGTGAGTGCAAGCAACAGTTGAGGCCATTTGTACTTTACCGATGGATGGGTAATTTTGTTTGGGGTATGATTTTTGTGTAATGTAGGGAAGATGGAGAGAAGAACCAGACCACAGATTCAGTCTACTATGAAAGAAAGGCGTCGGAGGGTCGAAAATTTAAACATCCCTTTCGACTGACAGCGTGGTTTACCCATATTAAATTCCACATAGCGCCTCAAGAAGGGATCGGAACACCAATGAGAAATCCTGTCACTGCCGGCATTCAAAACCCGATTCCTCGGGCTGAAATCCCAGTTCATTAGCCAACCCAGCAACCCTAAATCTTTCATATAGTGACTATAAAAAAATCCTCTCCATAGTTTTTTTCTTGAAAATATTTCCCAAATTTTTTCAAGAAAATATTTTGATGAAGTTTCTATAATACAGCTCTGTAGATTTTTCCAAGATGTTATCTCCTTATAAACTCTTAAAACCAACGTATTAAATATTTCTTATCTATAGTCGATGTTTTTTCCGTCCGGTAAAATGTGTCATATTTACTCACATCACACTTTTTGGGGAAAGTACAGAGTAATTTTCAGTGGTCTTTTTAGGCAAAAGTTGGATAAAGCAATGCAAGCACTAGTGGAGACATTGATCCATTCTATTTCTTTGTCCATCGTGACGTTGCACCCGTCCCTATCCCCTTACCGCCACGCCCACTGATCACGTGATGAGAATGAGTGAAAGCAATTCTCTCAGCCCTTCAAGTCCGGACGAGAATTTCAATGAACTCGTGTCGCCCGCGTCTTAATTAAATGACCTCGATCGCGCTGACCTCCGGGAGCTGATACCACGGGCGAAGTGGGAGGGGAAGGGGTCTCTTGATCTCATTAATCCTTCGTATCCCCCAGGTCACGTGAAAATATTAATTTTTCACCAACAGCATTCAATGAGAAACGTAATTGTGGAGAAGATGGTGGTGTGACGAGGGATTAGAATTTGTTAATATGCTGGCTTCGTGGTTTTCTTGGTGACCTTAAGTTCCTTGGCCCTTCATTATATTGGCGGCCAACGGTACTCGACTTTTACGGCCCCGTTTATCAAGATAACGATGGGTAAGTGTCTGTCAGTAAGGTTGAACCGTGAGGAAGCGTTATAGCGAAGACACTATGAGGAAAAAGCAGGTTGTCATACGGGACTGGCACAGGCCAGCCGAAGGCGTAACAGATATTTGGATTCGAAAACGGACAACGGTGGTGAGGAGGTTAATATTTTCGCCTGCCTCTCCTACTTGCTGTTCACGGAGTGGTGATGGAGATAATCGGGCACTTGTTTCATATAAGAACGTTTGTTTGTGTATCTATACGTGTGCGTCCAAAAATATTTGGCCTGCTGCTAGAAAACCCAGGAATTAAAATTTTGGCAAGTTAGTAGATTTTTATCGTAAAATTTTATAATATAAAAGCCCAGACAGAGTTGACACCGTAGACAACATACCATAATGGTATATTTTCTACAATTGCCCCGGAAAATGCACACATAACAATGCGTCTCTGAATCATTTCAATATTTAGCACCAGCTACGCACCGTGTTGTCCTTTAATTGTGCCTATGTTTTAATGGGTGTCCGTGCGTAAATAAAGCAGATTCTTTATCATATCGGTCAATGAATACATGAAAGTTAAAGTAAAGTGGGTTAAAGAATAGTTACTATTTGTTTTTTCAACAATTATTTTACTTCATTTTATGTGTTTTTGATGAACGAGAATTCGTCTTTGGCGATTAGTATGAACAACAGAATCATTATGGACGACATAAACGGCAAAAGAGCATTTGAAAATGGATACGCCATATACGAAAGCTAAGCCTGTTGATCTAATTAACGCTTCATAACATTGGAGATGGAAAACCTACCAAGAAACAGTAACAAATCTGCCATTTTCTCTAGATGTTAGAAATGGCACAATAGTAACTACTTGTTATTTTGATACGCGTTACTCACTCGGACCCAAACTAACTCGTAATCAGTCTGGGAAATACTCGTTACATTTATGTTTCAGGCACACTCATATTCATGGTTTCGATACAAAGTATCGGAAACCAATTTTTTTGACGCGACTATTGCAGCGAGTAGGCTCAGTGGTGAGCGTCTGACCTTCAACACGTGCCAAGCGCATGCGAGTGTTTCGTTCAGACTAGTCGTGTTTTTAGTGAACCCCTGTCGAGTGATTCGGTGCGAGCGCAAAATGCAGCAAACGATTGAATAGCGGCACACCAAATAATTTGGTGTTTGACTGGGAAAATCGGGTGTCGAGACGTTGGGTATGATTTGCCAAGCGTTCAAGAATGAAAGCATGTTAAAAACGGTATTTTTTAAATAGCACAAGCTCTTCAAAGATAGCCGAGAGAGTGTAGACGACAAACCCCGCGCTGTAGGGTCGTCGATGTCAAGAACCGACGACAACGTGCTGAGTGTGCGTGGATTCAGACCGACGGTTAAGCATGCGCATAATTGCAGATCGTATTGGCATTGATAAGATGGCAGTTCACTCCGTTATCACTGAAAATTTGGCGATGCGAAAGATCCACGCTAAACTCGTCCCGAAGGAACCCAGTCACACCTATAAAAAGACACTTTTCAGGAGTGATATGGTGGAATAACATGATTAAATAAAATGGGCAATTTTCCACAAAAATAAAAAAAATTATTAGTACGACCGGTTTCGATGCAACTAGATCATCATCACTAGAAAACCAGATGATGATGTAGTTGCATCGAAACCGGTCGTACTAATAATTTTTTTTATTTTTGTGGAAAATTGCCAATTTTATTTAACCAGCCACACCTGCTTCAAAGTAACCGATTACCTGAAAAAAACGGCATCGCGACGATCCCCCAACCCCCTTACAGGCCCGAATTGGCACCAACAGACTATTTTGTATTCCCAAAAGTGAAACCATCTCTCAAATGACACCACCTAAGTGCCGTCAAAGACGCTTGGACGCGTATTCTTAAGGGTCTTCCGGAATCTGCCCCCCAGGGAGCCTTAGAGTCATAGAAAAGCTTCTGACAAAAGTTTTACCATCAATGAATTTACTTAGAAGGATACCAAATAGTAGTAATATCCAAAATACTCGAAAATATATTTTTCCAAAACTTTTCCCGATAGTTTTTATACAAACCTTGTATGTCCCACCCAGTAGAGATCATTAGTGAGAGTAGCGCCTAAGTATTTAATTGAGCTTACAGTTTCTGTTTTGGTGTTTCTGTTGCAGTAAGCGTTCAGGAGGGAACTACTCTAATTCCAAAAAATCATTTAAATTTTTTATTTGATTATGATATGTAGTGTCGCACCAGCATGTTGGATTGAGGTCATCTGCTTAAGCTGCTTTATCTTCAGGACTATGGATACATCTAAGTCACTGCATCGTAGGAAAATAAATGTATCTTATTACTAACCTTGGAGTTAATGTCGTTAACGTAAATAAGGAATAAAAAAGGTCCGGTAACACTTTTCTGAGGAGCACTCGGGTGGCTTCTACTGCTATACGTACGAGTATATGTAGAAGTAACTCCAGCTACACCCAAGCTGTGTAATTTTACTGGAATCAGAACTTTTTGCGAACCCATGGACGGCACAGGGAAGTTTCTCCTACCCTATTCTTTGCAATTCACACACCGCTGGGCTTAGTTCGGGTAAACTCTACTCCTATCAAAACCAACCTTCTGTTTGATTACTCTGGTTACTTACTCACCTTATCTCGTCATTTATAACGCCTGCGTAAAGTGAGCGTACTTTTTTTGAACTTTGAAGCTTTTGAACCGAAAAAGCTCTCATATACGATATTTCCCTTGAACTCCATAGAGCATGTATCCATTGATTTCCTTGTTTGTTTTTTCATCCATGTGTACATGATTCTTGTCAAAATATTGTCAAGGTTTTTTTTCAAGTGTCTATATCTACGTCTACACAATGTAAGGTCATGGAATGAGACAGTGTACGCGTTCACTGTACTCGTAAAGTTGCGGAACCGTACGGCACATGCATTACTGGTAGTTGTAGAAAAACTTCTCTTATATGAGGCAATGAAACATTTCGTGTCAAATTTGTGAAGAAGAGACCACTGTCATTAGTAGGGAGATTTTTCTTCTGTAGACGAAAACTCTCCACCAATGAGAGCTTTTGAGTATAATAAAGAAGAAAATAGAAATAAGGACTCGCAAGGAACAAAAGGGAACGTTTTGTACACGTTTTACTTTTTCTATCTCTCTCTCTCTTTCTGTGGAAAATTGCCAGCTTAATTTTTTCGAAAACTCATTGGTATTTTATTTTTGAATTATACTATGTTACTCACAAATTTAAAAAACTGCTCTTCCCAAGGTTTTATCACTTCAGTAATGTTTTCAATACTTCCTTTGGCCTTCTGTATGATCAAGTTCTAAAAAGCTGCCTCAAAATCGGCTTTCAGCGTCTCAGTTTCTCATTTATCCCCTTCATCAATAGTGTATTTATGTTCAACTACCTTTGCGCTGCGTTATTTACCACTTTAGGGCCGCTCCAAGGACTCTTTCCATACTTTATCCTTCAATTAAAATTTTACCGTTCTCATCCCGAATCGCATTGCATCATGGTTTATTCCGCTGAAAAGGTTTCTCATTCTCCTCTAAGCTGTTTCAATATATCCCTGCACGGAATTGTTTTGTACTTCCTCATATAAATTATTCATTCGCTCCTCCCTAACTTTTCTTGCCTTCCGGCTAATCGCATTTCTTATCTTTTTATGCTTCCACCGCCTTCAGTCTTTGCGTTCATTTATTTTTCTCTCTCTTCCATTAATCTCTTCTCTGTGACCCCGTGCTTCCCCTTGATGGCTTTCTTTCTACTTACGGTTTCCCTTGCAACTTTAAGTAGTCCACTTTTAATATTCTGTCATATTTTCTCTTTATTCTCCCATCTTGTCTCGTTATTCCATGACTGCTTCCCTTTAAGGGTACCCATGGTTGAGTTCTTTTCCATTTTTTCCCCTGATACGTCTTCATTGTATCTTGTTTTCTTCGTAGTCTTTTATTTGAATTGATGGTTCATTGTAGTAATTTCTCTGTCATACATAACGTATGCTCCTGGGAATCTGTTCAATATCATATTTCTTTCAATGATTATCATAAAGGATGTAAATGTTTGGTTAAAGTTGACGCCGTGTTCTACTTTCAGCCTACGTTTTTTGACCATGTGTGACTCTACATTACTTGGGGGAATATCTCGATAGTTTAATAATAAATTTAGGACGTTGCGTATGAGGCATATTGCAATTATCCCGCGTTTGTACGGCGTACGCAATCCTAGTGATAAGACAATGAAACATGAGTAAGCGATGAAGTGAAAAATCGGTCATATCTGTTGGATCGGTCAGTATTGCTGTTGGATTCCTTCAGTACGGATTGAGGATTTAGTGTAAATTTTCCGTTTTACGGAAAGTAAACAATTTCAATTTAAACCCTTGAATTATGACAAAAAAATGTTGATTTATTCAAACTCGAGTGTAATTCCTGTATTGATTTTGGAACTGAGGCGCCGGCCAGCATTTTTAAAGCTGGCGTCATGTGGATTCTTTGTGTCAAAGAAAATTTACTGAGATGACGTAATATCTAAACATTTGCTTAAACGCTGAGGATTTTTTCTTGGGTTTTGAATTTCTAAAATATTATAAGACACTCCATAATATATTACATGTCAAGCCGTGAATTCATTTGAGAAGGGTGAAGGAATTAGCATAGAGGAGGGAAGAACGAAGGGTGGTTTCTGGGAGGGAAAGGGTGAGAACGAATGACTCCCATCTTGGGATTTGTAAACTTCGAACAGAATGTTGGTTCGTTTGACTTTTGCCCATACATCTCCCTCAAAGTATTCGACCTCTAGGGAGTGAATTTTGCCCTCCTGTGATCCTTCGAGCAGCGAAACCGCGGGACTGAGACGGGTGCTTCGGCGTACCCTCCGACAAACTGTATATATTCGCAAGCGAAATTGACGTCTGGCCTTCTGAAACACCTCCTCTCACCCCCGCAGCCCCAGTCACTACAGCAAAGCCAATTCATTGTGTGAGTCGAAACTTTGTGGAATCAGCGACGGATCATCATCGACATTCATCACTTCAGTGGGTTAGGGTGTCTTAGGCTGTCCACGTCGACCTCCACCAAGCAAGCCTCTCCACTCTTCCTCAACTCTGACATTCACCTCATCGTCTGTGTTTCAGTTCGAAAATTGCTTGACGCTGGTATTCCTAGCCTATATTTCCTAATGTTAACTCCCTAATTAACGCCTGGAGAGGGATTTGTACCCAACTTTCATTTGCTCTATATGCTTTTCACTACATTACTGAAAGCGGAGAGACATAAGAATATTTTGAAGAGTTTTTATTGAAGTGAACCATAGACTGGGGCCGTCACAGGTATAAAGGTCTAGTCACAGGTATAAACGCGTAGGAGTCTTGTGCCGGTACCTAGGATAACTGTCCTAGCTACTGGTACCAGCACCTGGCCCAGCACCTAAGGTCGCACGCTAGGTTCACTGGTGGCATGGTTTTTTTGTGGTATGTACGATCTCCTGAAATATTTTATATAATTAAATAATGGCAAGTTATATCGGCGCCTAGAATAACAATAACATCCTAATAGTTTGGCCCTAGGTGATAGTATATAGGATTGTTGCTAAAGGTACTAGAATCAAGGTACTACAGCTAATATTTAAGGTGCCCGAAATGGGTGCTGGTACAGATGAGTTGGATCCTAGTTTTCTACTTTTGCCTGACTCTGCCTAATGCACTCCCACGTTGCCGAAAAACGTTACTATTATCTCTTTTATTGCATCACATTAGTCAACCTGAAGGTTGGTTTTGATAGGAAGGATTAGCGTTCCCCTCCTAATTAGCTCTCCACGGCGTGTGAAATTTAAACATCCGGATAGAGGCGGAGCAGTTCCTTTACCCGTATTTTAATTACAATGCTACCTAAAAATAATCTCCTTTTCGTCAAAGGTCTATAGAACGTCGATTTCTTTCTGTCAAATATGCTTTTACGTATATGTAACAGGTGCAATCCCTCAATATGGGACTGAGCTTCATTATATAATTCCCTCTTTCCATCGAAAGGTGTGACAAATCGTTATTTCACGAATATTTGACAGCTCGATTTTCCCACCGGGTTCTAAAAAACAATATGGATACTGTCCACAATGTCTTACAGACATTTTTTTAGACCATTATAGCCACCAAAGGTTCACTTGTGGTCTTGAAGATCTTTAGAATGGTTGCCAATATATGCTATAGATCGGAAGCGAAAGACCGACATTTTTTCGAGAATGTTCAAGCGCTACTTTTTCCTCGAAGTAATTGATCGTCACGCAAAGTTTTTCAATTGGCATATTCTGCCAAATAGGACACCATCCAGCACTGAGACCAGGCGCAAAGTGCACTAATTTCTAACCCAAACTCCAATTTTTTAGATATCATAATTTTAGCAAAAAATACAGCGTGCAGTACATAAAAAGTTTCCGATTGTTTTTAGAATGTAAATATTAGTATAAGACGTATGAGCCAATAGCAACAAAACACTTATTCACAGAAGATAGGATATAACGTAGGTAGTTATATTATTTGAGACATAAATTTTAGATAAATATATAGATGGCATACTAATTAAGCCTCGGCGGCTAAAGGTACGAGTGCAAAGTGTATGGGAGGTTTTTGGTAGCGTTGAGAAACATCCAGAAAAAATATAAATTTGCTAGCAAGAGTACCGAATTCAGTGCCAAAACTATTTCATTCATTTTCTAATATATTTTGCTTTTTGCCAGATTTGTCCACGCCTTCTTTCCAATTAATGAGCTTGCCGTGCTCTAAATTAATTTGTCATAAGTTAATTGATTGGGTCGCGGGAGCCCATGAGTAGACTACCGAACGTGGGACTATCGACTGGAGGGATCGGGTTCGATTCCCGGGTAAGTCTCTCTGAACACCATCAGCTCAACTCAACCTGTGTGATTTTTGGGTTACCAGATATTCCTGGGAAACAATAACCGGCCCAGGGAAAGGAACTGGCACACCTAGCCCGATGTGTAAATTTCACACACCGTCACCATCACCTAACAAACCAACCCTCGGGTTCATTACAATGTTCATGGTTTAAGTTAAGTGACTCGTTATCATCATTGTATCTTTTTCCTATCTGCAGTTTTATGCAAACACCTTTGACACATTTCGCGCGTTCAAACGTGTTTGAACACTAACCGGAGGGTACGTATTTGTTTCCTGGGTACGCTTCTGTGCGCCTGCAGTGTTTTGGATACATATTGTAACTAACAATCAAGAAAAACTTTCTTTTTGATACTGCATGCCTAGTGAGTAATTACTTTATGTCATACGCCCTGCGGTGGCTTGAAAAGCACCACGTAGATGTAGAAAGTTTTCAACTCAAGGTTGCGACCATGTGCAGTCATCTCGCCCGTAGTCGCGGCGGCTTAGATGTGTGGGAACTTTTTGTTAGAGATGAAGATCAATATCCATGCTCAGTGAGGAAAAGCTTTCAGCATACCTCATGCGACGAAAACTTGTCAAGGCTCTGTTTTTTTGTATTTTGGGAATTCCTTGCATCGAATCGCTTATAATTACTCGCTGTTTCCAATATAAACAGAGAGGTGCCCTTACAGAGGCATCCATCGCAACATGCTGAGCTATCCAGATAATCTCCTGAGGTTCCTGTGACCCACACTGGTTGTCTCGTTTCTTACCTCTCTCAATGAAAAATTCGTTCCGCTATTGGGTTCATCTTCGGATTCTAGCTCATTTCTCATTCAATATTTGTTTTCGTGTTGTTCTTAAGTCGTGCATCATATAGAAGTCGCTGCAGCAGCCATCAGTACTTGAATGAAACTTCAAGCGCAGCCCCGGTCTTGGAGTGTGAGATAAAGGGAACACTTGAAAACAACTAATACGTGCTGCATCACGTGATGAAAGCAAGGCGATTCATGTATTGGAAGCTTAGGAAAATGCCAAATGCGTGGGGGAACGGGGAATGTCGTGTCGGTTGTCGTGGTAAATACGAGGTTTCGTCTCTATTCATTCAATAATCTGAAGACAAATCGATTTAACTCTTTTATTTTCCTCTTCGCTAATAGATTTTGTGCCGGTGTTCGAGAACTACGGTGTGTTCCGCGTAAATGTAACGAAACAGGGTGTTCCTTTTTTGAGTTTCGAGTTCTCAAAGCAAAGGATGGGGTGGGGGGGGAGAGAGGATCAGATATTTCGCAAGTTACTCACGCCGTTTTTATTTTTCCTTGCCTACAAAGAGTGCGGCCGGTAGTCTTCTTCTCTGGGAACCTCCTCAAGTTGTGCGATCAGCCCAGTCCCACACAAACACACCGGTGCATTCAAACCACCCCCTCCCTTTCCCTTCACTCCTCACGAACGGATTCGCGCGATTAATTAATGGACGCTCCCCAGAGCGCCATAGATGCCTCGATTGGAAGCGCACCCGGAAAGAGAATCAACAAGAGTGCGCAGGAGATAAATCGGTGGTGAGATCACGGGGGCTGGGAGGAGGGGGTGGAAGCTTTTGACGAGTGAATGCCGTGTCTCCTCCGCGCCTTTCGAGTGCGGGATTGCGATAATCTCTTGGATTACCGGGGCTGTATGTATAATCAATCCCTCCGATCTGCGGATTCGGTGCATTCAGATGCTACGTGCGACACGGTGTGCAATTTCCGTGTTCTAAATGAACGGCTAGGGTGTTTTTTTTTAGGTCGAGTGAATCTTAGTCAGGTTATCTAGGATGAGCAGAGATCGGAGGATGCCAGGATGAGTGTGAAATGAATGAATATAGGAATCTATGATAAATGTAGAATAAATGTATCAAGTATAATTGAGGTCTGAGGATACTTCTGTTGAGAAAAGTCTTTGAGTTGAACGCAAAATACTCATGAAAATTAGACCGACTTCTGAATGCGTTGCTTATTTGGCGAATGCGTTCCTAAAAACTTTAGAACTCTGAGGAAAGAAAAATTTGGAGACTGACTTTTTTATGTTGCTAAATTTATAAAATCTACTTGATTATTAGAACTCAATCGAGTCTATGTGCTAGTTGCAGTTATTTTACTTAGGTATTCAGGTAAAGTTGGTAAAAATACTAAATCCAAACATTTTATCTTTTAAGTCGGCGTCCGATTGCCGACCTATATTTCCGCATAAACTCTTTCAAACCGTGCATCTATCGCATTTCACGCGGATATAACAGACTCGACGAAACTTTTAACGGAAGTAGAAAACGTTAACGTATAATCCCCACTGTTCACAAATAGCCGACAACGCTTATTTTGTGTTTACCCTTCGACGTATTTACTTTATGCTGATTCGAAAGGCTCGAGATGGAATTAGGTTCCCACAGATCCTGGATTGAAATTGAAACAAAAGTCGACAAAGTCAACAGCGCTCGATGATCCGCGGCTCCAATCACCTTAATTAGGCACGAGATTGATGAGGCGTGTGTGCTTTTCGCGCGTTGCCCGGAGCCCCGAAAGTGGACCACGAGGTGAATGGACAGCGCTAACGGGCGCGCCATTGGGAGGGATGTTGTGTTGATCTGTGGGGAGGGAGGGGTCGGGAAAGAGTGGCTTGAGGGAGAAAGAGATGGGGTTGGATGGGGCATGAACCCCGGAGGATGGCGGTAGGAGGGGCCATTGGCCTCATCCGTCTCGGCGGACTTTTCTTCCCCCCTCGGTGGAATGGGTCGCAGGGCAAAGAGTTCGCCCTTCTCCGTCCGCCGACACCCGAACCGCGAGAAGTAAAGAGAGGGGCGTCAAATTTGTAGGATCCCATGTACCCAAGCATTTACTAAAAGCGACGCGTGTCGAGGAGGGATAGCTGAAGATTATCGAAACCTTTCTTGTTATTTTTCTACCGCAAACAGAATAGGGAAATGAAATCATCTTCTGCTTATGCAATTATCAATAGGGGACATTGGTTGGCCGCGATTCGACACTTCTCTCGTATTATCTCCTCTTACATCGTTTTTCCAATGACTCCAGCATTCTACATCTTTCATTATCTGATCCATACACTACAAATTTCACCTTTCCTTTTTTTATAAATTCACAGTGGAATAGGTCGCTTCGGTAGCTTGAATCGCTTCAGCGGGTATCTAGGGACTCACGTGAGCATTAACACTTCTTTGTTATACCGATTAATCTCCATTTCCTGCATGCCATAGTAGTAAAGATATTATTCAATTTTAGCCTATGATAAAGCAATCAATTACTCTTAGAAATATTTACGTTTTATCTAAAGAAAATTTCTGGCTGGTTGCGACGTTACACGGAAGAGGCTTTCTTCATACAAAACAAACACTGTACTCCATACTGAAAATATTTATAGTTAATATTACTGTGAATACGATCTGTAAATTCGATCAAATTCCATTGAAATCTGAATGCGACACGAAAAGAAAAAAAACATAAAAAGGACGAAAAAATTCAGTTGATAGCTTCTTTAATGAATATTTCAAAATAAAGATTATGGATGTGAGATTCTTCATCAAAATTCAGATAAAAATGTTGATACGAGATTCTTAACTCAGCTCATTTGTAGTCATATTCCATTGTTTTGTGGCTGGAAAGTATGCTACGTTAATTATACATGGTACGTGCCTGTCGAGATTCATCATCTTCTTAAGATTTGATAAAATTTCTTGTGAGCTGGTCACTAGGGATGATATGATGCTGGTCGTTAACTATTATGTTTTTTTAGGTTTTTTGTTTTTAAGTAAAATCCAATATTTTCCTTGAGTGTTCGTAGTATCACTCCACAATATCATTCTCTAGCTGGGGGTCTTCATAATCTCCATAGGATAAACAGCCTAAGAGAAAAGCACTTATTACCGTCTCGAGCATAAGGTTCAATCATTGCAAAGATTTTATTAGCCTTAGAAAAATCAATAAAATAATTTAAGTAATTACTTGAGTGAAAATGAAAAATTATTCTCAGGAATTTTTTGTATATTCAATATATTTTTGGAATGATGTTCAGGGAGAGTAAAAGTTAATATTATGAAATTATAATGAATCACTAAGGTTTTCTTTAAAAAAGTTAAGCACACATTCTCATTCATTTGTGATATTTAATACCTCAATGATTTGTATATTCTATGAATTCATTTCATATGTATCCTCGTATCAATTACATTACTGTTTTTTTTAATTTTAAATACCTGGCCCTAACTTCGGCGACGCTGTGGCCCACTTCGTTAAAAAATATAATTTTGAAGTCAACGCTCTCGAGGAGCACTTTATCGACTCCTTGCCTCTTTTTGAATTTCGCACGAGCGGAAACTGGTCCTCAAACTCGAACAGCCTGCATGACGACAATTATAGCTTCCCGTCACAATCGAAAAATCATACCGACTCAAGAGTAGCTTTTTGATTGTGCCACGCGTTGGCAATAAATGGAGTATCCGCGCATGAATACACCAAAATGCAAGTTTTCAACAAATGCTCCATACATATTTGTGGCGCTTATTATTCCGTGAGAGTAGGGAGAAATACTACAACGACTAGTAACGTTCCTCAGAATTTCCAAGTCAGTTTGAGGAAGGATTCGGTCGCGTGCGACGTCAGAATGTCTGGTAGTCTCGTTGCACATTTGAGCCCGAGAATACGGAAATTGCGTCATCATGTGTTGCTGTTCCCATATCCGCTAAAGTCTAGAATCAAGAGTAGGCATAGAGAAGGAATATGATGTCGATATTAATAGCCTAACGACAACAAACACTTCACAAAAAGATAGAAAAAGCATTAAAGGAGACAAAATTAAAGAAATTTGTTAGAATAGATGATGTAAAACTATTCAGAGACTTAGAATAACAAGGAAGAGTTTTTGTGATCTTATTTGCAGAATTTACAATGGAGGTTTGGCCGAAGACTTTCTTAAATTAGTATTAATACCACCCAAAAAAAATAAAAACACTAAGTGGTAAAGATACGTGGGTGGTCTGAAAAGTTTCCGACTCAGAAAATTTCAGAAAAAATGTCTTGTATCTTTGTTAGACCGGAAACGTTTCAGACCACCCATGTAATTAATACTGTACGTGTAAGACTGTAAATATACATAAGACTGTAATGCATATGCATAAGATTGTAAGAATGATTAAACGCGCGGTAGTGATATTAATTAAGTTAATCAACAAAGGGATATAGAAAGGAGTGAATGAGTCGTTAGAAGAAGATTTTGGCTTGGCGTGAGAAATAACTAGGTACTCGTGGCATCGTAGAAATAATACGGTCATTAGTGGAACGGACCTTTAACACAATTGTAAGAGCACAAACTGCATGTATTTGTATGCTTCGTGAATTTGGAGAAGGCATTTTACAGAATAAACTGACTATTATAAATTAAGATTTTGCAGAGGGTTGTTGTTGACTGGAAAGATAGACGACTTATCCGATACTTGCTGATGTTACACATGTGCGGATAGCAAATAGAAAGTCGAAAAGAACAGTGCAGTGCAGTGTAGATGTAACACTTACTACAATTACTTAAACATAAGGCATCATTATGAATAGTTCGGAAACTTGGTCGTTAAGGCAAGAAAATAAGACTTAGATTGAGTCTCAGAGAGGATTAAGGATTGCAGTCTTTTGAGATTTGGGGCGGAGAAGAATGAAGAACATACAATGGATGCAAATGGAAACATCCGATAAAGTCGTATGCATCGTAGGAAGAGAAAGACGGCTGTTGGGTGAAATTTTAAGAAGGTAAAACAAGGGAATGTAAAAGATACTGAAAGGGAGTGGTGTGATGAAGAAGAAGTTTAAAAAGGGAATCCTTAAAAAAGCAAGGCATAGCGAGAAAATGATTAGTAATTTAGGATGGCAATAAGGGAGGTAAAAGCTCTCCTTCCAGTATTAAATAATGATTTATTGTAACTTATGTATAGGGCTAGAAGATACTGTTGTTATGTTAGTCAGGAATTATGAGTACAGTATTTTGTAGAGCATGGGCTCATTAAAAATCTACCTTAAGCCGGTAAATAGCACACGAATTCCGTTGCAAAAGTGATAATTTTCCCACAAAAGCACATTAACTGGTTGCATTAGCAATAGAAGTGGTCTCGCAAAACGCACTCGTCGACTAGACTACCGAGAACAGACTGGAAACATTAAGTCACGGCTTGACCCTGTTACATGAGAGCAAAATCGTAATTTCCGGTACTGGTGAAGCTAGCCCAAAGTTTGTTATCTGTCCTCTCCTTTGGCGTGCACTCCGTCCGTTTATCATCAGACCAAGCCAAAACACAGGCCACGTTTGGCTTGTATCCCCTGTATGCTGCTCGTAGTGAGAATATCGCTAATGTAAAATTATATTGCGCCTTCCCTAAAATATTTTCACAGTTCGTGTTTGATTCTTGGAATTATTTCCATCCTAGATGAAAATATAAGATCATCCGCAAATATTTTCTGCATTGTTTGTATTTTTGCTTAAGGGGATTTTCGCTGTAACCAAGGTATTGTGCTAACCAAGGTATCTCACTAAACTAGGTTTTGCACAAACCAAAGTTTTGCACTAACGATGGTTGTCCTGAATTAAGAAGCGTGATAATACGTTGAAATATCGTATTATATATTCTGGCCAAAAAGTAGTAGGACTTATTTTTTTCCCGGATAGACGGACGGACGGCCGGCGGATCCTCTGGCTGGGTTCGAGGGAGGCAAGTCTCAGGAAAGGCTGGAGATCGGTGACAACTGCCTCCCAGCCTTTTCGGAGTGCGGAGGGTTCGTTTGCAAAACCTCTATTACGTGATTTCGTTACGCTTCGTGATGAACCGGTTATTGAAACAGCGCTACGCCATCAAATTTTGCGTGAAACTTGGTAAAACCGGTAAAGAGACGCATGACATGCTCAAGGGAGCTTATGGTGAAAATTCCATGGCTAAATCGGGTGCTTTTGAGTGGTACAAGTTTTTTCGGGAGGGTAGAGAAGATTTTGAAGATTCCGAACGTTCAGGGCATTCTTCGACCTCAAAAAGTGACGAAAAACTTATAAGAGTGAAGTAAAACAGTTTCTGGCGTAACTTGGTGGAAAATCTTCATACTGACCTTTTAACGGAACCTAGGTAGTAAAAATTAAAAAGTTTATGTGCAAAAGTAAAGTGGTTTTATTATTAAAAGAGTGAAGTATTTTTTCGCCTCGGAGATTAAGTGTTCGCATGGTTTTTAGTGACACTGAAATCCCTAAAAGTGACATCGATCGACTTTTGACCGAAAAGATGGGTATCGAAAGGTGTATGCAAAGTTGTTGCCGTGAGTGCTCTTGGACGAACAAAAGAAAACTCACACGCGGATCTGCCAAGAGCCTCTCAACCGTGGTTCAGCCACCTACGGCCCTGACGTTGCCTCACCAGATTTTAGCCTCTTCCTCCATCTCTAATTCGTACTGAAGGACGGTTCCACGGCTCGGTGGAAGCATTACAACAGGCTGTTACGAGGGAGGTTATCAGCATTACAGGCGCCGCCTTCCAGAAGGTGCACGATGCGTGGAAAACCCGCTAGCAGCGGTGTGTGGACGCACAAGGCTACTAGTGCTACTTTTAAGATTTTGAGTGAATGTATCAATTCTGCCAATAATGTTTTTAATCGACTCAGCCCTGCTAGTTTTGGGATAGACCTTGTACGCGCGTTAGCCGAGTTGTCGGCGGTTGCCATATGAGTCATTCGCGACATTAACGATTCTGCCGATGTGAGCGAATGCTCTAGGTACCAGGTAAATAGAGATGGGTGGTCTAGGAATCATGGAGGGTGATTTTTTGTATATTCTAGAGGCTTGCCGACCTATCCAAAAGTCACCGAAACGGAAGGTTGTTATGTTCGTAATTTGCAGAATTTACCCCTTTTTGACTCGTCTTCCCTATCCACTCTCCCCTCACAAATCATTTCCACAAATCTATGAATCAGCAGTAGAATTATTAGCTCCAAAATTCAAAACGAGAAAGCTTGGTATTCCATGTGAAAGTTCAGCACATGGATCTCCTTATTCCAAATGTTCTTTTCCATGGACTAATCCCCACCTGTTATCTCGACACTAATTATTAGGGACTTCTCGAAATATTTGAAAGTAAATTTCTCATCGAAGTCTTAAATACTTTGTCTTTTAAAGAATAAATTGATTACTTAATACAGGATGTTATTTAAACAGGTTCCACTGGAACAAACTAAATTATTTTTTTTATTTTTCACAGTCGTGATAATATTTATATTTCCGTTCACTCTTTGGATTTTTCTGGGCCTTCATCCAAATCTACACACCCATATTCTCGTGATTGATTTGCCAAAAACCACGTTACTTCACGATAAAATATTTTTTTCCTGTTAAAATACTTGAAAATGTTATTATTGCTTTCTTACTTAGGTATGGGGGTTCTATTTCTTAATAACAGCGATACAAAACTATATATAATTGAGGGATTGCATTCTGCCAGGAATGGAATTTCATCCAGATCTAGAAATAATGTGGCAAGAAAAGAATGTTTAAGTGGCCCACTCCAATTTAAACCAGTAGAAATTATTTGTCAACGTAGGTACAGCAGAATTGTCAGCTTCGACAACGATTGAATATTGCCTAGGTTAATTTTTTGCGTGTGTAAAAGCTTACGACCCCCCTCTGAAGTACTGCGTCTCGTGGTTTCGTATATTTGCGAAAACATGCAAAATGATAAGTAGTCCTACCAAGTGACAACTAAAGGGTGAAAACCAGAATGCGACAGCAAAAATTGTTTTTTTTTTCAATGCGGACTGAGGTAGCATCGAACCTTAAAGTACCAAATGTAATTCGGTGATAGTTACCCGTCACGCCATTCACTGCGCCATGGCTTCCATAAAGTTATGGGTTGCTTGAGAGGTATTTACGACCTCTGCCGCAAACTGAAAAATTATTTTAGTAGTATTCTTTGAGGCTATTGCTTTGCGCTTATTTACATATCATTATTTTCAGCTCTCTTTTTTCGCTAACAGGATCTTTGATATTATTATGTTTTCAGATGCCAAATTTCTATTGTTGTTTGTACTTCAGGTGGATATGTTCCATATCATGCAGAGAAAAATATAGGTTTTGAATAACCAGAAATTTATGTGTGTTCACTGTGGATGTCTTGTTCTGGTTGCAGCCTCAGGTAATTACGGGCCAAGCTTATATTTCGAAAGATATTTTGCAGTTTTTTTTACTGCCTGTAGCCATGGCATCCACCAGCATATCAAATTATTGGCGCTATCGTCAATACATCAAACATGAATCTATTTTATACAAAAAACATTTAGGTTTGACGAGTTTTCCCTACGATTACCTATTGTTTATTTACATTATATGTTTTGCTGATATAACCATAAAATATTTTACTAAAACTATGAAAACTATATGTATAACAACTTCTTTATTTTATTGGAATCAGATTACATTCATTGAAATGAAAAAATGGCTATAAACACTTTTAACTGATTGATAAATACTCAAATAATTCAAAAGCATCTGTTTCGTTACTGAGCATTTTAACTTTGTGATCTGGGATATATAAAACTATTTTTTACAAACAATGGCTGAACTATTGTATTAATTAATCTTGCAAAAGCATCCTCTTTAACCCCCACATTCTCTGTACAGTTGATGCAATAATAAGGCTCACCCTCCTCCCCCAACCGTTATGCGTTATTTTAGGACAGCCCCATCGGTTCCTTAATTCTTTTTATTTACCCTCCTATAATAATTTACTTCAATATTTCGACGACCTTAAATATTGAAAATTCAGTGTCGCAACAAATTTGCTTAAAAGACTAATGTTAAAACTTAATGAAATATTTTTCAATTATTACATTACTTAATTTTCAGTTTTTTAATGAACTTCTCCACTTTGAGCTACGATATATTGTGTAGAATCGTGTTTATTTTATTTTCGAAATGAATTTTGTCATCAACGCGTCATTTGCTTAAGGTAAAGTAAACGCACGTTTTATAAGGTAGTTATCGTACCCAGTTTACATTTATTTAGTTCACGAATTTTATTCTAAGTCTGATCGTATTTTCTCTTTTTTCAAGTCATCCGTCTTCTTCTTCTAGTCTTCATTTATTTTAAGCTCTAAAATGAGATCTTGGTAAAATTTGTTGTTTCAAGCGTAACTGTATGGAATTTACACTACATATTGAAAATTAAATAAGTAACTATGTATTTCAACGACAATTTGATTAAACTATGACCTAGTTCTCGACGTTGGACGTCATCATCAGGTAGCCATCATCATCACCTGATAATGACGTCCAACGTCGAAACCTAGGTCGTATCTCAATTAAATTCGAGTAGAATTATATAGTTACCTTTTTCATTTTAAATGAGATGTTAGTGTGTAAATCATTGTTCGAAGTTTTACCTAAGTTATGCGACGTAATACAGTGTTTGCCACTTTTTGTTTGACAAATCTAACGATAATTCAATATTGGTGTTGCCTGCAAAAAATAAAATGTATTAGTTTTCTGGGTGTAGCAATTCATGTGGACATCGGTGTAGATTCACTTCCGGTTCCGCTGGAAATTGGCGAAGCCAATCAGATATTGCGCTGGTGTCGGCCAAACTACTACTTCCCGGAGGGACGGCAGGATTCAGGTCTCCGTCGTTGGGCTTACGTTCCTCTCTCTCGCTCTCTGGGGACTGACCCCCACCGGAGCTGCACCGCATTACACCCTCCCATGAGCGACGATGCACGGGGGCTGACGGGAAAAGGAGGTGTGTGAAGGACGTGGTCACCTTGCTCAATATTCCATCGACCTTCAACGTCGACCTGCTCCTCTTCCTTCTCCCTAGTCCTTCGACATTTGATCAATTGATAGATTCATTGAAAATGTCAATGCGTGAGAATATGGATGTACGATTTACGAATTTTCTTGCTTGAATCTCGGGAATAGAGCTTGAAATTACGCGCGTGTTTTAAAATGCTCCGAGAGTTTGTAAACTTGAAGTAACATGACACCTGCGGTAATCGTAAGAAATGGATGAAAGAATGTCTCGAAAACTGAAACGCAAAAAGTCACGCAAGGAGAGTCAGGATCCTCCGCGATTTTTTAATGTGATTACGGACTATTTTTCGGTAGTTCGTTTGTGTAATGCACTCTCCTCCGGGTAGTACCATTGAGGAATTTGGCGCCACCGAAGCGCACCGACGCGAATGATAGAGAGTTAGTGACATCAAAATCGTTCTTCCAGAGGCCTGGTTCTCAAAGCTAAAACTTAGCGAGCTACTTTCATAAAATTTTCTGCTGGTTGCAATAAGCAATTCAGCACTTTTTCCTCGCCTACATCATACAATATATGAATATTAAAATTTTATATTACATTTAAGACTGTATTCAGACGACTTGTAAATAGTCTAGTAACTCCAAGAAAAGGAACATAGGTTGTATGCTATCACGCGAAAACGTGCGTAATAGATACAGTCAGTATAGCGCATCGATCATCATCAATGATGATGATAGTCGTCTATTAAACGTAGTCAAAAGAGTTCCATATGAGTAGTGAATGGTCAGTTCCCGAATCACATTGTGTGAACAATTTTTAATGATCTAATAATATATCATTATAATGATATTAATGATATGTTATTATTATTTTATTTGTATACTGTTTATGAAAACTTAAGCTGTTACCGGAGAAGTGCTACTCATTACGTCACCGAACAGTGCCTAGACCATTTGTTGCGATCGCCAATCGCTTTCTCTGCTGAATGTAGCCATCCTGAGAGATGTCGGAAGACAGAGTGAATATCAGGGAGGAGCAAAAAGATGGCACTGCAATCGACGGCGGCCCCATTAAAATTACACCGCGGTTCAAGAAGCGCAAAGTGGAGATCCGGGTGGAGGGGAGTGGCACGTGGAACACATCTCTCCATGATCCCCGTGGTGGTTTGGGGAGGGGAGGGACTTGGTCTCGCCTCATTATTTTCAACCCCACGCCCGAGACCCCCTCAGCGATCGCGCCTCGTTAGGTTCGCGCAGGAGGCGACGACGTCTCGAGCCATTTCAAGCGCGCTCACGACGGTCAACGGCTCGCGAGCGGGCCAAACCTTCCCTCTCCCCCCTCTCTCTTTCTATCTTTCCCTATTCCTTCCGTCTCTGGGGAAGAGAAAATGGGACATGAAGGACGAGGCGACGGCCCATTCCTCCTCCTTCTGAGGGCGGCATCAGAATCCATCCCTTCCTTCTTCCACTCCCGTTCGGGCGCGGCGAGGAGCGTTGCTTTCGTTCGGCGGTTGGGCGAGGGGAGGAAGGGAGACGCGAGGGGAGGATAATATGGTTGGTGTGGGTGAGGTGGGGAGGTCGTACCTGGTGATGGTGGGGGAAGGGGGGTTACGGCGCTTGCGCACAAGAACGCTACCACGCAACCAACCCACACCCCCCCATCTACCTCTTCCCGAAACTCCTACCCCCCGTCCCACACACCCCAACCCCCTGATCCGGAGTGAGGGTGATTTTTTCCCTCCCTCTCTCTCTCTCTCTCTCTCACACACACACACACACACTTCACACACCGCGACGACTTGCAAGAAATCGATGCCCCCTCCACTTCGCTCTCCTCCCCCACATCCAACCCCTCAGAGAGAGAGAGAGAACAATCCTGACCTCGCCGCAGCGACAAATTATTATTTGCCGCCTCCGTCGAGGGCCACTGTCACGAACGGTATTGTGGTCGTGGCGGTGGACTGACTCTTCGATATTCCTCTCCGATATCGACGGGCATCGATGGTCTGTCCGTTTGTGTGACGGTCCCCCGGCACATCGGCGATTACCCGCACCCTCCGCGGTGCTCGAGCCCGCTGCTCCCGTCAGTGTGAGCTAGGTGAGCGCACGAATCGCTTTATTGACGATTCGGGGGAGTCCGGGCACGCGAATTCTCCGGCACGGCTCTCCAGGCGCGGAGAGGGGCGGGTGGGAGAGAGTGGGATGGCAACCGCGGCGAGGTCTCCGATTGGTCGAACCCAGCCCTGCCCGCGTCGCTCCCAGCATTGTGATCAACGAGAGGTATTGGTAATTACTGCAGCTTCGGTGATGCCAATGCGACCAAATCCTTAGGATTAAGGGGGGTGGAGGGGACGATACCAGCGTTCTTCGAAATATTAATGCTCCGGAATTCACCTGTCTATCCAATTGCTGGATTAATTAAATGCTCTCGAGTTTGATCAAATCTTCGAGGATACCAACGAAAAAGGAATCGAACCCGAACCCCCTGTTCTATATTCCGGTTCTCTATCCAATTAATTACCACGCCCCTTTTTAAATCATTGAAAAATTCACTGAATTGTAGATCGGATTGGCCATTGGAAGGTCCATCGTTGCCTTGAAATCGTTTTAAAAGAGGAATTTAACCTTAATTGAATAATTTGGAGAGTAAGTTACTCAATTTATTTTCCACTAAATAGTTAACGCAGTCACCATACCTCTTTCCAGGAGAAAAACCTTGTCGATTAAGTACATGACCTGCTATGGTGACTAACTAACAAGTAAAATGGGAACAATTTCATCTCTCTCCGTGGAAGAGAACACAAAATGTTAGCCACTCAGCCGTTTCGTTACCTTCAAATATATCGTGGAGAAAATTCGCTGCAAAAATGTCCAACGGAATATTTCAAGGAATATGTTTCAATTAGCTAAAAACCACTGGTATACTAAAATTTTAGCGCAATACATACCATGCGGATGACGGTCCTTGATTCGTCCTTTGCATTGATCAAGTCTTCTCTCCCGTCTAGGATACGTATGGAGAACTTGGGAGTCATTGGGCACTATCCATCCATGCATAGTAATCAACCTTTTGGGTCGATTTTTATAGGTGAGGGTTGACCTCACCCAGAGCTAAGCTTTAAGGGGATACCTCAATGTCAGTTGTTCGATTACTTCAACTTGAATATTAACTCACTTTGTTTGCCACACCTTCAAGTAATGAATAAGGAGAAATATTATTTGATTCCCCGACAGTTTAAAAAAGATATTTAATGCAACAGTTTCAGAGGGTAAAAATTGTTTGTCTTGACCGAGTTCCCTCCTTCTCCTACCCAAAAACAATAGCGATACAATTTTAGGAGTCAGATTAACTTTCTTTGGAATAGTTGCAATTTAAATAATCGACAAATTATCACAGTACTTCATAGTGATACATTTTAATTTTCGCCAAGATGGCAATGACTACTGTCATCCCTAATTTTAATACCCATTTTAAAACCCTGCTTTTTCTTATCACTGCTTCAGATGGTCACTCATCAAATTATTTTCATATTATTCTTTGTGATATTTGCCAAATAGTGTATATACCGGTCAGTCATGGTAAATAAGGTCTTACTAATAGGTCTAAATCCACGCATTATCTCCAATCTACCTATGCATTACGTTTAATTTTTCTTTCGAATACAAGGTTTGTCCCAAAAGTAGAAGTAAGTACTTCTTACTTCCCAGATGGACGGACGGGTGGCGGTTTCTCTGGCTGGGTTCACAGGAGGGGAGTCTCAGGAAAGACTACAGGCCGGCGGTAGTTTAGGGAGAACTGATCGTTTGTTTGTGAAACCTATGTTGAGACCACGTTACGCTCCGTCATGAACCTGTTATTGGAACAGCGCTATGACATCAAATTTTGCGTGAAACTAGGTAAAACCGGGAAAGAGACTCATAACATGCTCAGGGCAACTTATGGTGATAACTTCATAGGTAGATCGGGTGTTTTTGAGTAGCACAAGTTGTTTCTGAAGGGTAGAGAAGATGTCAAACACGCCGAACGTTCAGAACGCCCTTCAACCTCTAAAAGTGACGAAAATTTTGTAAGAGAAATGTTTTTTTTTTTTGATAGGGATCTCAGATTAAGTGTTCGTGTGGCATCTCTGGCATCTCTAAAAGTGATGTTCATCGATTTTTCACCGAAAATATGGGCATCGAAAAGTGTGTGCGAAATTCTTGCTATTAGTGCTCTCGGACGAACAAAAGAAAAATCGCACGCGGAACTGCCAAGAGCTTCTCGACCGTGTGAGTGAGAAATTTTCTTCTTCAGACTTCTTCTTCTTCCCTGTCTCATATCCGCTTTGAAAGGACATCACCACGGCCCGGTGGAAGCGTTACAACAGGCCATGACAAAAAACTTACCACTAATCCGGGCGCCACCTTCCAAAAGGCGTACGTGGTGTGGAAAACTCGCTGGCAGCGGTGTTTGATTGCACAAGGGTGCTATTTCGAAGACTTTTGAGTCAATGCATTATGGCAATACTTCTTTTAATTTACTCGGTCCTAGTACATTTGGGACAGACCTTGCATAGTGTTTTAACACACATATTTCCTCTTAAGACCTGTGAAATTCAAACCTACAGGTTATGGGAATGAGTTTCTTTCCGTATGGCACCATTCGGTTTTACACGAAAAACTGGTGCCAAAGAAGTTGTCCTCTTGAATTTGAGGTGGGGTTGTCCAAAGGCATTGTCTGGTATTTGAACCTGGTACAACCCGGTCAGTGATCGTAAGCTCCAAATGGCTATCACGCCCTCATAAAGAAAACTTTGGCTTGAATACTTCGAGTGGAAGTGTACTCTCTACGGGAAAGACAGCGAGTTGAATACGCAAATTCCTCACGTTATAACGCGGTAGATACCTCATACCTCCTCACACTAAAATAAAAGGATGCCCCTTTCCTTCGAGTTTATTGGAACCGTGTGTATATTTCATCGTAAAGAACGAGCCCTCATCTCCTTGGGACTTCGAGGAACCTTTCCATCTCCAACTTCTCTCGCTTCTTCTCTTTAAAAAATGAAAGCAAATGGCTTTTCGGAGACGTCGTTATTCAAGGCTAAGGGAGGAACTGTAGACGATGGGGTTCTCGAAGAACAGACACAGAACACACACACACACACACACACACACACACACACACACATATATATATATATATATATATATATATATATATATATATATATATATATATATATATATATATATATATATACATGTGTATGTATATATTATATATGTGTGTGTGCATATATATATATATATTCGGTGTGGCCGTACGTATATATATATACACACACGGAGGAAATGGAGCGCTCTGTCTGCAGATACGAGATGCTCGTATGCTGATCAATGCGCATTCAGATGACTGTAAATCAGAAACAGAAGTTCGCGGTCACCATGTGCTTTGCTACGTCCTACCTAAATGTGCACATGGTTGAAGACTGTTTCTTAGTTCAACTTACAGGCGCATTTAGATGAGTAATTAACAGCTTAGTCGAGCAGTTTCCTGCATCAATCCGCCGCAGGAGCTTGAGAATTCTCTTTAGACCCTTGGCTTTTTATTGTTAACGTCCCTGATACGATTTGTGAAAAAGTTACGACGGTAGTTGCAGTTTTCTTTTCTCATTTATTTGGCTCGAAAATATGGGTTTCTCGTGTCATTTCTGTAGACTGGGTCGAGAGATTTGTCCTAAGTGCGTTGATTTGAATCACAGATTCCAGGTTCTAAAGGTTATGTGATGGTAATAAAAAGTACGAGGCGTATTCTTAAAGTAAGTACCGTTTGCTTATATTTAAATATTGGCGCTTCAGAACACAGTTTTGCTCCTGCAGCGCCATCTACTGATTTATTGAGAAGCTATAGCAGCATTTGTTTTGTTTCAGAAGTCGTTTACTTGTCCGTGCATGCAAACAACAATGTCCGCGACAATCGTTGATCCCGCCAGCTGTGAAGTGCGTTCTGTCATACGATTCTTGTATGCAAAAAGATTGTCGGCTGCTGAAATTATGCCTAGTTTATAAACCTACAGTTATGAGTAAAGAAAAGGTTAGACAATGGTGCTGTGATTTTAAAAATGGACGAACAAATGTCCATGACGAAGAGCGAAGTGGTAGGCCCAGTATTCTGACCGATGAAATTGTTTCGCAAGTGGAACAAAAACTGCGATGTGATCGTCGATTGACAATTAATGGCCTGGCTGAACAATTTCCTCAACTTGGACGCACTACTGTCTACAATATTGTAACGGAAAACCCCGGATACCACACATTGCGTGCAAGGTGGGTACCGAAAATGCTCACCGACCACCACAAAGAGCAAAGAATGTCCAGTGGACGAGAGTTTTTGGGTCGTTGGGAACTCTTTAAACCACCCACCGTACAGTCCTGACCTTACACCCAGCGACTACTTCCTCTTCTTGCACTTGAAACAGTGGTTCGGTGGACAACGTTTCGAAACCGAAGAGGAACTCAAGAATAGCGTTGTCGATTGGTTCAACCCTCAGGCGGCGAGTTTCTATGCAGAGGGGTTAAAGAAGCTGGTGCAGCGGTACGAAAAATGCTTAGAAGTGAACGGCGATTATGTAGATAAGTGAAGTAGGTTTGTAGCTAACTAAAAGTGCCAATAAAATGTGTTTCATATGAGTATATTTTTTCCTGTGACCAAACGGGTCTTACTTTATGAACACGCCTCGTATATACAGTAATACCACTGACGCCATTCTCTTTCGGGGTAATTGAGCTTAAAAATGTGTGATTTTAATTTATTAAAATGCGGCCTCTTCCCTTTCACTAGCTTCTTCCATGCTCTCCTGTCCTTACATATTTTTTTCGCCTCCTTCCTTGGCATTCATTATTACATTTTTGATTTTCTGTTTCTGAAATTCCCAATATCACTAGTCTTCAACCAATCCTCTCAAACCGCTTAGTATTCTTTCATATATCTCTATAACTATTTGATCCTCATTCATTCTCTCAACACGGCCTAACCAGCGTAGCACGTCTCTCGTAACTGCCTGTAACCGGCGAATTTAATTCACATTCTCATAAGACCCAATCAATTCTCACCCAATCTCCCCTATATCCATCACAAAACACCTCATTTGACCCATATACATCGCATGCATGGCAACTTGACGATTACTTGCGTGTGGCCAATTTTCACTTCCATACTAATTGCATGAAGGAGTACATTCCTGTGTAATGTCATTTTTACTCCCAGAAGCAAGAATTAATATTTTTTAATATTTCACACACTATTAAGAATCTCTCTGCATGCATTAGGGCACTCTTAATCTCTTAACTATTAAATTTGTCGTACATAAATATTTTTTCTCTCGAGTAATACCTTTCGCAAACATTCTGCCAAAATATACCGATTTATCCACTAGTTGAATTCTTTTACATTGATACTACCTATGCAATCATTTTTTCTGTGCTCCCTATCACGCACGACTACTTTCGGTTTGTACATATTTACCTTCAATGTCATTTTCATTGCTGTCTCACTAAAGCTATCGACGCCTTATTGTAGACATTTTGGGCTCTCAACCATCGGTAATGAATCATGGGCGTGTAGCGTGTCTCGTATTTTATATTATGTCTTATGTCCTCTCAAAACCTTCCACAGCATAATTACCTTTTACCTGGCGTATGCTTTCTACAAATACACACATGCACAAAACTCTTTTCTTTTTATGCATGCATAGATTTTTCCAGTGGTTTTAAAAGAGTAAGCATGATCTGCGTTAATCCCTTCCGAGGCATCAAACCTCATTGGATCCTAGAGATTTTGGACAATATTGCTTTCCGTGTTTTTTCAATTCACACTACCGAACACTTTTTTTATCGCTACAATCAACGACTGATTATCCTTAATTGTATGCATACATAGAATAAAGTACTCAATTATTTCATTCTATCTGAACCAGTGAACCACCAAAATGATTTTACCAAAATATTGTATTTAGAGATATTTCCCAGTGTGAATTGATTACGCATTATAAGTTTGAAGATAGTAAAATACTCCGTTGGCATCACTGTTGGTATTGATACGTCCATTGTGAAATTATTTGCATCTAAAGACGACCCTTAGATACTTAGTAATAAGAAGAAAAATGATCGAGTAATCGTCATAAAAAAATTATATATTTCATTAGAAAATTATTTCAAAAGAATATTAAATGTAAATAATATTTTGCGGGATATGAACTCACAACCAAATGAACCGTAATCTGCACTGTGCTTCCGAAGAATATCATAATTGACCTTCAACCAAATTGCAAAATCGTCTTGGTAAAAGCCGCTTAAACAAGAAGTTAATTCACTGGATTTATTGTCTATTGAGTCAAACTGCTGGAAAAGGTATTCCCATTCATTGTTTTACAATACAAAAAAATTCATTTCAATCAGCGGAATAGGTAAATCGTCTTCCAATTAGACACTAAGTAGCACCTAAACTCCACAGTATTCGGAGAAGGTTTATTGAATCCCCAAAAATAGTACTAATTAAATTTTTCGGGAAATGGTTTTCATAATTAAGCTCCTGACGCCCGGATGTAGCAAATTTAAAAGAAAATGTCACTTTCGTACGTCTTTGGATTTTGGAATTAGAAGGTGCCTCAGCGGGTTCCGAGACCCTATGTTTAAGGCATCCTCCTTCCTTTCCCTCGGCCCAATCGTCAGCAGTTTCGAAATTTTCGTGGTCCCTCTGCTGCAGGGTCATCGGTCACGGATCGATGACCCTTAAGGATGCATGCAATGCACAATTGGTGCCGATCTGGTGCCGACGACGCGGCGCGGGAATTCCCTCGGGCGCCCTCTCATTGAACAACGCCACCGTCCGCCCTGGCCCCCACGCGCGCGGAATGAGCTGAGATCCTCGCGTTACCTCGGCGACGCGTTGAGTCCGTTAAAACTTTATTTCCTCCTGCCTGCACTTACACCTGAATTTCACGAAATAACTTCGTCTGCCGTGAGCACCTCACAGAATCTTGCTTATATCTAAGGCAGGAAACACTTAAAGATGTAATTCACCGAAGAACTACACAGATGTGTGGGTAACTGTCAATTCTTACTGTAAAAGAGCACAGATATTGGTTGTGTTGTCAGCTCTTGCGAGAACGGATTTTTTTTTTAATTTTTCTCTCATTCGGAAAGGAATATCCAAATTCTTTCTAGGAGCAACACTAAAACGGTGTGTGCGCTGACCGCAAACACTCGACCCTTATTGGTCACTGTCCTTTTCAAGCACGTAGCTAAACGTTAAATCAGTCGTGGAAAATTCATCCGCTAAGCTAGCAAATTGAAACTTGGAAGAGCTATGACAAAACCCTAACAATTCGCATTCTAAATTTGACAGATTTCTATTTTATGAGAAATTCATTTATTTGGTACATTCAAATCAATAATTCTACTCCACCAGGCGATATGTCATGACGGGAAATCCTGAAATAGACGAAAAAGCCAAGCAAACACAACGAAATAGAGCTACATACACTTCTATCTCGTAGTGCTCCTCTGTTTTCTCAGAGACCCGTCCCCATTAATGGACTTTTCCAGTGTGAAATGTCCAAAACGTGGCTCAATATAATGGATTCCGAATCAATTCTGACGATATAAATTACCTATTGATATATTTAAACATGAGAGAAATCCTATGGAGACAGGAAAAATGGATGAAAGGCGTATTGAGCGGTAGTGAAATGTTGAAGAAGGTAATAGAGGGGAGAATATTGGACAGGCGAGGAAAGGGCAGGAACAGGATAGGGATGTTGGATGGAATGAAAGGAAGAAGGAAGTACACAGAGATGAAGAGGGACCTGATGTAGATTAGGTTGCTGGATTTGGTTTTGTTTGGAGTTACAAAATGTATAAGCATATATTGATAGTTGTGTCCATCCAAAAACCCACCTTAACCGGTAGATTACCTAATAATAATATTTAAACATTATCGCTCGTTGCGCAATTCAATCATGAAAAACGTCAATTTTTGCATGAAATCTCTCGGGATTTCCAGCATCGGTCTATTTGGAGTGTATGTAATTAGTAATTGACGATACTAGTTTTTTTATTAAAAAATTTCAAACATAAGTCTCCTGTAACCTTATAAGTACATGAATTTTTTTCAAAAATGTAGCAATGAAAGTGACCTCAAAAATTAACTTGATATAATTTCAAATAAATCAGGAAGAAGCCGCGACAGTAACTTTTTACTGAGTAATCCGCTAATGTGGATAACAATTCAACAATTGCTCAGTCTAAAGATCATTCGTCTTGAGAGGGATTTGAACTCGGATCCTTCGATATCCGGTGGAGTGCTTATGCAGATAAGCTATAGGTACACGGTCATCTGCCTCTGTTAGGTATAATATCTTGAATGAAATTGCATGACATTAAAAAATTTTCCTTTATCTTCTTAAAATTACTCACCCGTGCTAAATGAAAATCAAGATATAACTCTGATAAATGATGTTAAACAATGGGTTTCATCATGCATGTATGAATTAAAATATTTCATCTACTCTCCGAAAGAATTGGGTTCAAACAATATTGCCCTGAAAAATGTCTCACTTCAACTGCAACTGAAAAGCTAAAGTCGCAACAATAGACGACAGTGAGTTCACGAGAAAAGTCAAACTAATGAGGAGGCAATTCAGACAACTTGAGGATTCCAAGAATATTACGCCAAGGCATTACCGCAGTGATAGTAACTCACAAAAGAGCTGGATGCTTTACAAAAAATTACGCTGTTTGATGCTCAAATTTAAAAGATTTGGTAGTAACAGTTGAATTCTCTCTGATGGCGTACAAATGATGTCCCACTTGGCCAACGTTGACAATTTAAATTTTGGATAAATGTGCATACTTACAAAATATAACATATATCCTTTCAGAGGAATTGAATCATGATTGAACTTTTTTAACATTCGAAAATATAATAAGATACAGACACTGCATTGCAATAGTTAGCTTCCTGTTTTTCTAATACTAGTCGTTTTCTCAACTTCCTGTAGCTCAAATTGGTAAACATTTAGACATCTAAAACAGTAAATATTTTCCATGAGTTGCAAGGATGAGTTAGGATATTTATTGGTGAAAAATTGCGAGTTTTATACGCATGGGTGGTATTCAACGAAAATGTTTAAACATTATCTAGGTCTATTATTTCTCTCGGATCAAAAAAATTAAAATTATGGTAACCCTTTTTTTAATTTATGTGTATAATTTCAACGACCTATGATCTGCGGAAATATATGAGCATGCTGATTGTTTCAATAATTGCCGTATTGCTAGGCTGGTCGTCGTCCTGTGATCGCCGTTCCCTCGTTTATAAACATTTTTGAGCTTTTCTGGCAAGATGTGACGACGTAGCACTTGGTGAATCTTGCTTTCTTAGAAAATTTTAAAACATTTGCGTACTCGTATTTTGAAAATAGCAGAATGTGTACTATTAAAATAAAATTCATTACTTTTAACCACATAAAATTGAGCTGTAGAAAAATTACAAATGAATTTAGACGTGCTACTATAGCTTTTAATTCTAAACGAATCTTAGAAAAAGAAAAAGTTAAAATATTTTAATTCCAACTGTGAAAATCAGCGATTGAGAATTCTTACCGAAAAGGTCTGCGTTAGAATACAATATATTTTCACATCAATGTAAACAACTGACTTTAAAAACTGGTAAAAAGTTCGTTGTTTAATTATTAAATGTGAGTTAAATTTATAATTTAGATATTAAGAACTGTGATAAAAATTTTACATGGTTTATTGACTAGTTTAGCATTATTAAATTTGAAATGCGTAGGTAAGTCCTGTTATAAAAAATCTTTTAACATAATGAAAATATTAATAGAGTTCAATCTGAAAAATTGGATTTAAATCTCTTATATTTACTGTAGGTATAACCCCATTAACTATTTTAATCATTTATTAATTGTTTTAAAATAATATCAGATAGGGATCACTGTTGGAATGCTATCAATCATGGGGTCGTTTCTTCGTGGTCATTAGGGAAGGCGACCCTCAGCAGAGAGCATTTGCGTCATTAGGGATAGGTGGGTTATTTAGAGAAAGGTCGGATATTCATGGAATGAGAGAAGGCTGGAGAGTAATCCAGCGTCCGCATTAGCCTACTCTTAACAAAAGACGCCAAGGGTACCGCAAAATAACGTCCAATCGGATGAGCGGCGTACTTAATTGAGTGCTTTCAACATTCCCCCCTAAATAGAGATCGGGATACCTCTGAGAAGTTTTATCCGCTTAGATATTTGCTTGGGTTTAGCTAATATGTTTATAATTTTAGCAAAAAGCATAAGTGGAGAAAATAGTAATATCATTTATCTTAAAACATAATAAAAATATAAATGGAAATATCAGTACCTTTAAAACGATTTATTTTCATTATATGATTATGTATATGAGCCTGGGTTCTAATTGTCTAAGTCATTGGGTATATCTCGCCGACGGCGGTCGCCACTCATCCGAGTATCGAACTCGGCCATAATCGATAGTGGAATCGCATAGCAGTGCGTATGAAACACGAAGAGGTTGACCTCTCGAGTAAACTCAGACACGAGTCAACTCCCGCCCGTGATTGCCGCTTTACGATTTCATCGCGGGGGGCATTGTCTTCTCCCCCAGGCGCGCGTTATCACCACCGGCGGTTGAGGGGTGGACGGCCCAACGTGCAGATGGCGTCGGAGGCGAGGCCGAACCGAACTCTCTCTCCTGTGAAAGGGGACGGACGGTCGTTTAATTGCAATTCGTCGTGATTATTTGTCGCAGGCGTTGCTCCCTCGACGCCCCGACGGAACGATGGCTCTTGTCGGGGAGGAAAGGTGCGGGGGAAGGGGGAAGGGCCTGTGCGCCCCTGGGATACGGCGCGGGGATACGGTGCCGTAAATCCTTTTGTTTAAATTTTCAACGATTTTCGGCTCACGGGGTCGTTTCATTGTGAATGCGAGGTCGCGTTCAATTTCACGCGACGGGCGGGCGGGCACATACTGCTGGCCGTTTGTGCTTCGCCATTACGAATTGACGAAGTAGACGCGTGATCATGGAAACGTGCCAAAAAAGCCATGGAACAGTTTCAATGCGGGCGGGAAATTCGAAAGGTAATGGCGAATGGTTTTGTTAAGAGCAATCCACCAAACTTTTATTGCATTGGTTATTTAGTAACAACCGCATCCCTTGAGGCTCAAGTTTCCCCAATACATGTAACTGCCATCTAGTATCTTACGTATGTACCTTGGCCGCTCTGTGACAAATCTTCAATTCACATTATCTACGAAGATTTCCATGGCATTAATCTTTGACCCTTAGTGTATTCTACTTTTGATTAATATTCCTATTAGTGGATGATAAAATTTGAGATCCAGATCCAGTTAACAATGAACTCGTTGACACTCAATAGTCAACTGTGTAGCTGGGCCTAGTATATCTTGATTAATACAGGAGATAGATAATAGTATTGCTAGGTTAGGCATTCGTGAACAGCAATCCGGAAGGACAAGGTAGGAGACATATTCGAAAGTAAGGGCTGTTTGGTCATTAAAAGAATATATTCGTTAGAAAAAGAATTTTATTGACGTTTTAGTTTCCTACAATCCTACTTCACTGTTCTACAGAATGGCCGTTTACTTCTAAGCACTTTTCCTATCGCTGCTCCAGCTTCTTTAATCTCTCAGCGTAGAAGCTAGCCACCTAGGAGCAAAACTAGCGGACAATGAAAGTCTGGGTTTCCTCGTCGTCTTCAATCTGTCCTTCACCAAGCCACTGTTTTAAGTGAAAGTATAAGAAATAGTCGCCAGGTGCAAGGTCGGAACTATCGATAGCAGTCCAAAAACGCTCGTCCACTCAGCAATCTTTGCTCTTTGTGTTGGTTGGTAAGCATTGCCGATACCCATCTTGCACACAGTTTATGATATCCAAGTTTTCCTTTAAATTCAAAATTTGTCACTATAGTTATTTATATTGAAATAAAATATTAAAATATATATATATATAAAAAAAACCATAAACACAGTAATCAACCCGAAGGTCGGTTTAGTAGGTGATGGTAGAGCTCACCCATGCACCAAGCCCGACGGCGTGTGAATAATCACACATCAGGGTAGGGGGGCCAGTTCCTTTCCCTGTGCCGGTTATGGTTTCCCAGGAAGACCTGGTACCCGAAAAATCAACTAGCTTGGGTGGAGCTGCAGGTGCCCAGAGTGCCTTGCCCGGGAATCGAACCCGGGACCCTCCGGTCAGTAGTCCAACGCTCTACCCACTAGACCACTGCGACCCGCTCATAAATATATATATATATTAAATATTTTATCGTATACACATATTATATGTATATATATATATATACAGGTATATTCATTCACATAGAAATACAGATAAGGAAATGGGAAAGGAACACACATAAAGGACGAACACAAGAGAGGTGGGGATGGCGGATGTGAGCAGAACCCTCTTGTGTTCGTCCTTTATGTGTGTTCCTTTCCCATTTCCTTATCTGTATTTTTATGTGAATGAATATTTATTCGCCGTATGGCGGGATTTCGTGTTTGAATGTGTGTATAAATATAAATTATTATTAGGTGATCTACCGGTTCAGGTAGGTTTTCGGATGGACACAACTATCAAATAAATATTTTGTGACTCCTAAGAAAACTTACTCTACATCAGGTCCCTCTTCATCTCTATGTACTTCCTTCCTCCCTTCATCCCGTCCAGCATCCCTATCCTGTACCTGCCCTTTCCTCGTTTTCCCAACACCCTCCCCTCTATTACCTTCTTCAACATTCCACTACCGCTCAATACGCCTTTCATCCATTTTTCCTGCCTCCATAGGATTTCTCTCAACAAACCCCTCTCCTCACCCACCATCTCTAGTACTTCCTCATTTGTTTTCTTTTCGGTCCATTACACCTTCTCCATTCTTCCCCACACCCATATTTCAAAAGACTCCAATCTACGTCTATCCTCCTGCTTCAACGACCACGTTTCCGCGCCGTACAGCTCCATATCAGAGTTTTTACGAGTATTGTCTTAACATCCCTACTCAACGTCCCCGTCATCAACTGCCTCCTCCTTGAGAAAGCCTCCTTGTCTAGCGCAATTCTTCTCCTTACGTCCCTGCTACTTTGTCCGTATTGGTCCAAAACACTTCCGAGATATGTAAACTGTTCTACCTGCTCTATTTTTCCCCTCCTATTTTAATGTTTCGGTTAGCCTCTTTCTTTCTGGAAAATCGCATAACCTTTGTTTTATTAATAGTGATTCTCATCCTATATTTATCGCACTGAACCTCCAATTCACTCAACAATGATTGCAACCCCTTGGCTGACTGAGCAACTAATGCTTGGTCATCAGCAAACCTAACCGAATTTACGAATTCCCGATTCCAAATTCTATATATATATATGTATATATATATATATTATAGATATAATATATATAGAAATATATATATATATATTATATATATATATATATATATATATATATATATATATATATATATATATATATATATATATATATATATATATATATATATATATGATTTCGTCGAAGTAACACGGAAGTGTTGAATAAGCAAACTTTGACAGCAACAAACAATATAATAACACATAAAAAGAACATTCACACGTTATTTCTTAATAATTTCGACGGAATTTAGCTCCGTCTTCCTCAGAAAAAACAGTACTACTGGTACATGTACTACTGAATTTCATCGAAATTATTGAGAAATAACGTGTAAGTGTTCTTGTTATGTCTTCTTATATTGTTTGTTGCTGTCCAAGTTTTTTACATACATATATATATATATATATATATTATAGATACAGATATGTATATCGCATTTAATCAAATGGCGATGGTATTAAAGCATCGTCTTATTTTATATTTTATTAAATTTGGTATCTAATATCTAAGAATTAATTCAAGCTTGAAAGGCAGTATAAGACTACCATCATAAATTAGGAATGTGTAGACTATTTCATTTTTTATTATGCATTTTAATTAATTTGTTTTTAGATAAATTACATAACTCATTCTGTTTATTCCTTTTGGCGTATCCTTAAGTTTCGAGAGACTGTCTTTTCTTTTTCCACTCGTCATTAGGTTTTTAGTCAGTGTCCTCATTATACAAGTTTCAGTCCGCCTTCTATATAATAGCCTATATTAAAGGAATTTCTCTACACGCCATTCCTTGTAATTGGTCTTCCTTCTTCATCTATTATTGAAAGAAACACCTTTTCTCGTATGTATGTGCGATTTATCTTGCCACTCCTCCTCATAGGAGTACTCGCAACATTTTCTTACACTTACTTTAGAATCTATTTGTAACATTCCAGCGCACCGGACTCAACCAGTCACATTTTTCTTTTCAAGTACCAAAATATCTCACAAACACTCCGAATCTCGCAGTTTTGTTTTTTCGATGCCGAATTCTCTCTCTAGACATTGCATCTAACTCCAAGCCTTGTAATTTGCAGTACTCAGAATCCAATATTGATTTAACTTGTTACATCTGCATCTAGGTCATACCTTGGGAGCAGTCGAGAAGTTTCGTGTCAGGTTGTCTCAGGACGTACCTTAACTTAGAAGCATGCAATATTGAGTAAACGGAAAGGGCGTTCGTAAAACGAATGTCAGAATACGATTAAGGTTTTCCGATTGCAGCTGTGGGAATGCTTAACCTCCGTTTCATTGTAACTGCGGATCATGCGAGGGAAAAACGTGTGTCCAACTCCGTTAGAGCTGTAGTCTCATTTCTCTTATTTTAGCATCAGAGTGACCTGACTTGTCAGCACAGTGTATCTAACAATTCCTTCGGCCTGAGTGGTAAATCTGAGTGTGCTCTGTTATTTCTAAAAGTATTAAAGGTGGTTTCGCTGGCTCTGCAACGTCTCCATTCGCACCAAAGAGTGAGAGCCGTGGCAGGCAAGTTTTAAGTGCATCAGCTTGTACTCTGCAGTCGTAAGAGAGCGTTTATCATCACAGTTTCGGCGAAGTTAGTCTGTTACATTGCACAAAAAGGCAGATGCCACGGAATTAACAAAATAGAGAAGAGCAAGACTGTGATGAGTTTTTGAGGGAAAAATATATGAGAACAGATAATTTGGGAAACTGAAAATGTGGACAAGAGAAGAGGAGAAATTAAAATTAGCAATTTTCCACAAAAATAAAATGTATTGATACGACCGGTTTCAATGCAACTACATTATCTTCTGGTAACCTACCTGGTTAACAAAAAATGATGTAGTTGCATTGAAACCGGTCGTATTAATAAATTTTATTTTTGTGGAAAATTGCTAATTTTAATTAATCATGTTATTCCACCATATCACGCCTGAAACGTCTCTTTTTATAAGAGAAGTGGAGAGCGACGAGGGGAAAACTTTGAGATTAGGAATCGGCAGGGGGACGTGAAAGAATAGATAAAATTTGAAGTTGACGAGTGCCTGAAATGAGTCATGCCGAAGAAGACGAAAGTAACGCGAAGTGTTTGCAAGAGGGATTACAGAAAGAAATTCAAACTCTTCGTTCAGAATTAGTGGGAAGACTCTCCGTCTTGGCCTCGTGACTTGTACGAGGGAGGAACAGAAGAATTCAAACCTATCCCTGATTGAGTCGTCAAACTACTAAGTTTTCGCACTGTAATACTTCTATGATCCCTCAGTATCATAGGTGAACTTGAATGCTATTTAAATCTCTAAGGGTCATTTCAATTCTTTACGTCATTGCTTTGTAACCCCAAACAAATATTTTCTTGCATATTTTCTTAAAGTTTATACGCGAATCCCAATATCGATTACTAAGGTTCCCCAACAGGACAAAGACGTAGATTTAAGCCCCCAATTGTCATTCATATGCCCTCCAACATTGAATTATTGCTCCCTGTCACTTACGGTTGATGGGGTGCACCTATGGAGGAACATCTCTAGAGAGGTGAATGAGATACTTGCCACTATTGACCCCTTTTAAAATGGTATCTTGAAAGTGCTTTTCCGAGGCAAAAATTTTATTGAATATTTGTGTTGATTTATTAATTTTGTTCTCAATCTCTGAATGTTTCTCATTGTTATAATTACGGTATTTTTACGATGATTTTTTCCTTGCCTGTATCATTTTCTTCCTTGGGTGTGTATGAATCAACTTTTTCCCTGTTTGTATTCTCACTATACTGTGAATGTCTCTTTTGAGCTCTCAAGTGTAATTTCACATGTTACTAGTGAACGAGACATTCAGGATTAATGAACAAATGTTCTCTCTCTAAATATCTTGATGTCTATCGTCCTTGTTTCTTTACTTTTTCCCTAGCATTTAGCTATTATTCACAAAAAAGTGGATCTCCTTCGAACATTAACTAAGTCTAAACAGCCTAATCACCACATTAACCACATTACTTGTCGTAATTTATAAATTCAGCCAAAGCCAGCCAAAAATGTATTTTTCTCTATTTTACAATTATGTTACAACCCGTTCAAGGTAGCCAAGTTTCTTTTCAGCGGATCCCATTGTGATTATGGTCATTTAGAGTTTGGAATTACTCCAAAGAACTTCACTTTTTTCGAGCAACTTAAAATTGATGCCGTCCATTTTTTGGGCGATTTGGTGATTCCCATTTCTCATTTCTTTTTGTTCAAATATTCGTTTATCTTTTTTTTTTAAGATTAATTTTACGCCTGTTGACGTAATTATTCCCGTACTGAGGCAGCTTGGCTCCACCTACCGTCGCCCTACCTAATTAGTTCCTACATCGTTTGTCATTGCCATTCATCAATTACGAATATGAATGAAATAAGCTTAGAAAATTCGACGTGCACTTTTTTTTATTTTCCGATCCAAGTTAAAATGCATACTAGATTCACAACTTACTCGCAAATTAGCTTGAAACCAACCAAGTTTTAATATTAAGCAGATTTTTACTTCCAGTCATTTTCAAACAGGTTTCCGTCTAAGTTTCGACTTGGGTGTAAATTTCAACATGGTTTGGAATATAAAAAGTTCTTATGAACATTATCAAGTTTATTTCCTTCATGAAATGAAGAAAGGCGTCCCCCCGGCGGCATACCGGAAGATTGCCAAGGATTATCGGCAGCCCCGACTGCAACAAATATTGCAGCCCACCCACTTTGGGGCCCACAAATTTTGCAGCCCACTATTATAAGTTTATCGCCTTCCAGTTTTCACTGACAGCATTAACATCGGAGGCTCCGGGGCCAATCAGGCGGCAAAAGTGATGGAAACAACCCCTTTATGAAGAAATCCCCATTTCTCCGGCACGTGGAAATATATTATGTAACCATCACTAGGCGTGGCGGTGATGGCATATTAAACGGCTTAAATCAAACGCTCCGTCGAATCTACGGGTCGGCTCGTTTGAGGGCACCGATGCAGACTCGTTCATCACTCCGCTTCGCCATTCGCTTTGCCTCCACCCACTTTATTCCCTGGCCCCGATCCCCACCCCTACCCGTACCGAACGTCCCTCCCTAACAATCCTTATCCCCATGCACCCCAAACCCGTAAAAACTCCCCAGACGACTAATGCCCATGATGCAGAGCATAAATATTGGAAAAGTTTGTCGTGCCACTGGGATATTTGACTTTTACACAAGCGTCAGGGGGCGCTGTGGAATGGGACTCGAAATTTCATGGCGTCCCGACTTTAGTTCGATCCCTGTAACTTACCATCTTACTCGTATTCTGTTATTCCTAGGTATGACGCGTCATTGAACTAGGTGTGTACAATATGCAGCACGTCTCCTTTCATTTCCGGGACTCTGTGGAACGGATTTCCGTCCCAGAGATTTTTGAGTCGCGTGTTTGGATACCCACTCATCAATTTATGCTTTTCCCAATGCAATATTATTTTCCCGTCCGTTCTATGGTCTCCTGAAGTTTATTTTGGTCCGCCCAGCCTTCGTTGCCTCTTTCCAGCACATTTATGCCGGATTGTGAATAAATTTCTTCCGTCTTTCTAGGCATTTGACTTCTGCTCAATACACTTTCCTTATCTTCAGGAGAGTGTGAAGTTCTCCAAACTCAATGGCTTATATTTTTTTAGATATAACGCTGAGTACTCTAAATATAAGGATTAAAGCCGTATTTTCCTGCTTAAAATAATAGAAAGGAAACACATTTCCCCAAATTGTCTTACGTTAATTCAAATTAAATTTTGTAAATGAATGTCAGCGATGATTTTCAATTCTGTCAAGGAATTCTCTCTTGCCCGGCAAGTGGAAGGTCCGGTGTTCAAGTCCCGGTTAAGGAAATATTTTTACATTTGTGATCTGTTCAAATCCGCCTTCCCCACAAGTCCTGTGCTCGTCTTTTATGTGTTTTCCTATCCCCTTTCTTTATATCTATTTCTATGTGTGAATATATATATAACTTATATATATATATATATATATAACTTTTGGACGGCACAATAGAACACAGAATAAAACAGATAACACGTAAAAGGACACTCACACTGTAGATGATTTAAGCTTTCGGCCTACTCCGAGGCCTTCTTCAGGTCAGACTGATGAGTGTTATATATATATATATATATATATATATATATATATATATATATATATATATGCCATGTATACGAGTACGAGGAACGACTCGTATATGAGGAACAAAACGATGGTTCTTCCTTTTCGATTGACATGAAATAATGGCCAGCATGTTTATTGCCCGCTAAACCATTCTGATTCGATAATTACTTGAGATCAATGAGCTATTAAATGCATTTCTTTTCTTGATTGAGCAGGGATCACGAGAATATTTTTGAAAAATGCCTTCAGGAAGAAATAAACTCTTAGTTGGTGCATAGATTTCTCCCAATCTTATAAGCAATATATGCTTAAATTTACATATTTTTAAACACCTGTATCATGAAAACTCAATTTTCCTGATACCTGCGCTACATAAATACGTATTACGAAAAATAAACTGCATAAACAACAAAATCGGCGTGTTTCTTCCAGAGAGAAATTCGTCACTAAAACAACTGGGCAATCGGATTTTCCCCGAGATGACGTAGTAAAACTTAGCAAATCCACTGGGAAGAGTTATATTTTTAGGCCCAAGCTACGACTCTTTATGTCGTCTCCAGATGCACAAAAGAAAGTGGGAGCATCCCTGTAATAACCTATGGAGCGGAGGGCGAATGGGAAGAGGGATCTGGAGATGAGGACTTGGGGGGAGTGTGGGGTGGGATGGAGGGATGCAGAAGTCTCCGAGAGAGCGGCGTCGGGGAGGGGTCACCTGGGAGGAAGAGGAGAAGGAATATGAGAGCAGGGAAATTGGTAGAAGTGGGGAAATCTCGGTTCCTTCGGAGAAATGTTCTAACGACAATGATGAAATAACGGAACGAATGTTGAAAACGGCGACCGAATAAAGTTGACTGCACAATGGCGAATATGATATAATATTAAGACTCTCCGTGCCAATATGGTGGCGTTCAAGAATCTCAGAAATTTTACAACAATCCGTCCCTGAGGTTCCAAGGTGTAAATCGCATTCCAGAAAAGTGGAAATTTTCCATTAACGATTTGAGAGCGGTCCCTGGGTCGTGAAGTATTTGTCTGCATATTGCATGCTAAAAGAAAATTTTACACTCATTTACTCACGTTGCTCAAATCGTGTTATTATTTTCTTCGAAATCAATTTTTAGTTTCGCCATTTCTTTTGAGAATGGAGCAAATACGAACAAATAATAATAAAAACTTCAAAGTAGTTTCACTTTGACACTCATCTGGAAATTTATGTTCTGTATGGACCAAATGGGATGAGTGACAAGAGTTGTGGTCGTCAGTGTTGTCGTTCGTTTAAGAGTGAACACAAATGTCCATGATGATGACAAATGCGGTCCGTCCGTATTTGCGATATCTGAATTCCTTAGAAAGTTTTCCACAGATTTCTATGTAGATGAAAAAACGACAGAAAAGTTAGGCTACCACATGTTGAAGCTCCTCTCGACGAGGAACTTCAAAGATCGGTTGGCTGCGATTTCAGGCGGCACAGCATTTTACCCTGAAGGAATCCGTAAACTCGTTAAGCGATATGAAAAATTTTTAAAACTGTTTGGAGAATATGTATAAAATAGTAGTGATACAAGAGATTGTTTTAGCCGTTACTATGTGGAATTTTTCCATCGTATAGAAAGAAAGAAAACACGGCAATTCCACATTTACATTTTGTGTAAATGTGGAATTGCCGTGTTTTCTTTCTATCTATACGATAGTAGTAATACATGTATTTAGTCTTGAGATGAAAATAATAAATTTTCTGTATCTAATCCGCTGTATTTTTTTAAAGCATAAGGGAGGTTACTTACGTGATACCCCTCGTAAGTTGGACAAAATTGACGGATATTGGCGAAACCTTAAAATTTAGAGGGAGAAGAGAGGGATTCGCTGGGAGAGATTTGTAAGGGATAGAAAATGAGGATGGAGGAGATATCAAAGAAGTAGTGGGATGTTGAGGAACGTAGTATAATGATGTTAGGCTAGGATAATGAGAGTGAAAGGAAGAGAATAAAGCTATTCTGACGAAATGAAGGCACTTAAGCGGATAAAATGATACTTTGTAATTCCACAGATTTATTTCACAAACACACGACCCGGGTTTCGACGTACAACGTCATCTTCAGGTACGACGTACAACGTCATCTGAAGATGACGTTTTACGTCGAAACCCGGGTCGTGTGTTTGTGAAATAAATCTGTGGAATTACAAAGTATCATTTTATCCGCTTAAGTATGAACCGATTCCATAAAATAACGCCTGAAACCATCGATTATATGAAATGAAGGCAGGCAATATTTACGTTTCAATGAATGGAAAAATAATGCAGGGCAGACAAGAGGAAGTCTATGCAAACTTTAATAGTAGTTTAGGGAACGCCCAATACCTACCTTTGGTGGGTAGATTACCATTAATCTCTCGGCGGCATGATGACCCAGTTGATATGGGTGTGGGTCTCGGGTTGCGATCCTATTGTGATGCTTCCGGACAACTATCACCGAAAATGAAATCCGTGCAAAACATTATTTGCCAGAACTTTTTGGGAAACCTTAATTATCATAACTAGCATATGTCGTGTAAAATTCATATTTTTTACCCTGATTTCTCGTATAACTAACCTTCGGATAAAGACGGAGCTCAATTCCGTCGAAATTATCAAGAAATAACTTGTGAGTATTCCTCTTATGTGTTCTTATATTGTGTGTTGCTGTCAGAGTTATATATATATATATACATACATACGCACACACACACATATGGAAATATATTTATTTATATGCATATATATATGCATGTAAATATATATATATATATATATATATAATTTAATATGGTAATAAAAAACGTATGTATGGGTGTATGTACACGTTTGCGTTACGTTACGATTTCATTGTCTTTATAGGTGACGCGCAGAACTGTAACAGTAATTTTGTAACGTACAAAAACTACTTTGACCGACAGATTGCCTAACGGTTATTTTTATTTATTTAATTGAGTTCCAACGGTTTGCCTCGATGTTAACAATATATCAGGGACAACGCTAATAGACTGAAAAGATCACACCTTCGTCCGCTAACACGCAAGGTGTGAAATCGCTTCCTAGAGTGCACTTGAGAAATTGTCAAGGTAACGTCACGAATGACAGTTTTATACTAATAATTTATTTAGTGTTTCACTATTGGCAGTTAAGATTAATGACTATTTAAATCCTATTAGAGGAGAAAAAATGATAATCGCTTGATACGTGTATAAACTCATCGACTGTGATTTTGTCACCAAGGAGGGAATAATTAATATCTCAAGCTAATTATGCTGATTAGATCGCAAAAATGATAAAACACGACCAATAGGCTGATCCAGTTCCTCTAGATTTTAGCACTCTTTCTTCCTTCATTTCATGGTTTTGGATCACATCAAAACCTTTTGTTCTCTACAAATCCGATTCTTGGCTGCCAATTGAGATTCCCTTCACGAGCACTTGAAATTACCCAACAATTACTCGAATCTGGTTTAATTGCAACGGCATCGAGGCTTTTGTCCCTGTCACTCGGCCTAGTTACCGGTCGTAGTCTTAGTCGCCCACGTGATTGGTCTTATTGAACTTCTGCTACAAAATGGCGTAACCCGGATTTTGCCGTAGCTACGTGTGTGCACCCTTCGGCAAACCCGGCGGGTTGCGACCGGATTTTCGAGATAGAATGGAAAAGGGACGTGGGGAATGGAAATGTTTCAAATGAGTTCAAGTAGGAAGTAGGAATCCTGAAGTTTTATTTCACCATGGAAAAATTTGCTTGAACATGAAGTGCACAATGCTATTTGTCAAAAGCATCATCGTTTTTCTTTTTTATCTAAATCCGATCGGAAAACGCTAGTCTCTTTACGAGTTTGTAGTTGTACCGAAGGGTAATATTTGCCTTTACGGAAGAGTATCAGAATAAAATCTGGTTTTTGGGAAAATGTTTTTACCTTCACCAAACATTAATTAAAACTATGACTTTTTCATCATTAAGCATCAAACATTCAAATGATTAGCCCAACCTCAATTTCCCTTTGTACTAGTCCTAGACGGTGTATGCCTCTGCAAGATTCTGCGAGTGGATGTCAACTATTTAATGTTCACATTTTTACGAATTTTCCTCCCATTTTTCTTAACATGGCGCAAATCATATAAACTTTTGTTTTTGTACATTTATGTGCAATTGTTTTCCTATGCATTAAACATTAAAACATCCCATTTCATCTTTTTGAAACTTTTACCTCCCTCACGATGCATTAAATGGCATCTAACGGAATCCTTTACTTCATGCTTCCGACTCCGATATAATACGCTCTCATTTTCCAGCGACACCTTAATAACTCCGCGATCCACTTTCCCTTTCTCACTCACATTTCCCTCTCTTGCCCCATCTGCCTCCGCCCAATTTAAAGATTCTTTGTTTGTCCCCCGCTAACCATATTTTTCAATCCTTCGTCGTGGTTACTAGTTTAAATTCTCCAATCTTTCCATGGCCATCTTATTGGAAACGTCTGCATTACCACCAAACTGCCACAGCTACAGGCGGCACATGACACATTTCTTTTCCTTAATTGCTAATGGACAATGTAGTAATTTTCTTTGCTCACTTAAGTTCTGATAACAATGTTTGATGTAAAGAGCAACATTTTTTTGGTATTGAATTTATCTATGGAGTTGTTTTCTACACATCCAACACCATGTTCTCTTAGGGAGGGGATAAATAATCACATCGCGCTAACTGAGATCCTTGTAAATAAGTTTTACGACACGTACCAACATTGAGGTTAAAAAGTTACAATTTCAGAGCTAATAAAATGATTGGGCTTTTTCATTCACTATCTGATTGAAGTTTTAATATTAATCTTTTTTTACTTTATCATTTACTTTAATATGTTGACAGTTTATTAATAATATGATTTCCATTACGTTTATCTAATGCGGTAGTGTGTAATACACTTTGATTATTCAAAATACATTAGAAGTACTCTTGGCACTGAGGCAATAAAGCATTTGTACGAGCATATGTTGAAACAGCATCTTTCAACTTTACCCTAGTATATACGAGAGACAATCACTGGTTGATCGTTATCCTTTTGAGCTGCCAGTGTTTTCATCCACTTGCGCGTGGCATATTCATTGATTAATTTGAAGAAATTTCCTTGCATACAGTTCGTTTTTTAGTAACTTGCTACTAACTATGAGTCTCTTTGGTGTGCATGTATGCCTCGCATTAATCATGATTGAAAACTACAATTAGAGAAAAAATAAGAAATATGGCGAAGTGGCAATCAGGAACCACGAGAATTTTTTCTCCAATTTATAGTTTATTCCTAATAATATCAGCGAAATAACTTATTATTAACAGAAATTATTATTAACAGAAACATGTAGCTCGGTCCTTCTGAAATAAAATTATCATTTTAATCTGATCGTAGGGTTAATATCTTCCACATAGCACTTGATGCAGTTTCATTTCAGAATAGGCAAAGTTAATGTTGAGGCATATAAATAACGAAATCATTGAATACTATGTACTAAAACCCTTCAGAGCTTCATTCCCTTTTATTCAGGAGATAGTCACTCCATGTGTAATGATTTCTGGGATATTCCAAATGTTGATTTTTAAAGACAAGCAATAAGAGGACCGTGTAAATTTATTTATGATCCACCACACTCTCCTAACTTCCTTCCTAACTACTGAGGAAGCGCAATTTGCTTACGGATAGCTTTTTTTTCGTTCGGAATCCTAAATATAATCGTCACGCAGGCATACCTTCCTGGAAGGATAAATAAATCCGTTGTTCGTATTCCCTTCGTATCATTTCCATATTACTGTGGTTTTCGAGAACAACGGCATAACAAATTCCGGATTTTATTACGTGGTTACATCACCTAAGACAACGGTTTTTTTTGCGTGGAAGCGGGAGAGATAGACCTCAAACCAAGAGTCGTGAGAATTTCAAGAATGCGCCCGGTGAAATTCCCGCAGTCACCCAACGAATCCCGGAGAATTGGCAAACCTATTCTCGGGCCACCCTTCCCCGCCCTCCATCACTTGCTTCCCTTTCGTCCCTCCCCCCATTTCCCTTCTTCGCCTTCCCCTCGCTCCACTTCTAGGCAGAAGGACACCTTGAGAGTAATACTATGGAGTTAAGCCTGTTTTTTTCAACCACTTATTGAAGGAATGCTCTAAATGATAACTGCAACTCATTTATTTATAATTTGTTGTTAAATGTAGTAATTTCTGTATTCACGAATGGTGCGAGACAACACTGCGGCACTGAACTGTTTTTCTCTTGTTTTATTCACGTACTACAATCTGATAACATGTTAAGGTAACTGTATTATTACTATTTTTCATGCCAGAGGTAAGCTCAAGTGCCCAATGTCGTTAAAAGAAGTCGTCTCACTTGTTAACTTTGAGACTAGTGGAGTTCACAACCCAGTTTGCCTGTAAACCTCTCGTAACAATTATTCAAAGAGCTAACAAATGTTATTTGAGCGCAATACGATTACCCCACGACCATCACTATTAGACGAACTCGTATTTTTTTGCCTAACATGTATATAAATCACGAACTCTTTGACTCATCATTACTCTTTTACTCCACCCATCTAACTAAGCTTTTAAGATCATATGGCAAACCTGCATGTTTGTTGATTTTGTGTCTTCCCTTTAAAAGGTTAGGGGAGCAATTAAAGATTGTTTGTTCCACTCCGTCTAGTTTATAGGCGTACCGTCGTGCTTCCATTCTCTTCCGCTCCAACATAGCCTATTGAATAATGTTGTTATGAATCGCTCCCAATGCTCAAAGATTGTACCGGATCATATCTGAGTGTTCACATCGCCATCCGTTTGCTAGGACTCCAAAACATCTCCTTTTTCCCCGAACAGGTCCTCTTGTACATCAATCCACATCCACAAACTAGCCCTTAGCTGCCGTAAAGGCGTGAGGCAGGGGGTGATAGGGCACCAACCATATTATGCACAGCTAATAGTCCATCCATGCATTTAAATACATATTATCTCATATTGAAAAATACTCGTACATATACAATTATATGTGCGAGTCTCTCGAATGTCTGTGCACACCATGAAATAACTAATTAAAACGTTAAATTTATGTCTTTTAGAAAATATGTTCAAGTACTTGCTTTCTACTTTATTATGATTCGTGTTGGTCGAGGTAAGATCGAATACTTGAATCTGACGGTAACGGTGTTTAACTCTCTTGTTTTATCCCAGTGTTCGAAATAACCCGTGTAACTTGGGGCCATATTAATTCCCTCTGTGTCGCAAGAAAACTAAGTTGTTCCGTACCTTTCTAAAAGTTAAAGTCTTGCCTGCTCTTTTCGTAAATCTGGAGGCTCCCAACTTAATTCTTCCAACATACCCGTCACGGTTACTCTCTTCTCGTAACAATTCTTGAAAAATCTGGTGGATTTCCTCGGAACCTTTTCCAATTCCTGAAATAACTTTTTCTTCCATGGATCCCAAATACCTTCCACGCATTCCAAGTGTGGCCTAACTCATGAGGAGTAACGCTCCTTCCTTAGATTTTTATTACATTTTCCTGCAACCAATCTGATGAAACCAAGGTTCTTCAAGACAGACCCGGATCTGCATTCCAATGTTTGTACCCCATTGAAGATTTGATGCCAGTGCAGCAGCCAAGTATATAACCTGTTGAAACGTGTGACCTGTGACCTACTTGATCCATTGTAACAAGAGGTCGGGCGGAATTTTGATTATTGCCCGAAACTTTCCGGATGAAACGAAATCTATTTTTTAGGTCAAAACTACATCCTTCCCCCCCCCAATTCACGTTTCCATCACCTTCATCCTGAATTAGCCTTAGAAGATCGGTTAATCCTTCATCTTCTTGGCTTAAATATGTATTCTGTATATGTAGTATGTACTCGTGTGGTGTACACCTAATCCTTGTGTGATGGTAAAGGAGAGGTCGGTAATCTTAAAAGTGTCATTGAATATACGAGCATTTTGTCTCATATCTGTTCTTCTTGTGTGTGTATGTATGTGCATTGTAAGAGTGACCAGTGATCACACTGGACCGTTGCCACCAGGAAAATTGCCTAATTGCAACGAAGTTTATGTAAATAAAATAAAAAATAAATTCTACATCTACATCGTACCCCATAATCCACGGATGGGATGCGTAACAGGGGGTGTTTCAACACCAGGCATTCAACATTAACATTGCAAGGTGACACGAAGTGTTGAAATTCTGGTCGCGTGAATAAAAATACTATAGTGGAAATCACAATTGTCAATTGTCATTTCTTTCCATAGCGGAAAGTCTCCTCGAACCTAAGCCTGAAAATATACCGTTCATTAAAAATTAAGTCTTCATCAAATGTTATTTACTAATGAATACTCGTATATAAATTCATTCAACTAATGATGATTGTTAACCATAGGCACATGAATTACGGTATACCTGTAAGCGTTAAATACTTCTATTCAAATGAGACGAGCTGCTCGTAGCATGGAAGGCACTAAATTGAAACTACATGAAAAAATGGCACCTACTAGGCTATTTAAAATGAAAAAAGAGAAAGTATTTTCTTCTCCTAGCGTGGTTGTTCTGAATTATTCCAATCCCTTATCTTTGGTGGGAAAAATTATAACTTTATACCTGTCGATGCTACACTGGATCTCTCTAATCTTACGGTGATGATCTCTCCTACCATCGTGTGATTGGGCAAAAAATACATTTTCTGAATCATCGCAAAAGAGGCATGCTTCCAATTTATGCATTAAGGTTTAATCTGAAATACAACCTTCACTCCATGAGTGATTCCCAACCTGCTGCTGTGTTTGTCACTGACGTGGCCGTTTTCCTGTCTTTCTAGGTTGAGACACCCGAGCCACGGATCGCGCCCAGGAGACGAGGACTTATGAGATATGGAGCCCGAGACCTAAGAGGTGAGTACAACGGCCAGTCACGTCCGTCCGCACATTCCGGGCACGTAATCGGGGCTCTCCGTCGGGCTCCCCTGGGCCTTCCCGGTATTCTGGATCTTCGCAGCGCGGTGGGAGAGGCCCTCGCCCTCCTCGGTTGTTACCGCGTGCGTGCATCACAATTCTCGAACGTGCACCCGCTATCTCGATGTGTCACCCCTCCGTGGTGATAATCGCGATGCATCGATGCGAATTTTTGCGTGCACTTGGCATGCAACAATGGTCGTTTTACGACGGCTATGATTTCGATATGCCTCTCGCTCTCCTTCATTCGTGGCCATTGGTTGAATGGATTGGTACCGCTATTATTCAAAGGAGAAAATTAGAATATCCACCATAAAAAGGTAAAAAAAAATTATGGGTCCTGTAGGTTATCATGAGTCAGATAAAAATAAATGGTCCTTAGTACGCTCACATACCAGCTTTACTATTCACGGCTTCAACGGATAAAGGGAAACACACCCATACCTCACACTTTCGAGTGAAATAGCGCACGGGGTTTGTAGAAACCCGCTTCTCCGTGAAAATGGCGACTTTGGTCACACTATTCCCGCGAGGGATTTCATTCGACCGTCTGCTGTAGCTAGGAGCGTAATTGAAATGTCACGGGTACCGTCTCAGACTCCTTTGGCTTCCTCCATTTAGAAGTGCCGGCAATGTCTGGTTACTCCCTCCCCCTCACTTCTACCAATCTCATGCCCTCATAACACACTCTGTTTTCCTCTTTCGGTATAAGGGGTTCAATAGAGCTGGGAGTACTATATACCTTACGAAGCATCACCTTTTATGTTACGTTAATGAATATTTTTAGCTAAAACTTGCGAGCAGGACCTAAGCATAGACATTCACAATGGTTTACGAAAATCTCATCCTTATTCAAAGGTGGTAGTGTATTGCGCGAATTTATTTCGTATTCCCTGATGTGTAACAATTAAGGAACTGTAATTTTTTATCGTTATTTGAAAAATTTTACCTAAATGGTACCGAAAAACATCATACCGTCATTTCTTACCACCTTTCGCACGTCAATATCTAAGAAAAAACATCTTTCCCCGTTAAGCATGCGCCTAACGTCATGATGGCTGATACGTATTTTGAGACACTTTAACATAAATGTAAGCCATGCTACCAGATAACCGATTACCTTTTTTTTTATAAGTGCTACCCGTAGAAGGGTTAAATATTTAAATCTATAATAATATTTTAAATTTTACAAATTAATATTCACACTAAATTTCATGTTAAAAAGTGAATTCGATTTTTTAAATATATAGGGACATCGAATAATATTCCCTGTAGCACATATATAATTTCAGTGCGTTTATTATGAGAAATCAATAAATATTGTATGCATGTACAAAACGTTTTTTTATTCAATTAATTTATTTATGTTTACAAATGTATACAAAATACCTATTTGTTCTTTAAAATACACAATAATGAATTCAAATATCAATTCACAAAATACATGCGAAAATTATATGTTGCAATGAAGCATTATGATTACGTCAACAGTTTCTTCCTTTATATCCAGTCTCAATTCATCTAACGTGCGTACAAATTCAGGAAACGCTCATAGAGATCGGAAAGTGCTCTCACAACTTCTTTCAGTTTTGAATGAGAAAGTGACACCTAAAAAAATTAGGAAAATACAAGCTTTTCCGCAGTTTTAATTTTCACAGATAGATAGAAGGAAGGCCGTCAGTTCGTAAATGGTAAAAGGATTCCGGGAACATAATATCGTAATTTCGTATTGTACCCAATAAAAATTCGGTATCTTAATTTTTCGTCCAAATAAATAAATCCTTGTCTTCCGCTTAATTCTTAATTCATACTTTCGCTCTTGTTGTCATTAAACCGATTTCATGCAATGTATGAATGTAACAAAAGAAAAGAAACAATCGTCAAAGTAATGTCAAATGAAAGGCATCGTTATGAAAATAATATCAGCGTGCAGACCAAATGAAGGATCATGATACTGAATTTCATGAGGGATGGGATTCGCAGGGATTGGACAGCAAGTAGGGTTAGGGAGCACTAAGGGGAGGATTTGGGGAGAGAAGTATAAGCGGGTAGTACAAGTGCCATCTTTTTTGTTTTTTGCACTATTAGAATATTGCTGTACTCTTAGAATATATGCATATATATGTACTTATTAATTAAATATGAGGCCCGAACCATAAAATGGACCATATTTTTGTGGGATTCGAATTTCGCGCATTGGCAATAGAGGACATCTATTCCAGGAAGACCTTTACCACCTGATCCCCGACTGATCTTAAGAATTCTCTTACAACACCATAGTTCAATGAACTAATTGTTTTTCTTTTTCCCTCTGTCCCTCTTGTCCAGGTTTCACGCCCATATAGCTCACTGCGTATGTTTTAGGAATCTCTTCCTGGTATACAAGACGATGTCATTTGCAGTAAAAAGCCGTTTCATATTCTTGAATTCTGTCTGAACTCTATTCCCTTGTGATTGAATAACTCCAATCTATACAGAAGTTAAGTGCACGTCGGCAAACTAAATTCAAATGAAAGGTAGCGTTCGCGGGAAGAAAACCATCGTTGTCCCCTGAAATTGAATGTATGTATTAGAATTTGGTACGCAGTTCAGTCACTCATGGCTGAGTCACACTGACTACTTTACAGTTCGTTTCTTTCGAGTTTATATTCAAACCGAATCGCATGCTGTGTATCCTATGGCGTCCTTTCACACGTATACAATTTCGTAAAAAACGCATACGACGGCTTGGAAAGGCTTAGAGCAGAGGAATTCTCATATTTGATGCTATGCAGTGGGAGATTTTCTTCCGAATTGAATTTTGAAATTTCCGCGCTATCTTTACCATATTTTTCTATTTGTTCAATCCTGTGCCGTAACATATCTTATAACGACCATTTAAATGTTTTCTGGCCAAAGTTATTTTTCTAAATTTTTCATTGATTAATCATAGCATGCGACGAAGTCTATGTTTCATAATTATGCACCGAAGTAATTAAAAGCATTGTGCACATTAAGTATAGTACAAGACTCCTCATTTGCGTCCCTTTTCACACTTGAAAAACTTATTATTTCCATGAAAGTTAGGTATGGGTTGAAAATGGCTTTTTCGTTTTGAGATAAATCCATTTTCATTGTTTACAAAACGATGTTTATTTTATGATCAACCTTTTAAAATTTCGAAAAAGTGAAACTTTCGAAGAATTTGAGGACATCCTACTGGTTGGTTATTTGTCAAAAATTTCATCCAATATTTTTTGGCTTTATAAAAAACATAGTTTTATTCTAAGTATACATTTCACTGTTTTTAAAAAAAGTTGACTTTTATACTAAAAGCAGTTAAAATATTAACTCAAGAAGCAGACCCTACGCTAATCTTGGGGATTCAGGTAAAACATTGAAAGATCCACAATTGTTGATGATCTACTTGCTGTCATCCACTATAAACTCTGCCGAATTTTGACTACATTTCGGTGAAAGTTTAAGAAAGATTTGTAATTGTGGTTATCAGCAGAGGTAATATTGGTAATGTATAATGACAACGGACGAAAAATACATTATTTCTCTTTGATATTATCTAATACCGTTCGATTACAATTGCACGATCGCCAAGAGAAATGCAATCAAATTTCCTTCAACCCGTTCACCGGCGTGGCAAGTTATCAGTGTGCTACAAGTCAATATGAGGTTCATACCATTAAATAGAAAGGGAAATGGAAGGAAGTTTCGATGAGAAGTTGGATCACGGGACAGATATGTAGGCCAAGTGAAGAGGGACGTAAGATAGAGGAGTGCTCTCGGAGCGGAAGAAAACTAGCTTCATAAAGGGAACAATGCCATGCTGCAGTCAACCAATCTTCGGATTGAAATTTTTAATGAATGAAGGGCGTTTCAATACACGAATGCCTATACAATTGAAGGTATACAAATTCCTCAGCGTCGTTTAATTTCTGTGAACGATTCCCATGCGCTTCCATTGTTTGCGTTTGCTTTGTTAGCGCTGAATACCGGGGAAATACTTTGAATCAAAATTGCAGAAATGCTTTAAATTATCTTTATTATTTTATCAAATGCATAATTAAAGTTCTTTTTGGGCGTCATAAATGTCCATTACTGTTTTTATTTTAGGAATGCCACGGCATCCAAGAAAATGATACCGCGATCACGTATTTGATTGCACAGCACGTCAGCATTGTCTGATTAGTCAGAATTTTATATACTTCCAGGAAGTTGATTGTTAGAAATTCGTTAGGTTATTTCTCTTACTTTCCTACTTATACATTATTGGCTCATGTCTTATTTAAATTAATCCTAGGCTATAAGAAATTAGTACTTAATTTGAAAGGGAATTCATATCACCTCTCATGGTTCAGTTAAAAAAAATAGTTTAATGTTTATCTTAGGTGAATTCAAAATCACCTCTCGCAATTGATTTGAAGTTAATTTTTCAACAACTTTCCAATCTTCATACAGTTCTAAAAACTAATTATATTATCCCAGGTTCAAGGTGTATTACCCATGTTTTTTTGCAAACGATGAAAAAGATGGAAACGTATGATACCTATAGACAAAACACGGGGAGGAGGTTCGGTCCAAACTGTAAAGGTTTTTCAATTGACACTCTTTTATTTAATGTGAGCAGATATAAAAAAACTCAGCCTTTCAAAAAGACCCCTTGAGATGATGCAATTATCTGCCAAAGAAATGTTGGACGAGGGTACTTACCTAGTGGTTACTTCTCTTGCTCAATTGCGCGGCAGTCGCATTGGGCTTTTGATTTTTAAGGTGACTTTTTAATAATTCATTAAAATATTTTCCAATGGGCTGTTCTAGTGAAGCATGCTCACCCGCATCGTGAATATTTCACATACAAATAGACAGAAATCTATTCCGAGACTGTTTTGATCGGGGAAGATAATTGGTAAGAAAAATACAATTGCAGTTTTATTTGGTTCACATGATTTCAAAATTATTAAATGTATAACATTGCTTCAGAAGACAACTAACAGAAACTTTTTGCCACTCTAAATTGCAAATAATTGAAATTATTGTTGAATGAATGGAGTCATCGGAATTTCAACGAGTGTGTCACTCAAATCTGTCTCGTAACTTCTGCGGTTTTTTCTGGTCGTTTTGACCCTTTTTTTATTTTGCATGTGATTACTCAGAAAAAAATATGTAACGAAGACACGCTTGATATCATATATTGAATCCAATAAGGTTTTCTTCACTATCAGTTCAAGCAGTAACGAATAATTATCAATTTGAAGTAAATTGAGGCTATGGACTTGCAAAATACGTTCATAGTATGCATACACATGGGTGCATTACAATGTGATGCATAAAAATACATTTTAAATTAATCCAGCTTGAGACTCGTTTCACATTACACATTGAAAATAATAGAAGACTAATACATTTAACGATAAAATCAACTTTACACTAGAAATATTTTTAACTCAATTTTAGTGAATGAAATTATGCAAAAGGTGTCTTCATTATCATATGCAAATTTATTTGCATATTTTTCATTCAGGTAATAATTTTTTATGTCTTCATCCGATGGATAAACCCGATATTTTCTTTTGTGTCGTAGTGCTAGCTGGTTCCTAGTATCAGGGATTTTATATTATAGGATTCTGCTCTAAATCAATTCATCAACTCATCGATTCGTCTGAGGAAAAATTAGGGGCATTCAAGGGATTGCTATCAGATGTCAGCGGCTCACGAAATCCTTATCATAGACTGAATTGTCGAGGGTGTGGGAATCCATGTGTGGCATGTTGACTACTAATGCAACAAAATTGGTAAAATCCGCTGCAGTGAATGACAGCTGGAAGGTTTATAAGGCAATCAGGTGAGAGTTGAAATGCGCTCTACTGAATTGGACAGCGAGAGAAGATAGGTACTGAAAGTATGTAAATAGAGATCTATAATTTCGACGGCCGTATACACAGACTACAATTGTTGATTATCACTTACCCATCGTCTATTTTCGCTTCAAATGAAATTACTGTCAATTCAATTATATCTCTTAACCACTAACTGTTTAACTACCTTAACGATAATTTGATGTTCTCTAATTAGTTCGCTGTGGATCGCTACGATTTAGTTTTACGTAACTCAGCTGAATCGTTGCTGGTGTAATTGTATTAGGCGCTATTTTTCTCGACGCTGATTTGAAAACCTCCTTTAAAGAATAATAGATAACAGAAGCATCAATCTTTGCACAAATAGAATACGCATATATAAATATCTCACACGTTTTTTTAAAGATAAATAACGTGATCCAAATCAGAGCTTGAAAAGCTCAGTTCTTCAGAATTTACTGCGGTAAAAATAGTTTTTTCTGCTCCATAAAATGTTTTCGCGTAATTTTAATGCAAGTGCACAAACCTCGCGTGTCGTTATGATATAGTCTTAGAAGCGTACCCATTTGGTTTGATCCCTGGATTCTTCAAAAGACTACCGTTGACCGGTAGACTAGGGATAACACTGATAGTTCCACAATTTCATTGAACTTAAATTTTCTTTACATCTTTTGGAAAAGTTAGTGACTCATGACGTGTTTTCCTCCTACGAGGCATCTTATCGTAGAAAAGATTCCCGAAACTTAACGGACGCCGTGCTTTATTTACGTTTGGGTATATCTCAGCTGACAGATATCAAGGTTTGTTTACTCAAGGCCGGATGTTTTCATAATTACTATATTGTCAGCCATGTTCTTGGTCTCACGAGGGAGAAAAGCACCTTCTAATTTTAAACTCTCCGTGGCTCACGAAAATTATTTCCCAGTGTTAAAGAAAGATTGAAAGGTAAGCTAATTTTGGGGTATGAAAATGTTACCTTTCATAAGAGGATGAGAGGTATGATTTATTTGGGGCTAATTTTTTATTGTTAATAGTTATTTCTCCTACGGACAAAATATGCCAGAAACACAGCACACAAATTTGGTTTTGACACGTGTCTTTCGCATGTAAATATTAATGGTTTAATACATATTGAGTAATCTTGTCACGTATCAATCGCTAATTTACATAAACCGTATAAAAATTAAATATGGCGTAAATTTCCACCATGTGTTTCATTAAACACCGATTATTACTGCATCAGGCAACTGTTGTTTTCGATGTGAAGGGAATATTATTTTTTTAAACCGATTGTGACGTAAAAAATCACGAAATCATATTCCTTTTTAATGTGAAAAGTTGCAATAAAATACAACCAGGAGCGATTTTTACACTACGCCACCGATTTCTGAATGAGAGAAAATGCTGATTCTCGTCTCTGTTGCGTATACACCGCAGGTCATTTACTTTTTGAGCTTCATGCATATTGTTTAAAATTTTCGTTCCTGTGCCTATTTCATTTATTCTATTTAATGATGGGGATGGGATGAACGAAACATCTGCCTCCCATCGAACGGTACCTGACCAATTGCATGGCGGATGTTCCAGTATGTCAAATATTTCCGAACTTCAAAAACTTGATATCGCCCCATAACTTGTTTGAAAATATAATTACATGGAAAAGAAACTCAAGATACTTTATGTCTAACTTCATGGAAAAGAGGAGCCTTGGTCTCGAAACCTAAGGGTTTAGATAAGTGGTCTTTATTTAACGTTAGCAGATGCAAAGGGAACCGAAGAAATTCGTTCCGCTGTGTTGCATTTCGTGTGTCAATTTAATTTTTGGATAAAGAGTGCTGACCTAGCGGTTGTTTCTCTCACTAGTTCATTCCAAATTCATAATAGGCGTCTGAAATTTTGCTACCGTCTTACAAAGCTGCTCTCGTATATGAATAGTGTAGATATTTTCCGCGCTTAAAAAACACTAATGGATATAGAGGTTGTGAGATAATACTTAATTCTCTAATACTTACCCCTTTGATGCGGGTGGATGCCGTAAAATGCATTCAGAGCAGGGGAGGTAGTTCCTTTGTCTGTGTCACCTTCGGTTTCCCAGGAAGGTCTGAGGTCCGAAAAATCGCAACTGGGGAAAGAACTTGTGATATATTTGCACTCTCATGAAGAGCTAATTTGCATCGGCCTCTTCCATTATTTTTGTGAGAGTTTGATTTATCAGTTGTATATTGTTCACAGGATTATGTTACAGTCTTTCCGAAATTTTGAACTTTTTATATCTTATAAAAAGAGATGTTTCAGGCGTGATATGGTGGAATAACATGATTAATTAAAATTAGCAATTTTCCACAAAAATAAAATTTATTAAAACGACCGGTTTCAATGCAACTACATCATCTATATCTTCCCTTTCCTTTGCTCTCCTTTTAAAGTTAATGGCCCAAGGAGTTGGGAGATTGTAACTGTCGCGGGTCCTCTTCGCCGTAGATCCTTATGCAAGGTAATTGTGTATGAGGAGGATGGTGGTTGTTAGAATGGTACTTAATCTCCTCTTGCCCAGGAATACTTACCTCGAAGTCTCGTCATGAATTAGCTCTCCGTCAGCCGCAGTCGACTGCTCCCGTCCTATTCTCACTGCATGGTTGCCGCAAGAATCGTTTTTGGCCTATGCGGAACGTTCAAATTAGCTCCATTATTAGATACTGGGAACAATTGTATGTAATTGTTCCTCCCATAATTTTCCTCGTGCAAATATTAACTATTAATTAAGAAATCACGAAAAAAATTAATTAAACGAGGTAATTGATGCATCTTTATTTCATATAGGTAATAATATTGCTTTAATAGTCGATCAACATTCAAATTCTTATTTCTTTTTATATAATTTTCAATCGCCAAACATTTATAGAACGAGCATCGCGCTTTGTCTCTCGGCCACTTTGTGTGATTTCTTTTATTTTTGAACGCTTTTCAGATAAAATTTTCTGAAAATTGAATACATTTTACAATTTCATGCGCATGAGTTTAGACCGCTTTTGAATCCTGTAGAATCCATCTAATATAGTATTTCGTTTCTATCACAAAGGTAGCTCGATTAGCGCACTTTCAAAATCCATGGTTCAGTTACTTTGGAACCGACATGTGAGACAAATTTAGTGAAAAAATAAGGACAGAAAGTGAGTAATTCGACCTTTTTTGTGTATTGTTAGCCTCATTGCTCAGTGAAAATAGAGCAAATTACCAGAGATGACTAGTCCCTATCATTTTTTGCAGTTGTCAATTTTGAGCAGAATTTTAGGGGTATTTATTAATCAGTGGATAGATAATTAAGAAAATCAAATAAATTTCATGGTTAAATTCATGACCTAGAAAGTCCTGAACATAAATAATGAGGGATGTTTGAACGATTCGGTTTTCAGTAAGAGTACTTGTGATTTCCAAATAGAAAGTTTGGTTGAGGGCTAATAACTAAAAAAAACTACTAAGGTTCAAAATCAATGAGATAAATAAATATTAATATGTCATTTATTAATTGCAATTAGATTCATCATAATCCACTCATGTCACTTGCCTTTCTTGGTTGGGTAAATTATTCCGTGGAGGCCAACCACTTCATGACTTAGTAAAGTTTAATTTACTGGATAGATCCTTTCCTTTGAAATTTGAGGACGGTGCACGGGTCTACAAATGTTTCGTTCCATCAATGAAAAACTATGATGGTCTAAATATCTCTCGGGTCGATTTGTTTCGACCACACCAATGGAGGGTTCAAGCAAAGCGGCGAACTGGCATCTCAGGGGGTGTTGAGGAATTCAATAGGGTAGACAGCTGTCTCTTCGTTGACTTATCATTTCGTATCAACTAATTTACAAAGCATTTCTGCAGCTTCTAATTTTCCCCAAAAATGTTATGTAACCCCATGACCGTATCATTTTACGATATCTAAAGACCTCTCTCTCAGTCGCTGTCACGCTATCGGCTTATCGGTTCAGATGGCTGTCTGGTTAGATCACAGATATGATGTATTTTGGTTTGCTGTGTAACGTTAAGACAATTGTTTCCCCATCATCACGCTCTCTCAGCTCACTCCCAAATCTAACCGTAGTTCTGATGGCATAAGGATTTTGTACCGTAGTTATACATTGTGTATACATCTTTATAATTTTACCATATTTATTTTTAGATTGGTAAATCCAGTTGACATACGTATACAATGGGACACTAACTTACGGGAAGATTATTTGGTAATGTTTACTGTTTCTAAGTGCTCCAAAATGGCTTTTGGTTCTGTTGCACTTTCGGCTATACTCCCAAAATATTTGGCTTTGGTTCATTTTAGTTCATGTTGTTGGAATCAAGTATAATTACTGTTGTTCACTGCAACGAGTAAAGCACTGTAATTTTTCAGTAATAGAGGCATTTTTGTTTCAGATTTAATTTTGGGGATTATGGGATCAAATTTATCTCTCGGACATTATGAGATCTAACTCATAGTTGCTTATTTATCGCAATAAAGACCTGTTCATGCATTGTTTGATTCCCATTTGGGACTGGTTGAGGGACATAAATTTTCTCGTATCGCGCGGAAAAAAAACACGAATTTTGCACAATATTCGAAAACAAAGTGTAATCAATACCTAATTTACGCACCCTGAAATATAAGATAGTCAGTTAACTTGATGATATAGTATTGACCCCAATTTTCATGCATGCAGAAAGCACGGTAAAGCAGCATGTAAAACGCGCATGGCGCACTATCAAGGGAGGAGCTTTTGGAATTCTGCATGAAAAGAGGACGTGACAAATGCGAAGAATCTTTCATACCTTTCCCTACAGGTCTCAAAATCCCTCCAAACGCTCCACGTGATCTCGAACTAGAATGATGTATCGTTCAAATTACATGAGCCCAATTTTTCACTGCGTTCCATGCTAGATTTTGGTCGATTTATTTTGTAAAGGCGTGCGTGGATCGATCCATGGGTAGGATATTTCATTTAGTCATCTCCCTCCATAGTTTTATTCCATAAGATTGTGGTAAAAATTAAATGTCCTCTTTCACAGGGAAAAGACCGGTCTTCAAGTTGAATACATGAATATGAAGGACTGTATAAAATGCCTTGGGACTGGGATGGATCTTAAACGGAGGAATCTGGTCGCTCAGTGAATGTCAGATTAAAAGATTATTAAAGTGTCATAATAAAGAGCAGTTGGTACCATTTTGTCCTTCCTTAGCTAATCTATCTCGAAGAGAAGCCCGCTATGAAAATGAATTACAGGTAGACATGATTTTCTTAAAAGGAAGCCCTTCCTTCCCTAGAATAGTTAGAGAATGCATAGAAATTTCCAAAATAGTCTCAAAAAAAGACAAGGGCAACCAACTTCCATTTGTATGAGCATGAACCCTTTAAAAATTTCAAATTTTAACTTAAATTGGACCTTAAATATAAGTCACACGTAAGTATATATTGTTATTGTCACATATAAGAGAAGATGTCCAAATGAAATCTTACATTATTCCATATTAAAAGAATGTGTAATTAATGGAAAATTACAAATTATTTTAATCTGGGCATCAAACAATTACACAAAGTGAAGCCTGAAATTATAAAGTACGTATATCTTACATTATTGCCTGATAAACCCATCAAATAAGTCGGTCAAAGTTTGCAAAATAATTAACAGCCACTCAATTATTACTTACTCTTCTTAATATCAATCACTATATTTTCGCTATGGAACTTTTCAAGGTATCCATGTTTTCTCGGTGTCGATCACAAAGTTTAGATCCATACGATTCGGATGTCACAGTGCCCACCGTTGTAAAATTTCTCATCCCGAGACTTTTGGCTAGGAGAAGTTGGTCCGTGTTTACCTAAGAATTATGACCACAATTGACACAATTTTATTTGGAGTAAATGGTACAACGTCGAAAGCTCTGATTTTTCTCACCAGACGGCATCGAAACCTTCTCATGTACGACAACCATTAAATGGGTTCTCTTCAACACCCAGAGCCATCTCAATAGAACATCTGCATTTGCAAATGCATATGCATTGAATATTTCGAAATCGTTAGTAAACAATTAGTAATCCGCATTTGTACACATTTTCAATTGAATTGCGATGGACCCACGCACAAATTCAATCTGCTCATCCAACCAATGAATGACGGCTCCTGGAATATGTGATTCAAAATGGAGGTTTTAGCAATTCAGTTTCTTGTATGAGAATTGTTTTAGGGTCCAACAATGGATTGCCAAGAAGCAATCCTACCATTCACTACGCACAATGGGAAATATTCTTTCAGGCAGCTTGGTAGACGTAAATCGCGAACCTCAACACTCTATGAGACGAATATTTGCTCTCTGCTGAATAAAAGCGAACGAGGAAGGTTTTTGGAAAAACATTGATGCGAGAAAGGGCTCGATAAACGTGACTGGGTAATTGGAGAAAATAGGATGGATCACTCTTCGGTCATGAAGAGTTAAAGCGGGGCTGAGTTCACTCGCGAAAATGGGGGAATTATTAGCATCCCGCACCGCGTTGACCGATCGAGATGGACGACTTGCGGATAAAAAGGAATAAGTAGCGTCAAGCACGGAAAGATCTACCTTATCTTCATTCCCTTACTATATTTGCAATCCAAGTACAAGCACGGTTAACTTCCTTTTAGAACTACACTCCAAAAATATGACTGACTTTATAAATAACCGCGCCTAAAATCATTGAGCAAATTACTGATAATGGTTTACCGACATGGCAGATTTTTCCTGCCAAGTACCAGTACCAGTGTACTCTATTCACTTGTTTTTCAATTAAATTATCAGGGGAAAATAATGGTTATGTAGTCACCTTGGTAACGACTCGTGAATTTAGCTACAGCTCCCGAGAGTGTGTAGAATGTGATAACCGTTTCATAGATTATTAACCAGATAACTAAAAACTATTTATGGGTATGTATTTTTTTGCTGTGGTAGCATAAACTGTGACCCTACGTCTCTACATGCCAGTAAATCATTTACAGCAGAAATGAAATATAATTTACGATAAAAGAAAAATGACAAAATATACAGACTTTACGTTCCACACGAAAATATATTTACTCTTCAAATAATTTAACAACACTCTCATATTTTCAGGACTAATCTCTTATTCCGAGATTATTCCTGAATATGCTCCAGTGTAGTGAAAACCATTACTGAGTGAATATATTTCCTGTGAAACGCAAAGTTTGTGTACAAAGTCTCTTTCTTATCATCATAAATAGAATTAAGTCTTGTGCTCAACTATCTCCCATAAATTTTACTCTCTCACCATCACTAAATTATCTCTCACTAATTTAAATTACGCATCTTCTCCAACTACACGTTACCCTGCAAAGCACCATTAAAATGTGTGACATGGGATGATTCTCCATCAAAAATGCAGCATCAGAATAAAGTGTTAATCAACCAGGGTGGGGTTATGGACATAATTAAAATTCTGTAGATAATTTCCACGAAAAGCTTAGTTTTTAAGTTTACACCATATTAACTCATTCACAAGGTTATCAAATTGCGATGTCTAAGGTAAAATAGCATTAGTTATTTTAACACTATAATTGAATGGTTAATTACAGATTACGGTACCAAATTTAGTCAACTGCCGTGTCGTATAGCGAGCATCTTACCCAGCGGTACTGATACCATGGATTCTCATATAAGATACCCATCACTAAAAACTAGGGCACTTAAGTTTCCCTGCCCTAGGTGTCAACCCCCGTTACGAAAACATCGCATTTGCCCGCGATTACATAATTAAAGGCAGGTGTCCCAAAATCTGCCCTACCCCTTACTGTCACACCCCGCCTCCCCCCTCCATTGCGGTTCACAGGGCGTGACGTAGATGTAGATGTATGTGCAGGAGCGGTTGAATGAGAGAGAGAGAGAGAGTAGGAAAGAGAGATGAGAGAGAATCCGGTGGAGGAATGAATGAATGAGAATGAGAGAAAAGCGGTCGGGGACGGAGAGAGAGAGAAGGGAGACGGGAAGAGAGTTGCGTGTTTGCTGGATTGCGTGTGTGTGCGTGTGTGTCTGTGCGTGTCTGTGCGTTTGTGTGCATGTGGTTCGTCCTCCTCCTCGTCCAGGAGTTCCCCGGGAATGGGAGTGGTGCGGGGGTGGGAATTCGGGGAGGGGTTTCGTGGCGGAGGGAGGAGGTATAGGGTGAGGGAGGGAGTGGGAGGCGGGCACACCCCCTCATCCCCTTCGGAGCTGCTCCTCCGGATACCGGAGCCCCACTTCCCCTCTTCGCCCCCAACCCTCTGCCTCGCTCTCCTCACCCCTCCCGCCCCCCCTCCCCGCTCCCGCCCGGAGCCTCCAGAGCTTCGCGTCGAGGATCAATATCTGGAGAGAGGTAGGGGGGAAGAGAAGAGGGGGTGGGGTTGCAATGGGGGGGAGGCAAGGAGAGGGGAGGGGTGGGGAAGGGATGGGGTGGTCCCGTACCCCATAACCCGACGACCCGACGTGGATTTTTATCGGCCGTGCATGTATTATGACCTCAGCAACAATCGTCATTATTGCAGGTAGGTAGTCTGCCCCGGTTGGGGGGAGGGAAGAAGGGGGGAGGGTGGTCAGGGTTTCGGTCGCTCCCTCCTCCCCTCTCCGTGAAAATACGGCCCTTATTCGCGGACGTCTGAAGCCACTCCGAACGGCATAAACACCCTCTTCCCTCACACCGTATCCTTCTCCTTCGGTCCCTTAGTTTTACTTCTCCATCCCCCCAACCCTTTGACCCTTGCCCCGCACCTGCGCCCGCGGATTATCAGGGTGGTGGACCGTGGGGGAAAACGAGCGGGTTCTGAATGACGTTCTCACCACCGCAAATGATATCATCGCCGTTGTGTTAAGGTGATCTCGTCGGATGGAGAGGTAGGGTTTCGGACGGTTCGGCAAAGTCTGTGTGAGGAATGTTCTTGGGGGTTGCAGTGAGCCCTCGTCTTCCCCTCCAAGCAGATTCCGTCTTGCCCGCGTTATTTCCTTCTCTCGTGCTCACTCCGCGTTCCCAAACCCTCCCATCGTTCTCCCCAAAATGCCTCTCCTCTTCCTCCTCAATCTTTCCCGCTTACCCAACGTTCTCCCCTTCTATCGCACCCCTGAGCATCTCTTTGCCCCTCGATGTCTGCTCCTCCATCCACTCTCGCCTACCTTCTTAAAATTCCCGCAACAGCCTCCTCCCAATTCCCATACTATCTCGAGCGCCTCTCTTGTTTGCCTTCCTCTCCGTCCATTTTTATTCTCTTCATCTTTGAGGATGGGTTGTAAAACTTAGCAGATTTAGAACACGTATTTCTCTCTCTAGAGCAGTGAGCAGAAATTCCAAACTCATTATTTGCGAAACAGTTGTGCATTCAATAGTTACTACACATGGAGCGTAAGCATGGGCACTCGTTGAGAGAGATGAGGAAGTGCTGAGTAGGTGGGAAAGGAAAATATTATGAAAGTTTTAGTGCAAGGGAATAGAGGTTGGAGGATTATAATACAGGAGCAGGCTAATGACACAAGGTAGTATAATATTTAGGAAATAGGTATGGTATTTTGGCAAGGATACACATATTATATGAACAACTGCTTAATGTACGTGCATAAGCGTTACCTGGAATGATAAAACGTGACAATCTACCCTACATTAAACTCTCATTTAATTCCGCATAATTTCTATCTGCCTTCATTCCGTTCCAAACTATTCTCCATTTCTTCCTTTTAATCGCTTACCTAGCTTTAATCCTTGTACATTAGCCTTCAACATCCCATCGTTAATCAAAATCCATGGACTTTATCTTACAATTTTCTTGCTTGGTTCCTTTGGAGTTCTTCCAATGACCTCTCTTTCTCTAATCCTCCTAAACCTTTTACTTTCACTTCTTTTCCTTCCATCCATTTTACTTTTTCCATTTTTCTCTACATCCAACTCAAATAAGATTTAGTGACAAAAATGAAATGTAGACGAATCAGGTGTTTTTGAGGTACATGGAGGATGGAGTGTTGAGAGGAGAATAAGAAATATTCAAATTGGCGAACCGAGTGGAAGAAGGAAACGAGTAAGCTCGAAGGACGAAAAAGAAGAGAAAGGGTTCTAGCGCCATGGATGGTGAGGTGCCATGAAAAATTTAATTCAATACGGACGGTGGTGGAATATTTTAGTGCATTATTTTTTTCTGAAGTACCTGAAGTTGTCGTGTAAAAGATAAAAGCGGTCATATTCTGTCAAATGTTTAGGAAACCAAAAAGGTTTTTTTTATCTATTCTCAAGATGAGATTTCACAAGGTTGAAGCTGAGATCATTTTTTTTTCGTTCTTCCTCCTCCTCCACGCTAATATCTCCAAAGCCTTCAATCTGCGATCATCCTCTTATCTCCAAAGACCAGGTTACGGGATCAAGAGGCGCTGCGCTCCATGTGGAAAGTCGTCACTGACGTATTCTTCTCGCCTTTATTCGTCCATCCCTGTCATTAATCTCTGTTGCTTCTTTGCAAAAGTTTCTTCTTTTGAAAGCGCAATCATTCTACTTTCCCCCACGGTTACGTCCATTTTCGTCCAAATGACTCACCAAAAATATATGAACTCTTCCACCATCTCTCATTCATTCTCTCTTACTTGAATACTTATCTTATTGTTCATCCTACTTCAGAATTTCAGCCCTTTTCCTTGTCATGTGTCAAATTTCTCACATTGGCACTGGAATGACACTCAACGTACGAGCTGCCGCTGTGCTTGTAATTTATACACCAATATTATATACGTTATGATAGTATTCTATGCATTTTCTTAAGGTGAGTTAAATGGTGCTCTTGTGCTCGATTCTCATTGCCAAGGCTTTTAGCAATACATAATTGCATAAAATCTTGGTTTCACCAAAAGAAAATGTTTTATTTCTTATTCACGAAAGTAGTTAAATATATCCTGATGTTTATTTTTTCATATTATTATAAAACAGTGACTTACGGCCTTCATAAATAAATTAATCAAAGTAAAATCATCGTATTCTTTAAAAATCTTTATACTTTTCTCGCTTTTTCTTCCTCCTGATTTCGCATTCTCATTGTCCTATGATTCAAATCAAAGAAGGAAAAGCACGAGTTTTATGATTGGTGGTGATTTTATGATAATTTGGTGTTTTAAGAAGTTAGCTGCAATCAATACATGAACTTACTTTATATTTAAAAAAAAATCACGATAGTTTTCATGTACTTATACAGGATATGTAAACAAGATTGATATGGATCGAGAACTGGAAAATATATAGTAGATAGGAAATTCACCACAGAAAAGGAAGACGAAAAAGGAAGTTAAAGTGGAAAATACGAGATCCCCCTTGAATCAATCGAATGCCTAATAAACATTGAAAGGGATAGTGTTCGACTATGCTTTTGAACGGCAAATTTTGGGATAGAAGATTCCCTATAATTTAATATATATATATATATATATATATATATATATATATATATATATACATGTGGGTTGCGGTGGTCTAGTGGGTAGAGCGTTGGATTACTGCCCGGAGGGTCCCGGGTTCGATTCCCGGGCAAGGTACTTTGGGGCACCTGCAGCTCCACCCAAGCTAGTTGATTTTTCGGGTACCAGGTCTTCCTGGGAAACCATAACTGGCACAGGGAAAGGAACTGGCCCCCCTACCCTGATGTGTGAATATTCACACGCCGTCGGGCTTGGTACATGGGTGAGGTATTTGGTACATCACCTACTAAACCGACCTTCGGGTTGATTACTGTGTTTATGGTTTACGTATATATATAAAAATAAATAATGTAAATGCCGACACAAACACAGAAACACATAAAAGAGGGACTCACTGGGTCTCAAATTTTCGCTGGTGCAACCACCTTTCTCAAGAGGAGTTAGGAACAGAACTGAGAAACTGAGAACTGAGTTTTGTTCCTAACTCCTCGGCGGGATTTTGTGTTTGAATGTATGTATATGTATACATAGATTGTTTCATTTGGAGGTGAAATTGGTTCTCGATGACACCCACTGCTAACAAAAATATAATTCTCTTTACTTGTCTCCGTAAACAGTAATGACATAGTATATATATAATAGTAAAAATAATAGAGAATACCATCGTCCCTCCGAGCAGATGAGAATAAATTGGTAATGGCTCAATACAATGTCTCAAGTTATAAGCAACCCAACTAGAATGAAAGCTTTAATAAAAACAGTCTATAAAGTAAAATATGAATCCGCCAGAAAGAAAGTTTTCTTTTAAACTTGAAAATGAGACGAGAGTTTGATGACCTTCAACAAAAGACTTTCTCGATATACTCTGTATCAATATTACTAAGAAAAACCGCATCGGAACGGCCTCATCTTCTTTATCCTCGAGAATAGAACCCGAGTGCAAGAGGTTTGATTTAGGAATAGCACACCATACAAAGGAGATGCACCTTTATGGACGAACAGAAAGGGTCTTGCGATCATTGATCGTTCGGAGTACCTCATAAACACGAAGATAACATGTGAGCCTTAAAACTTCGGATCAGGCTAACGTACTGGCTTCTCACTCAGAGGCCTAGAGTTCGAATCCCGGCAACGACAGATATTTATCAGTGGAATCCCGATCCCAACTTGAGGTGCTTTGTGGAGAGTACTTTGAGTGAGTACGCCGTCCGTCGGATGGGACGTTAAGCTGCGGACCCCTTGGCACCTTTTGTTAAGCGTAGGCTAATGCCGACGCCGGGTTTCTCTCCACCCTTTATCCTTTCATGTCCATCCCTGATGGCGCAAATGACCTCAGCTGTCGGTTGCCTCTCCTAAAAATACTACTACCGAGTCTAAAAACTTCTGGGAAAATACGGGTGAAATGAGTTATTGGTGTGGCTTGGTAGTACTGTCGAGAAGCGTTCGCATACCAACCGGAAGGTTGCTTCTTAAAACCCCGTATGATGCCTTCTGACGTGATTTTATGCTCACTAAAAGTTTTGTGGAGGCCCGATAGGTAGTGTATGGAAAGGAACTGTTCTCTTCAGTCTGAATGTGTGAATTCTACATCTACAGGGTCAGTGCAGAATGTGATCTACCCTCTGTCGTCAAAGCCAACCTGCAAGTTTGTTTAGTTCATTGAAGGCATGCTAACAATTGGAGAATAATCCTAGCTCCAAAGTTTTACCTCCGTAAGTGAGATAATAATAGCTAATTCAGAGTGATAGGTTATCGTTCAACACAAGTTTAGGAAACCTTTTCCCCTAATATTATTCGCTGTCAGGACATAAGATTTTTTAGACTAATTTTTAAGCTGCATTCAATTATCATTTACCTTTATAGTTTCTATTCTCGAGGTGGCAAACTTATTTGCTCATGTTTACCGAGCAAATTTCCGCTGAGAGCCGCGATTACAGGGATTCCCGGGTAATACATCTATGAGTAACTAGGACAGCATGTGGGTCGAAGAGTACTTTTAGACCCTGAATTGCTTCCATAAGCGTAGTTTCGAATACGGCACCCCAAGTACATTTGTGCAGCCACTCCGTATCAAATTTACATGCTCGTAAAAGGGCAGGGGCAGTCGCCTACGCTCTCTCTGCTTAACTCAATACTTTTACTACAATCTTTTTTATTGGCCAGAGTTGCAAGCAAACTTCTTTTTTTACGACTGTTGTCTCCTCACAGACTTCGTGGGATCTGCCACTTCTCTCTCTTAAGGATGTTCAAAATCAAAAAAAATAATAGAGAGCGACGAGTGTAGGCACTAGGATGAATGAGCGAGCAAAAAAAGTTCGTGCACTGTGGCCAAATGTTAGCGAGGGATGTTGGTGTGAATTATGAGATTGAGAGACTTGCGCGTAATAGAAAAAATATTTCTGGTAGCATATAACTTGAATAAAAAACTATTGTTCATGGAAGCTAAGGCATCAATGAATAAAAAAACACCAACTTTAGGGCATTGGAATGAAAATTGGGTAAGAAAGGATGAGTGCAAACTTTGACCCAATGCGTTGCGAATGAGTACCTAAGAAGAGTTGGCCTTTGAAACACGGAAGGCAGGTTCAGGAATGAGTGACTCACGAAAAAACGTTGAATTAAATGTTCCGGTAAAGGATGAATGGATGTGAAAGAATGTTGCTTCGTTGGTTTCTGTCATGCTGCGAAAAGAGATTTGAGTCGTCCCATTAAACATACATTTTAGACTAAAGAAAATGGTTTGGGAGAAAATGGTAGGTAGACCGAGATTGGCATTGGTGAATTTTGCCGAATATCCATCTTCAGAGCAAAATAGAAGATCAGAGCAAACATTAATAGCCCTGAATTCTGCATACAAGTCAATAAATGTCATAAATACAACGAAGTTCTTCTCATCTGCATAGGGCTGATCACACTACCTGTAACCTAGGTTACACTTGTCCATCACCACATGACATCGATTTTGCACAGTCCTAGTTGATTCAGAAAGAAAGTTTACTCCCTAATACCAATGAGGCAATGGATATTTATCAGGAAACTCCTCAATAACTTGTAATTAGAAGTCGGACGTGAGTTCCTCAGCTCTTGGAACTGATGCGGGGGACTCTGAGGGGGACAGGAATACACCCACAGTGACACATTCCTACTTCCGCAGTGATATTTTAATACTCCAGCGATCCAGTTACACTTCTAGTGAACTCAGTGACATTTCTAGACATCTATTTACTAAAATCAACTTTATGTATCGCTCTCCGATAAAAATCACGGGCAAAAGTTATCTATTCAAGTGATTTTATCCTATGACTTTCCAGATCGTCTTTATACAGCCTATTACATGTTCATTTAATCTATTTTGTATTGCATAATAATTGCATAATATCTGTTACGTTTTTGATGACTTGATAGGTGATCTGCGAGATTATACTCTTAATATTATAGGCGCCGAAGAGAAGATCCTTTCGTGGCATAGTTTTACAGTTTATACTCCTGTTTCTGGTATTTTTACCTTGTTATTTTTCTTGAAACTATGAATTCTTGAATAACATGAAAATCATGAAACCTTCGCTTGAGTTGTGTCCTGAAAAACTCAGTTGGGATGCTTGGGGAACAGTTAAACAGTCATGATGTACAGTTACAGAATGGAATTCGAAAGACCTCCATAAGTTATCATTCGATTTTTGGTCAACCACTGCTCCTCATCTTTGACTTAGGCCCAGCCCTTGCACATTTGTCGGATAATGGTGATTTCAATGTAGCTTCCCAGACTTTTAGACCCACGCATTCCGAGGAGTATCCGATAAAGCTGTACGCAAGCCATGTAAAATTCTTATCGTTAAAGAAATAGCTTTCTTAAGGGTTTAACGCTGGGTGTTAAAATGTGGTTAATTTTGATTAATTTCCCCTCGTACCCTCGGGTTCTTTACAATGCTATCCCTTAGGGTACGACTCCAGCAGAGAAACTAAGGGAAGTTAGTAGGAGTCAACAAAGATATCATTTGAAAGAGTGAGCTGAGCACAATAGAGAAATAATCTCTAAATCTCTATTAGTAAACAAATATTTTGAGTAGTACACCTATCTCTCATATCCGTGAAGACGAAAATGAGTTAAATCATCGCAGAATCTCTAATGTGTTCTTGAAATATGTAACTATAATTAAGTGAATTAAAGATAAAAAATGGTAGTCAATCGTTTTTTGAGACGGCTGATCCTATAATCTATTAGCAGAATAAACATTATAAAATTGTTCCGGAAAAAATATCTAGACCCGAGCCCTGATGCTACCACTTGGCTAAAGAATTTTCCGACATAAGCTTCGGGTGGGCGTGAGAAAGGCCATCCATAATGTTGCTATTATTTATTTCTAAATTTTCATTTGCTATAAAATAATGCTTGATGTTTGCATACTGTCTTATTAAATATTCCAAAGTAAAAAAATGGCTGAGTTATTGAGTTGAATCAAGTCAGCTAGGTACATCGGACACATTTCCTTCCTAAGTGATTTTTTTTCACTCCCTCGGAAGTTCTGCATCTCTCAAAATTTTGTAATTTCTCTTCATCACACCCTTATCCCCTCCCGCCAAATCACTGGTATTTCTCGGGAAAATACTCTGGTATTGAGACGGGATTACACAGTGTTTTCCTCATGCCAAAGGATAGTATAGCTTAGTCCGGTTAACAACCTGTCTGTGGTCTGACACCCATCCTAGGAGCTTAACTTAGTTGAACTCTACTGTATAAAATACATCGGAGGAGATTGATTAGACTTTCTGCCCGTGTAAAACAAGGAATAGGATTTTAAAAAAGGCAATCGACATTGATTGCTAGTTTAACAATCGTTGGTACTCAGATTACTATTTTAAAATTGTGCACATTGCAGTTACAAAAAAACCTCCACTACTAACAACTCGTCCTGTCAAGATTTCATGATTTTCCGCATGCTTATTCAAGACATGAGTTTCTCTCACCTGAGGACATTTGGAGGTTTTTTTGATCGATTTCCTTCCTCAAGAGAACAGACCCTCATATATATTCCGACCAAATTCAAAACCAAGAGCAGGGACGCCCTCCCCTCACAGACCAATGCCTCCCGACTCAGTTCTGCGAGACAAAATGCCTAAAGGGCCCATGTTCGGTATTCTGTTGCTAGGATAAATAAAACGATCATAGGTTCGATAAAATATTGTGTTGAAAGCACTTGTGATATGTAAATCGTTACAAAATTCCGTACAATGTCGATTTCATAGTAATTATTTGTGTGATAATTATATTATTTATCGAATGAAAGACAGAAAATGACATGGGTTGGGCATGGGACAGTTGGGCACAATTCATAGCTATCTTAAAGATAAGCATGCCAATAATTTTACAATGTACCAATGAGTATGAAAACATTGATCGATACTCTGGATTAGTTTCTTGTGGTGGTATGGCCAAAAATTACATCATCATCATCATCATTACTTCAATCCTAGGATTGGTTTACTGCAGCCCGCCATTCTACTCTATTTAATATCAATTCGCTCAATCCTTGACACCTCCTCTGTTTTACACCCTTCTTAACTTATTCTATGTACATGTTTCTTGGTCTTCCTCGTGAAATCTTCCTCTCTATTTTTCCTTCTATCTCATTCCCAATCAGTCCATTGTGCTTCCGTATGTCCAATCCATCCATTTCTTCTTTACCGTATAGTTCTCTATATAGTCCTGTCCTCTTCTGCTCTTCTATATACTTCCTTGTTCCTTACTTTGTCTGTCCATTTAACTTCCATCATTCTCCTCCAGCATCATGTTTCAGAGGCTTCTATTCTTTGCTGGTCCACTTTTCCAATGTTCTAGGTCTCGGAACCATAGAGCGCCATACTCCACACGAAATTCTTGACGAACTGCTTCCTTTTTTCCAGCCTTAGGTTCTCTGAATATAGTAATTGCCTCTTCTTCATGAATGTGTCCTTTTCTTGATGTCGAATGTCGATTGTCTTTTTCTCTCCCATGTTATGCTGTTGCCCAAGTAAATGAAGGATTCCAATCGTTCTAGTTTCACCCCTCGAATTGTGATATCTGCATTCAGCTTCTCTCTTCCGCACTCTAGGATTTTAGTTTTCTTCTTGTTGATGTTCATATTATATTCCCCCGGCACTTGATCCGTAGCACTTATAGTTGCTACGGATCTATCCGTACTATCTTCTCGCGTTTTCGTCACTAATGCGATGTCTTTGCAAACCGGATCATGTCGATTTCTTCTCCATTCACCTTGATGACTTCTTTGATACCCAATTCTTGTGTTTCTTTTATTGCATCTTCCAGGTGTACGTTGAATATTTCTGGCAAGAGGTTACATCCTTGTCTTTCTCCTGCTTTTGTTTATTTTGGCTTCTATTTTTCCTCCATTTTTTGTTTTTATTGTTGTGACCTGATTCTTGTGGAGTTTATGGATAATTCTTCAGTCGTTTTAGTCCAATCCAAGCGCTCCTAGTATCTTGAACATCTTTGTTTCATTCGACGTTGCCGAAGGCCTTCTCCAAGTTCACGAATGCTACATATAATGGCTTATTTACGTGTCTCATTTTTTTCGGCCAGAACTCTCAAGCTGAGAATTGCCTCTCTTGCTCCTCGGTTTTTCCTAAATCCGAAATGGTTTTTTTAAAGAGAGGTTTCCTTCTCTTCTCCGTCTAATTATTCGAGTGAAAATTTTCGATGCTTGAGTCGCCAGGCTCAATGTTCTGAGTTGTTTGCATTTATCTGTAGTCATCTTCATCTACATAATACCTCACAAGCCGCTGCAAGGGCGTGTGGCCGGGGGTCATTCCCTTCAGCTCCTGCCACCATATTTTTAAAAAAACTGCCCGCAATTCATTTTATGTTGGGTAGATTGCGAAATGTCCCACTCCCAAAATGTAATTTTTCCAAGGAATTTAGCATAATTAAAATGATTGCCTTGGAAAACAAATACCTGGTGATGTTGCCTATGCGTTGAAACCACTAGTAGCGTAAAAGACATTGTTGAAAAATACCAAGTGTACCAATTCAGTTATCAAATTCCCATCTACACGATACAGTGCGAAGTATTTCCTGAATATCTTCACTGAAATATCTTTACCAAGTTCCTTCTCGTTGAAGCTTCCTTACCGAAAGAAAACCTTTTAATGTCCTTATTACGAGTAACTTGAACAATCCCAAAATGCTCCCTAAATAGGTAAACTCTCCAACCGACTTCAGTTTGTGACTTCCCCTATTAGCCTTCCTCTTTCTTAAAAACCTAACCTTGCCCCCACTTTGTTTTCGTACATTCTCATTCCGTATGTACACATTAACCCTGCAATGCACTCGACAATGATTGCAATTCCTTGGCTAATAAATAATACCATATAGTGCTCCTGCGTCCATTTATATTAACCAGCGATTAAAAATAGGACTCGTTAAAAGGGTATTCAATACTCTCTATCCCTCATATACGAGTTGTTTTGTCATCTATGGCCATCAAATAAATTATTATCAATTTCTAATTTTCTTCTCGTAAAGGTTTTGCGACTTATATCGGTATTCTCACCACCGTGTCTGTTCTGATTACATTTTAAAAACGAAGTAGACACAATTCAATTTCCAAGTTGAGTCGAGTGGTTTAATTTTTCGATTCCATAACGGCACACCGTCACACCGCGGCGTTACAGAAAGCCGCGTTTGCTAGTGCCGCCCAGCCCACTAAGTTTCAAACACTTAAAGAACTGCGACTCCACAACCCGCACACGTAATCTATATGGGCTTCCTTTAGGGTGGAACGTGACGCGACGGTTAAATAGGCGGGGCGGATCAAAAATGAAAACTCGAGTTCATGATGCTTCCCTTGTCTTGTATCCGAGTCGTTTTAGTGGAAGAGGCTTAAGTTTGTCTTATTCGCGAATTCGTTGTTTCGCATTAAAACTTTTTGTCCCTTCGATCCGCGGGACCCCCTTTGCGATGTCTGTGAAATGGTCCATCCGCCCTCGGAAAGTTTCGGGAGTTTAAATAATAGTCTCCCCTTCCCCTCGCACGTGCTCGTTGGCCATGAATCCGGGATTATGCTCCGAGGAAAGGTGAGGTCGAGAGCGGGAGGGGTGAGAGAGACTTCGAAGGGAGGATGTTTCGAGGCGTGCCTTGTAATATGTAACACCCGATTATTGGAAAACTTGGGGATGGGAGCCGCTCGAGATACAAAGATTACATGCGCGAATTCACCTTCACAGGAAAAATACAGATCGTACGAGTTTAATGCTGACACTGAGGGAATAATACCGACCCAGCATTAAAATGATAGTGGTACCAAGACGATGATTTCAGGGAAGTAGACCCACGTACGACCCAATAAATTAGAATCAATTTTCCGACCCAAAAGGAGTGATTGTCACATTGTGAACCAAGAGGGGCATCAATTCCAACCAACTCAATGTTTTCTGATTGATAATAATTTTACGATGAAAATCTAAGGGTTCTGTATCATTTGGTAGTCTCAGAACTCCTACTAGGGCATGTGAAAATGTACTTACATGTTATAATGTTGAAACTTTAATGGAAATCACAAATATCTTTTATATCAGCGCACTTTTTGCTCTTTATTCATTACAAAGAATCAAATGAGAAACCAGAGAATGTTGACTATTTCTTTATTTTATAATTGCATCCACAATTTATATAGCGGTAAATTGTGAAATAATGGAAGCATCGCACGACTCAGGTGGAGTGAAAAGCTTAATCAGTAGAGCATTAGGCTACTCATAGGAGGGTCCTTGGTTCATATCCTGGGAATAATTCACCAGGAAAACTCCATTCAAAGTGGAATGACTTACAGATTTATGGACCATCATGGAAAACTTGATAGTGGCACAGGTAAAAACGTAACTAGCGGCCTTGCTTCCAAGATTATCTCATGGCATAAGTTGAGTTCGGTGTGATCTCTAACTTTCCCTGCCAAAATCAGTCATCGGGTTGATTACTGCTGGAGTAAAGTATTGATGTATCCATGGAACAAGGGCGTTTAATTCAACAGGGAAGAAGAATAACCTTGGGGAAAATGTAGTATCGGAATATGTGATTTAAATTCCCATGTCCAAATATCTCGCCAACATCTGCCTTAGCACCAAGGCAGATGTTGGCGAGAAAAGAGATTTATTAAGAAAATTGTTTCCAGCGTCGCTCGATGGAAGGAAATAATGCTTATGAAGTGTAGATAAATTATTTATTCCGCGGACTAGGTTTCGTTGCCTTGCAACGATATCAGTTGGCGTGATGATTCAACACTTGGCCAAACATCCTTGATCGAGTAACAAATATTTTATCTGGAGTTACCAAGCATTCCCATTCGCGTAGTACACCATCTCGCATGTGGGGACTACAGTCAATGAGACCAGATTTCCACGTTCACTCCACTCCCTCACAAATCACTGAAGCACGATTACTCCGAAAATTTACAAAAACCAGTTTTCGCCTATAGACTAATTAAATGGTGATTTTGGTTTATTAATCGTTTTTATTGAGAAAATAAATGAACATACATAAATAATTAATTAGAATAGGTTTATAACAGAGACAAAAACTCTTGCAATTTTCCACTTAATAAAAATTTATTTTCACCTATTTTCGATGTATTCCATCCCTTTCAAGTGAAAATCTCAATGTACAGAGTCCAATATATATATATATATATATATATATATATATATATATATATATGTGTGTGTGTGTGTGTGTGTGTGTGTGTGTGTGTGTATTGAGCATAGGAGGTGGGGAAACCAGGATGTCTCCAAGTGCTGAAAGGGGTTGGGGGAGAGGTGAGTGGGAAAAACGAAGCTCTTGAGGGTGGGAGAAAAAAAGGGTAAAAGTAAGGGGAGGAGATTGAAGGCTTGTAGAGGAAGAGGGGTAGACAACGTGCACCCGGATGATCCCTAACGAAAGAGACCGATCTGCCAAAAGACCCGAGCTGACACCACAGGACACTATCCTCCTTCCCCCACATCGTGGGGACATGGGACGATGGATGCCATAGGGAACTCAGATAAGAGGAAAAGACCGTCTCATCGCACCGACTGAACTCTCCATACTCCTTTGTCTATCCCCCTTCCTCTACAAGCATTCAATCTCCATCCCTCACTTTTACCCGGTTTTTCTCCCATCGTCAAGACCTTCGGTTTTTCCCACTCACCTCTAACCCAAACCCTCCCAGGAGGTGGAGACACCCTGGTTTCCCCACCTACTTTGTTTAATACATATATTGGACTCTGGACAGTGAGAACTTCACTTGAAAATAATGCGCATCGAAACTAGTCAAAAATAAATCTTTATTAAGTGGAAAATTGCAAGAGTCTCTGTTATTATTGAACATTTCCATCACATCACACCTGAATCTGTAATTTATGTAAAACAGGGATTTTCTTTATTACTCTTCATATTTTATATTTATATATTGATATACAATACGATGAGAGGACATTGAACGAGTTCGAGAAAAAGCTTAGAAACTGCGTAATAATGCACAGGGAGAGGTTAATACCGCAGTTATTTGCAAACGATATGGCTATACTTGACGAGATGGAATGCTGACAAGAATACTATCCACTACGGAGATGTGGTAGTACAACCTTCAAAGAAAACAAGATTAAAATTAAGGTAATAAGGTCTCCAGTCGAAATGGGGAATTTAACCTCCAAGTAAGACTAGAGAAAGGAGCGTTTGAAGGGTTGCCTTATTTTAATAGTAAGCAGCTATATTAATAGTAATGAAAAAAGCAATAAGAATATTGAAATTCATAGTGAGCAGAATATGAATGAAAAAGAAGGCTTTCTACTAGAGGAAACAATTACTAATTGCAAATAGTACTTGTAATAGATATTAAGAAGCGATAGTTAATGAAAATCCGTTGTTAGCAAAGAGTGATGAAAATAAAAAGGGAGAGTAACACACACACACATATATATATATATATATATATATATATTTTTTTTTTTAGGTAATCTACCGGTTAAGGTAGGTTTTTGGATGGACACAACTATCAAATAAACATTTTGTGACTCCCCACCTAGCAAACTAATCTATATCAGGTCCCTCTTCATCTCGCTGTACTTCTTTCCTCCCTTCATCCCATCCAACATCCCTATCCTGTTCCTACCCTTACCTTGCTTGCCCAACATTCTCCCCTCTATTACCCTCTTCAACATTCCACTACCGCTTAGTACGCCTTTCATCCATTTTTCCTGCCTCCATAGGATTTCTCTCAACAAACCCCTCTCCTCCCCCACCATGCCTGATACTTCCTCATTTGTTTTCCTTTCGGTCCATTTCACCTTCTCCATTCTTCTCGACACCCACATTTCAAAAGCCTCCAATCTACGTCTATCCTCCTGCTTCAGTTACCACGTTTCCGCACCGTACATAACTACGCCCCATATCAGAGTTTTTACGAGTCTTGTCTTAACATCTCTACTCAACGTCCCCGTCATCAACTCCCTCCTCCTTGAGAAAGCCTCCTTGCCTAGCGCAATTCTTCTCCTTACGTCCCTACCACTTTGACCGTATTGGTCCAAAACACTTCTGAGATATGTAAACTGTTCTACCTGCTCTATTTTTTCCCCGCCTATTTTAATATTTAGCTTAGCCTTTTTCTTTCTGGAAAATCGCATAACCTTTGTATTATTAATATTGATTCTCATCCCATATTTATGGCACTGAACCTCCAATTCACTCAACAATGCTTGCAACCCCTTGGCTGACTGAGCAACTAATGCTTGGTCATCAGCAAACCTAACCGATTTTACGAATTCCCCTCCGACTTTCATTCCTACCTCCAGTTCTTCCCATGCCTCTTTAATCATTTCCTCTACATATACGTTGAACAGTACCGGTGACAATGGGCAACCCTGCCTTACACCTCTTCCTAGCACTGCCCATCCGGACTCTCCGTTCCTCACTCGCACCTGAGCAGTCTGAGACATGTACAGGTTGCGGATCAGTCTCCTGTCCCTCCAATCCATTCCTATTTTCTGCAATACACGCATTAATTTTTCCCAATTCACTCTATCAAACGCTTTTTCGAAATCTACAAAACAGGCAAAAACGTCCTGATTGTATTCTATATTCCTCTCGACTAGTGATCTCATTACTGCAATGGCATCACGCGTACCTCTTCAGGAAAGGAAGATATATATATATATATATATATATATATATATATATATATATGTATAAATATATATATATATGTATATATATATATATAACCATGAACACAGTAATCAACCCGAAGGTCGGTTTAGTAGGTGATGTGTACCAAGCCCAACGGCGTGTGAATATTCACACATCAGGGTAGGGAGGCCAGTTCCTTTCCCTGTGCCGGTTATGGTTTCCCAGGAAGATCTGGTACCCGAAAATCAACTAGCTTGGGTGGAGCTGCAGGTGCCCAAAGTGCCTTGCCCGGGAATCGAACCCGGGACCCTCCGGTCAGCAGTCCAACGCTCTACCCGCTAGACCACCGCGACCCATATATATATATATATATATATATATATATATATATATATATATATATATATATATATATATATAAATATATAATAAGATCGCAGATTTCAGTGTAGTGATCCAGTCAAGTGGAGAGATCCGGTGTTCAAGTCCCGGTCGAGGAAGATATTTTTACATTCATGATCTGCTCACATCCGCCATCCCCACCTCTCTTGTGTTCGTCCTTTATATGTGTTCCTTTACCATTTTCCTTATCTCTTTTTCAATGTGAATGAATATTTATTCGTCATATGGCGGTATTTCGTGTTTGAATGTATATATATATATATATATATATATATATATATATATATATATACAGGTATAGTTACTTCGAAGAGTTGGCGTGGAGAAAAGTAATAGAGAACACATCCAAGAAAAAGAGGTAAACTATTTGGACACATAATATGTATGCATAAATACATAACCTACTTTAACTGACACAGTCCCGTCGAAGTGTATGTTAATAAGGAGGTATACGTATCTCTCATATCATATGCTATGTTCTGGTGATGTATCAGCTGAATGAAGTTTTCTCGAGTCTTCCACCGAGCTAGGGGTTCCATGTTGGCCGACATTTCGAAGCTCGACTCGAGCATCTTCCTCAGTGCAGATGAAGGCCAGCTCTGATATCTTAATCGATTAAAAAATCTTGATTTCCGTTATGCTATAGGTACGTAGAAAAAGGAAGAATTATAGGTTTTGTAAACACAGCATAGCACAAAAGAAACCCCGTTTTAGGACGGAATTCCTATTCGGAATGGGCATAACAAGAAAGGACAGCATTATGAGGCAGTGGTTGCGGAAGAGAGATATGAAAATTAGATACAATACGTTTTTCTTTGGATGGTGCGATGTCATACACCTGCTCGTTCTTTCCTATTAGATTACTCGACTCATAAAGCATATCCTGTATTTGGATTGTACAAAACATTCTTAACCTCACGAAGCCAAACGTTGAGTTTTAAACCGCGCTTGGATAATGGGTTGTCTACCGCATCCGATCAAACAACGAAATAAATTGATAACATAAAAAAAGGTGACCGAAAAGTCATTTGAAGCATTACTTACTCATCGGACACTGAGAGCGAGAGTCGGGGAGGGAGGTGTACGGATCGGGGAGAGGGGTGAGCCGACGGAAACCATTTGAATATGTCGTCGAACGGAGTGAGCATATCATTTACATTCATTTGATCGACACCCGCACGCAGCGGCGGCGTCGTCCATTTGAAATTCCAATGCAATTGCGATCCCATTTCGCTTTCGAATTGAGCAAACATTTCGCGGGGGAGGAATTAGGGGAACCCCGCCGTTACAACAGTCCGCGCACTGCTCCTTGTGGGAAGGGTTGAGCGAAGGAACAAGTGGGATTATGGGGAGGGGGGACGGTGGAGTGGATTCCTCTCTTCCCCCAACCCTCTCCCAAGAGAAAGCAACAATGGGGGTGTGTATTTACAACCCTCCCCCCCAGGAATAATAAACTCTCGCAGGCGATGACAAACGACAGTTTGTTCGACACTAATTATTAACTCTCAACTTGTCCTCGTCGCTTTTGGCGATTGCCATCATTTACATATGCGTAGTGTCCTGAAAACCGGAGTGTGCGTGGCAGAGAATGGTCCCATACCGAGTGTACAAGATCCAAATAACGCATTACAGATAGGTAAGGAAAAGTTTGAGAAGTATTATAATTAAAACTATGAAGAGTATGTAAATATTCATTTACGATGTTTTCAATGCTTAAACTTGATCGACAACTTGAAAGTTGTCGATTCGTTAAAATTGTCAAGTCGACAAGCTTTAACTTAAACTCAAGCGAGATGACATGCTACCATCCGAGATCGTACAACTAAAGTTACCGACAAAACTTGTTACAAATTTGACCACCTACTTTAACTAATGCTGTGCGGTCATGATTGCCAATCCTCTAGGGAGATCTCTATTTAATGATAATTTGTAATTGTTATTAAGTCCTCTAGAACATTATTTCATCACAGGATTTAACTTTCACGCAAAGGTACTTGCATTAAAATATTCATCTACATATTATCCTGCAATCCACAATGAGGCCATGTAGTATGGGCTGTTAAGCCACCAGCCAATAGAATTACGAGGGTTGCTATTAATATTTTGAGCCTTGACAACACTAAGTGCTTTAAGCGCAATTTTATGTTTCCGTCTGAAATATTGACCCTTTTAACGCTAACTTTCCTCAGAACATTTTGTCGTTTGGTCACTTGTGTTGTTTACAGAGACTCGAAAATTTTCTCTCGGCGAAAAAATGGAATTAACTCGTGAACACTTTCGTGCCATGATTTTTTTATGACGTTCGACGTGGAAAGGAAAGGAGTGCATCGATCAACTTACTTCCACTTTTTGGCGATGAAGCCCCGTCATTAGCCACTCTGAAAGGCTAGTGTAACGAATCCAATCATGGGCGCCGTTCGCCCAGCGACGAATGTCGTGAAGGTCGTCCAAAATCAGTTTTTGGCAAGAAAACATTAATGCTGTGCAAGAACAGTCGTACAGGAAGATCGTCATGTGACTTATCGTGAGATTGAATCGCCCTTTGGGGTGAGTATGACGAGCATCAATAAGATATTGCATGAACATTTAGCTGTGAAAAAATGTGTTCGCTTTGGATCCCGCATAATTTCACAAAAGCTCAGAAAGATTTTCGTGTCAATTGGTGCAAATAAATCCTCAACAAATTCCATCGTGGTGCATCAAAAGCTGTGTATAACATCTAAACAGATCACAGATGACGAATCTTGGATCTATGCGTATGGGCTCGAAACAAAAGAGCAGTCCACTGTATGGGTCTTCCAAGACGAGCCAAATGCGACAAAAATGATTCGTGCATGAAGCACATCGAAGAAATGATCACCTGTTTATTCGGAATAACTGGACATGTGGCAACCGTACCGTTAGAGCAATGTACAACCGGGACTTCTCATTGGTAAACGAGCATTTGTTTGCCAGAAGTGCTTGGTGAAATACGGAAAAGAAGCGGCAACGAAGGATCATTCTTCATCATGACAATTAAAGTTCTCACAGATCGCCTGAAACAACTACCTATTTGACTGGCCGAAAGGTCGCATTGATGGGCCATCCTCTGTACAGCACTGATTTACCACCAAATGATTTTTTATTCGCGTTTATTAAGAAAAAATTGCGTGGCCAACGTTTTTCGGCGCCTGAAGAAGCCATTGATGCATTCAAAAACCATTTTTTGGTGGTACCTCAATCGGAGTGGAAAAAGTGTTCCGAAAATTAGTTCGAGTGCATCTAAAAGTGTATTGATTATCATGGAGAGTACTTCGAAAAATAATAAAGCCATTTTCAACAATTAGTTACTGTCTTTTCATTAGTCTAAAAATATAAATCGCAATCGTCCTATTAATGATTATTCCCATTCGATAGGTACCATCTGTCTTCCGAAAGTTCAAATAGTCTTATCTGATGATTCTGACTGAGGCAATTATTAATTTCGCGAGGAAAAGAGTCGTCCTTCCACAACTCTATAAACATATATATATATATATATATATATATATATATTCATGTATAGGCATATACATATTATTTATTTTATAAAGTAATCTACCGGTTAAGGTAGGTTTTGGATGGACATAACTGCCAATAAATATTTTGTGACTCCAAACAAAACCCAATCCAGCAACCTACTCTACATCAAGTCCATCTTCATCTCTGTGCACTTCCGTCCTCCCTTCATTAGTTTTTTGTGAAGTATTTTTTGTAAATATATAATATCGTCTAGCTACGTTTCCTAAACCTTTTTACTTTATTCGAACACACACACATACACACACAGTCATATATGCTCTATACAGTATTCAATTCACCCCAACTTCTCAAATGCTAACACATGCTAGAATTAGGTAAATTAATATTTTCCCTTGTGTCATCATTATGGCTAAATGGTTTGTATTTATTTCATATTTTAAATCTAGCGTGTAATCTTCGTGCTTCAAATGCCTCCCAATCTGGTCATCCAATTTCAATGTAACCATTTCTATTGGCTCATAACGATTTTTCACAGAACGGACGTTTTTTCTCAGTACCGTTTTTAAATAACGCTATCCCTGGCATTACCTACAACGAATCATTGAAGCGGGATAACAAAAAGAGAGGGGGGAGAGAGATTGCAAACTGTGCTGCAGAGAAAAAACGCATTGTGGTCAGCATTAGCGATAAAGTGAAGAAATAAAAGACACGATAGCGTCCCGGATCCCTTATCGGGCGTGAAAAAAAATGACATTCTGGATCTATCCGCCGTGCATCTATCTCTCTGATCATCTGCGGTCGGAAACACCCTTCCCTCTATCTTTCAATGGTCATTCCCAGAGGCTCGGCGAGTGTCACTCCGAAATTAATACGAAACAATGAATTAGATCAATGTGAGCACTATGCCCGGCCAGCCTAAAAAGCGCTTGTGATCAGGGATATAATGGCACTGTAGCCATAATAAAATAGAAAAATCTATAAAGGAGATCTTTTTTAGTGGTGGTTTCAGTGTAATGAGTTTGGCAAAGAGCTTGCTCTTCAGTTATTCATTCGCATTTTTATTAAAACCACAAGTTTGCCAGTATCAAAGTTTTTCTTGGGCAAAGTGGTTCTATTCATAATTATATAGACTCGAGTCTAGAGAATCCTATTCGTACTAATTGTAGTAATTCAAAGTAATTTTGTAGTAATTTTCGATTTCCAGTAACCATATTCTCCTTCGACGGTTAAAATATTCGTTCCGCATGTGTAAGAAATCTCTTTTAATTGAAATTATCAGGTTTATTTTTTATTTCAATCGCCTCGCCTAGGTTTATTCAAAATTTACATCACCTCCTTCGAAGTAATCGCATATTTAATCGGTAAAATCAGTGTATTTTACATTTTGTACGCGAATGGATACTTGAAGGTGAATCTTATACTCAGAAGAGAGATAAATATGTTTTCATTTTTAATTTTTTTCCTATCCAAGTATTGCAGTTGAGGTTTGTGAGAGGCAACCACGAGTAATTGAAAATTTTATGTAGCATGTCTCTCCAATTTTGTCACCATCGTTTGATATTCCTGTGCGACGTAGGTCTTCGATTACTCGTCTACAAATCGCAATTCTAAAATCTATTCACTTTAATTTTAAAATTTCAAAATTTTTACTCTTTGATTTCATTCAAGATCGATGTCATGGTTACCTCCTTAATTGGTCAGCTATTGTGAGTGTATTTTCACGACTCTCCAAAACCCAGCTTGTCATAAGTACTAATATTTCCAAAAGTCCATAGAAAGTCACTGGCTTGCCGAGAATAGTGAAAAGGTAAAAACACACGTAATGTAGACTCCGATGGCCCTCGGAACGACGTTCTTAAAACTAACAAGCCCCAAGCGTCTATCCGTCAATTACGGCAAAAAGCGAACGTCTTCGCCATTCCCCGTTTCCCGTGCAACGTTGTGTTTGGGCTTTAGAAAACGATAGTCCTGTGATAATTATCCTGATTTCATAATAGGATCCACAAATTTCAGCTGTGTAGAAATACAAACTGCGTAAATCGTGTGATTTTTTTCTCTAACATTTTTCCATTTGCTAGATAGAGTATTACGTTTTTGGTGAAAAGTTACAATACTGCTAACAATGACCGCCTTATACAATTTTACAGAAGAGGGGGAGGTTGGTGTATTTTTGGCTTGGAAGTTATTTATTTCCTCGATTAAAGTTAACAGTGGCGTTAGCTATCCTCCAAAGTTGCTGGGTCATACCTGGGGAAATCGACTTGCTAAGTATGTTTACGAGTAACGGTGGACTACCGCTCAAGGGTTTTTTAGGACTCTTTCCGAATTGCTTCAAGACTCAGTAAAGCAGAGGCGTATTAGATTCGATCGTTGACACGATTATGTTTGGACAAATGAGGCACTCCCCCATTACGGAGCTTATTATAAGACGCATGAGTCTTTACCGTTATTTTCGAGCCCTCCGAGTCTATTTTGAACGGTAGGCGTGACCTCTCGGTTTGGCGACGGGTTCGCGGGTGACACCGAACAGTAACACTCGCTTCCTCGGACATCACGAGAAGACTTTCGAATTTTTTCGTGTAACTTAGTATTCAAACCGCTGTACCACGCGTCAACCGAATAGAAAATATCGCACCATTTATTAGAGGGTGTCACACATATCTATTAGGACGCCTCCACAACGCTAGTAGCCATCGAATTGAAGAATTTCACGGACCAACTGTGCGACCGAAGGCTAGAACAGAGTAATTATATTCAGTTCAGAAATCGGGTCACTTTCTACTAGCTTGTGAGCACATCTCGTCAACATTAGCGTGTAAATCACCCCGTAGAGGTTGTACGTGTAGCTGTGCTTCCCTGGTACCTTCTTCACTTGATAGCTTGAACACGGAGTCTTGCGGACCGAAAATATCTTTCCTTGTCCGAGACAACTATAGCAACCGAGCCACATAATTGATATTCCACCCTCTTGTTTAAATCTATCATTAGATGAAATAATCATACTGGCGTATCCAAAAAAAATAAAAATATATATTTATAACGCATGAAGTAAAAGTCTGTCACCGTGGCCGCCAGAGTAAAGTGAACTCCAGATTTTTCACGGCCATGGCACGCCGAATGGCATTGCTCTCGGACATAGGAGACCTCTTCCTGCGAGTTTACTAAAATGTGCAAGGAACCGTTGGAAAATTCCCAAGGAGATGAAAGGTTAGCGTCTTGTGTTACGGAGAGCGCGATGCGCGACGGGTGTTTGACTCAAAAGCCACAGTAAGTTAAACAGTGTACTTACCGTTGTGCCCACAACTTGTTTAACTTGATTTAACAATTTCACATAATTTAACGGGTCAGTTTCGTCCATTAAAAAGGCTTAAAAATACAAACAGACTTGATTCAGTATTTTCTAAACCTAAACGTCTCACACGTTCAGAATGTGGCTCTAGCGTAATTAAAGCGGGAGAGTGTGTGTCCGTTGCTGAGGTAGGGTCACTGCATTAACTGATTGTCATACATTGCTTCCTTATTCAAAGAAACTGCTGGAGACATGCCACAGTGACTTCTGACCTAATGCATTATCGAAATTATAGTGAATTAGGACGCCTCGGTAGCTTCATTGACTAAGGCACTGGATATCGAGGGATCCGGATTCGAATCACGGTCAAGGCGAATGGTTTTTATACTTTTACATAATACCATTATGTTGCTTCCTCAATTTTAGGAGGTCAAATACAAAATAGATGCTTGCACTTGGCGAGCTGGTTGGGTGCATTTAAAGGAATATTAATCTCGAAGGAGATGAGTACGTATTTACCTATTAGGAAACGCAGTCAATTTATGACAAAACAATCCATCGACTAAAAACACCAATTAATTTATTTATTCATTAAGCTTTAGTTGATACTGAAAAAAGTATGAGTTAATGATTTGAAAATTTCAGGTGGATACAAATTAATTTGAGTATGAAGTGAATATTGAGTGTAATTTATCCATTTTCTGGGCGCACTGCTTATGAAAGGAAGGATTTGTAAGGGAGTCCCATAATGGGTTATATCGTAGAGTATCGTATCTGTATATCGTATCATACCTTTGCTCGCTGCCCATCTTACGCTATCAAATGAACCAAACAAAGGTAAAACAAATACTCTGTATAAAATAATGTTCTCTTCTTTGTTTAAACAAAGTTTTGAAAAAAAGAGAGTATTGAAGGAGAATCGATCATTTTCATACTTGAATTATATTTTAAGGAAAAAGTGCGCGGAGTAAGAGAGAAATCGTTGATCCCATGATATAAATCTCTAGTCGATGGTGCTTACTTGTAGAATGCCAGGATGGAGTATGATCGTGAGGACTAAAGATCAAAGATAGCCATTTAAGATTTGAAAGAGGGCATCAATGATAATGGATACGATTTCAGATTTTATGAATTACTTTTTTAAGAAATGAGAAGTCTGAGTTTAGGATAGGCCTTAATGTGATTGATCGAAGTGATGGAATTAATTCATTTGGAATTTGAGCCAATCTCCATGTCGTCAAGCATACTTGCACTCCCTCACATGAACATCTGGATTAGTAGTATGAAATTTAAGGGAGGCGACCGTGAGGTGATTTGGAGCTGTCGGTCACATCTGGAAACAAATATGGTTTATGTGAATGGTTGCTATGAAAAAGAACACTTCTCAATTTATGCATTAAGCAGTAGTGGTTACAACAAAAGTTAAATTGATAACCTTTGCATATCATTATGTGCATTTGCATTGAATAAAATATAAAATTTAATATTCTATATATAACATCCTACGTAATTTAGGGATAATATTCGAAAAAATATATTATAAAATTGAAGAAAATATATCACGGAAATGGCAATCAACATATAAAAAATTATAGAAAGATGCATTTCTGCTCAGATTTGTCTATCTGGAAGAGTTTGGAGGAAATAAAATGGCTGAGAAGCCAAAGAACTTCACATAAGAGAAGCAAAATTTTCCCGCTCGAAATATTTCTTTGGTATTCCGCCTGTTAATTCTTTTGCGGGATTGCTTGGGAGGTCCTTACGATCCTGTAGGGCTGTCAACGTTCCCACGGTGACGATGCGTCATCACCCGACGAGGGCGTGCGTGCATGCAAGACTACTTCGTCTCCGTCCCAGAAGGTTTAGAACGACCGATGACTGCCTCCGCACTGGGGAAATCAAGGATTCTGGCCTCCCAATTCGAATGCCTACTGAATTCCCCTATTTTTAATCGATTACTCTATTATCCATTCGCTCCTAATTGTCACTTACATCAATCAATCAGTTGATCGATCGATCTCTCCTAATTCTCTCACCTCTTCCACCCCCAGGTGCCGACGAACAGCACGCCCAGGGGTCGTCAGCAATGGAGACAGCTCGAAGCAGGAACGAGTGAGTAGAATATTGAGATTGAAATTTTTTAGGGTCAACCCCTGCCATCTCATATCCCCACACGTCGCTCCCCCGATGCTCACGTTTGTGAGCGAGCGAACGATTTATCAGTTTCGAATCGCATCTGATAGCTGAACACTCGTGGGACAATGGAGCATCGTCGATATACCGGTTTGGCAATAGCAACCGTTGCCAAAATCCAAAGTCATTAATAAATTTGGAGATAGACTTGATTAAAGCGATAATAATAATTCTACAATTTTACATCGACTCTCCATCCCCGTATAGATTGATTACAAATTACCGCATAAAGAGGCTTAGTAAACTAATAATGTCATGTTTACAATCGGTCATCCGCCTGCCGAAAAAAGGAAAAGTTTTGTCTCCCTAAGCAGCTGTTTTGAAGTTAAAACAGAACCGTTGGATATAACTAGTACTTTTTGAACTCAAATGAATGGCTGGCATGATCTCATATGAAATTTGCAGTGAATATTCCCCGGATCTGTGATTTATATAATTCAAACGAAGGAGCGAGTTGGTGTTGTCCAACACAAATATAGATGAAAACTTAATACAGGACACCCACACGTATGCCGAAATTTTCGGTGGCACAACACATGGACACGGTGAAAGGAGACTTTCTGTCCTCAGAAGAAGGTGATTGTACCATCCAAGATTTAGGATTACGTGTTGATGACGTTTATTTTGTTTACATCTACACATATTTGTGTCAGCCAACACCATCTCGCTCCTTCATTTGATTTATTATTTGCATCCCTTAGACTTTCGTAGAATATATACATATAGATATGTGTGTGTCTATATATATATATATATATATATATATATATATATATATATATATATATATATATATATATCGATATATGTGTGCGTGTGTTTCTATATATATATATATATGTGTGTGTGTGTGTGGGTCGCGGTGGTCCAGTGGGTAGAGTATCGGACTACTGACCGGAGGGTCCCGGGTTCGATTCCCGGGCGAAGCACTCTGGGCATCTGCAGCTCCACCCAAGCTAGCTGATTTTTCGGGTACCAGATCTTCCTGGGAAATCATAACCGGCACAGGGAAAGGAACTGGCCCCCCTACCCTGATGTGTGAATATTCCGTCGTCGTCGAACACGCCGTCGGGCTTGGTACATGGGTGAGCTCTACCATCACCTACTAAACCGACCTTAGGGTTGATTACTGTGTTTATGGTTTATATATAAAAAAACCATAAACACAGTAATCAACCCTATATATATAATGTAAATTCACTAAATAGTTATAGCAAACACAGAAACTAAAACATATAAAAAAGGGACTTACTAGTTCTCGAATTTTCGGTGGTGCAACCACCTTTCTCAAGAAGAATTAGGAACAGAACTCTTCATTCAGAGTTCTGTTCCTAATTCCTCTTGAGAAAGGTGGTTGCACCACCGAAAATTCGAGAACTAGTGAGTCCCTTTTTTATATGTTTTAGTTTCTATGTTTGCTATGACTATTTAGTGAATTTACATTATTGTGCACGTTCGTGGGTTTTCCAAGAAAGTGACTATATATATATATATATATATATATATATATATATATATATATATATATATATATATTATGGCGTAACACAACCTCCTTCCTCTAAGGGAAGTTGAAGTGACTAAAAGCACCAATTCATATCACCGTTAAAATTATGAGTGCCGACATACGGCGGATATGGTTTTTAATTTCCTGCGGAAGGCAAACGCATCACAACGTTCACACGCTGATAGATGTTTCCGTGTATAATCTAGACTATCCAGCCGTGAGATGAGAGTATACGTAGACATGGAGATGAATAGATCAGGTCGTCCCTCTTTACTACTAATTATTTCCTGGGCCCCCCAAATGAACATACGGTGCTATTAATTTCAGAAATAATGCCTACATCTTAACGTGCGAACCACCACGAGGCGGTGTGGCTTAGAGATGTTAGGTTAACAGCCGTAACCCTAGTTAGTGATTATCGGGTGTCAATTCCTTTTACTCAGACACTTCGCTGGTCATTTTCCCTGCCTTTGCGATGTAGTCTCGCCTAACAATTTGATGAGAAAATTTGGTGGAAAAAATTTGGAAACCTGGGATGCAAAAGAGCATGTATGGAACAAGGCAATATGTTTTACAACGATCAAGGTATGTTTTTGTTGAACCCAGGAACGAAACACTTTCGCTTTTAAGCTCAGCCAAACACATCACGAAATAGTCTAGAATAACACACTACAATAAACCGTTCTTTAACTCCACATTCCTTCATCCTCTTTTGTTTAGTCCAAAATCTTTATTAATTTCCTCCCTCTATTGGCATTACCCATAATTCTCCCATCTCCGTATTCAACATTATATTGCTCCTCAGTATACCCTGCATCCATTTTTTTCTACATTTTGAGAAATACTACGAAAAACTCCTCTCGTTTCCTATCATCTCTAGGATGTATCCCTTTGTTTTCCTTTCCGTCCTTTTCATTCTTTCATTATTTATCGCAGTCAAATCTAAGTATCCTCCATCGAATGCTTCTTCCTCATTGTTAACTCAACTATCAAGTTTCCAAGCCATGAAAACTTCGCTGTATGATAAAATTTTCGCTAGTCTATTCTCTACTTAGCCCCAATCATTAGCGAAGCACTACGCTTTGAAAAAGCACCCTTGCCTAACTCAATTTTTCTTTTAATGTCTCCGCTAATGTTTCCTCGAACATATAACATAAGTGAAATCAATACCTAATACTAGATTACCTTCGAATGAAGTGGTGAATTAGGAATCATATTTTTTCGTATTCATTATTCAAACGATGTAAATTATTAATGCAAGTAACTTTGAACGCACCCGAGTATACTCAAATTATAGGTTGTGCCTTAGCTCCAACACCTATAACTCTTGTAGGCGAGACGAACTACTAGTATTGGTTAACAAAATAATGGTGATCAGGGTTTGTCAATAATGGTAATTAGGATAATTATTCTAAAATGTTATCTCTCGGAAGACTTTGATAATTATTATTCTTTTATCTTATCATTTGTGAGATAAATGACAGGTGGCACAATCTCTTCAATCTTACATTCATGATACCTCCTATCATATCACGATGATACTTACAATTCGTTCTAGAGAAATCATCACAAAAAATACCTTCTAATTTACGTAATATATTTCGTATATTATTCAACTGGTCACTTTAATATGTTTACGAGATCAAACCTTAAATACGGACAGATACGTGCGCACAACAGTATCAGGGCCTGACAATGACTATCAAAAATAAAAGTAGGATTAGCTAAATAAGTTTATCCTGTCGAAATATAATTTACAACCCATTGCGTTTCAATACCATAATCCCCAACTCTACTCTAATGTATATATACTATAATTTAATCCTTATAACTCAGTTGTTCAAAACTCGAATTATATATTGGGCTCGTATGTGTGTGGGTTAATTAAATCATCAGATCCTGACGATAATGTGCTGCATCTATGGGTACATGGAAATAAATTAATTTATCCTGTAAAATTTCATTCTTTAGATTGCTCATCGCGTTTCAATATGATGTCATCTCACCAAAATCCACCCGATTTTATGAAAAACTAATCTCGAATCATTTATGTTGGTGCCGTTTGACTCATTTACTCCCTGCTCATACGAGTGGAGATATGTTCAGAGGATTCACCCCTCTGCCTCCCCTATCCCATCCGATGGCGCCAGCCCAGCTTGGCGCTGCCGCTTGGGGAACGAAATGATTCTTAGGCACCACAATGACGGAATCCAAAATTCTTGTGTGGAGGTTTTTTTTCTTATCAATGCACACTACACGCAGCTGACTTATGGCAAACCTACACATTCATTGACGTGTATAAATGCAAATATGTCATCTTTACGCTCGATAAGCTGCACATGTTAGAAAGACATTCGAGTCTGTCTTAAAGAATCAGATACATTGGCGGAGTACCGCGAAATTTAATGAGAGAGCAAAGGAAAAGCGTTATTTTGCATTGGTAAGGTGACGTCTTAAATATCGGTCCATCGGAGAAATTTTTAATCTAAGTATTAAATCGATTCCAAACATGAACAGTTGAATTCGTCAAAATATTATTACAAAAGGGAAGGAAGCGCGACGATGTTACTTTAAAGATAAATATGGTTTTCCCACTAAATAAGAACATTATTCGATAAAAAAACTAAATAAAACTTTGCATCATGCCACTTTAAGTAACAGGAAAAACCAGACCCGTTTCAATTGTAACGCATTGCCATCAAGAAGTTGCAGTGATTCATAGGTATGGATAATGTTACGTTAGCATAAATAAAGGTCTGTCTCTGCCCATTTAATATTACAGATTACTACGAAGCGCTTTCCATTTATTGTCACGCGATTCCACAAAGTTGCCACACCTACCATAAATTTTATTTGCAATACTGATACTTTTAGAAAGGCTCAGGGTGCTTGGTTTTACTTTTGATACCGAGGGAATTAATATAGCCCCACATTTAAGTGATAAATTAAATCGCCCGGATAACTCAAGAAAAATAGACTACAAAATGTAATTATTTAAACTCTCTTTCTTCCCTCCCATAATCAGTCACAACAGGAACAAGTTTAAGTGCATCAGCAAAAAATTGATCGAGCGACCTAACTGTAATTTGAGAATGCCATAATACATCTTGCCATATTGCTGTGTGATGGGTCTCCGACTGAAACTTAAATGTAGAAAAATAATTGGGCACTTTCAAGGTGCTGCAAGTGAGTATTATACTAACCACCTGAAACAATGAGTGAATTTTACAGGCCATTGTGCTTAGGATTAAGTGAGATCTAAAAACTCGTGCCCGCCCAAAAACCGAGTTTCTGATCTAATACTGCATATTTCAGTTATTACTGAAATAAATTTGGGTACGGGTAACGATGAAAGTCAGTTGTGAACCAATTAGCGTTCAAATTTATTTCAGTACGGGCAATTCATCTACGCATTAGGAAATGAGATAATACTGTAAATGGATTCACACCTATTAATCCATATAATTTTGTCTTCACTTATAATAATGAATCATCAATGCTTATTCGCAAATTACATTCAGGGGCCATTTACTAGTCTACACATCAAATGGTATTTTTTTCGGTGCCAAGCACATCACTCTCTCTTTCAGTCACTTTCGGAATCCGATTCAATTTTGCTTCATTCCCATTGTTCGCAGTTTGAAATGAATTCAATGCACAGAGATTCCGCGCTTTGTATCGATCCGTTTGTCGTCGCTTCAATTAATTATGTGACGGGCGACATATTTCACCGTAGATACGCACACGATCCGCTTGGTGGGCGAGTCGACGAATTATTTTTTTTCTCAACATTCTCATTATCTTTTTATCTTCTTCCCCAGTGATCGGTCGCTAGATTGACGGAGATTGTTTGGCGGCAGCAGCCCTCTATTCCTCTCGTCTTTCCCCTTATCTTTTCATCTCTAAGTAGCTCCTGAAGCCCACATTCTTCATTATCTGATCCACGTGCCCCAAACGCGGCTTTCCCTTCTCTCCTCGACCCCACGTACACTACACAAACCCCTCCATTATCAATTTCAGGAGCACTTCATGCCTCAATAGCTGTCCAACAAGTTTCACTTGAGCTACGGATATTCATAATAAACCGCGCTTCTTCACATTCATCCTTTGCAGAACTTCTTCGTTCGCTGTTCTAACGAACCGCTTTAATCGCATCAATCGTCTATGGCTCCTTAATTGAAATGAATTCAGCCTCCAATCTTTATTCTTTTTAATGTTTTTTTGTGATTTTATGTGTTTCGGAGATACACAAAACTGAACTCTAGAACTCGGGTATGTTAGAGCACTTTTTCTGATGGTAAAATTGTCACTCTTAAGTCCCAGAAGCTCTTTTTTTTTCCTTTTGGTTGAAGATGATTTTTGCTGAGCCCATACACTTTCTTCAATTTGCAATTATTCGCATCGATCCCTAATGATCATGCCAAACAAATAAATAAATGAGCCCAAGGCGTTCATCGCCAGCGTAAAATTGCACTCCGGCCTATCCATTCATTATTAATTTAAAATGTTTCCATTCAGGTCCCAGCTATGCAGTGATTTGTATTAACGAGTGATATAGGTGATTGATGAAGGTTTCAAGTTTCAAAAATTGACAAGTTGACTCGGGCATTTTGAAAATAAAAATTTTAGAATATGGGAATAGGATAATGATTCCTTCTCCTATGGGAATTGCATATGTCTTTCTTATTTTTAACCATTGCCCTATGGACAGTATTGATCTTCTTTTCTCCTTTTTACATCCATTCGCCATTCTTCTCAGTTACCCGGAACGTAGCTAGGTGTCCCCGTAAAAGGAGGTTTGCGTTGAATGCAAGCAGTCAGCTCGAGAACTGAAATTTAGAAACACAAATTATTTTACGGATGAGGGCACGGTTCCTTCTGCACTGCGCCTAATGAGCAGAGCGTAACGCTAACGCTGGAAATGGCGCTTGCTCACGTTTAGATCGAATATACCTCGCTCATTAAAGTTTCACTCCGTTTAAGTTTTGAATATCACTTGAAAGAGAACAATCGCATTATTTTTCAATATCCACATCAAATAATGTGGGAATCGGATTGGTGAGGTGGCTAACGTACAGGCTTTCAATTGAGATGGCCCGGGTTCAAATCCTGGAGATAACAAATATTTTTCGGCGGTCCCATATCCCTATTCGTACTTCAGGTGATTTGTGGAGAGCATTTTGAGTGAGTACGACGTCCGTCGGAGGGGACGTTGAACTGCGAACCTCTTGGCGCCTTTCGACGAGAGTAGGCTGATACCGACGCCGGGTTTCTCTTGACCCTTCATCCTTTCCTATCCATCTCTAATGGCGCAAATGACCTTAGCTGTCGGTCGCCTTCCATACAAACTACTACTATCAAATACTGTTCTGTCCCAATAGGTTGCCCAGTCATCCAGCGATAACGAGTCCTTAAGTACTTCAAACATGTACGACCATGGCATGCCAAGAATTATCAAACCCCCCTAATTACTAAAAATATATTTATAATTCATAATTTATGATAATAATAAGATTGGAGTCTGAAGTAACGTATATCTCGTGCATCAAAAGCATAAAAGTATATCCAGTGAATCCAAAATATCAAACAATAGAAAGAATATTTCAAGTAGTCAAAGTAGAGAAAAAGGAACGTTTACTCATTGATTGAACTTGACAGATGTAATTTTCATTGTGAGCGATGCGGAACTTTGAGCTTACCTCAAGTCTAAAGTCGAGATGATTCTGCCCTAAACTCGAATGACTTCAAGTATTCTAAAAATTTCGCCAAACAACGTTTAAAGTGAGTTATATCCATTGAAATATGTTATGACTGTACCTTCCACGCTATTTTTTCCCGTGATTCTTCATTAAATAATTGGTGTTAAACATGAGTTTTTATGGAAGATACTAAACTCGTCATTGAAAAGTTTTCAAAGTACTGACTAAAATTAAGCATTCAAAATGTCTCAGTTTAATTGGAAATAATATTCAAAGAACTATATAGATTATTTTTATTTGTTTAATAGCTATGTATTCCCATGTTTGTTCGTAGGATAAAAGTGCTTTTATTTCCAATTACTTCTCATCACTTCTCGATGTGAAGGAAAATGGCTGAAAATGGTGCCTTGTTTCCGGAACGTTTTTGTATTAGTTTTGATATTATTAGCTTTCTCAGTGTAGAGTTAAAGCGATATGTTTACTATTCGCTGTCGAAGAATGATAGTAATTTTTTTCTTTTTTAATGTGTCAAAATTGTCAAGGAATAAATCTGACATGTAGTAATAAAATATAATTAACATTATAATGCAAAGAATAGTATTTTCTTAACACTAAATATAATATTACGAGGGACAGTCAAATGAAAACCGAACACCCGCTACAACGTGACCGTCAAATGGTTTTATTCTATAGTAATGACGAAAAGCGTTGATGCATTTATGCCACTGGTAGACAAATTGATTAATTCCAGTTTCGTAGAAAGAGATAGATCGATGAAGAATCCAAAACCGCAATCGCTCATGCAGTTCCTCATCCGAATGAAACCGACTTCCACGAATGTCTTTCTTTAGGTCGCCAAATATGTGAAAATCACAAGGCGAAAGATCAGAAAGGCTGTGTGAAGATTGTTGAAGTGTTTCTCAACCGAATTGCTGAAGCGGACCCTTCGTCAGATTGGCAGTATGGGGGCGAGCATTATCATGCCACCAGGATGATTCCGTCCGACAGCATTCCGGGGCGTTTTGACTTTATTGCGCGTTGCAGTTTCTGCAGAATGTCTTCATAGCGCTGCGCATTGATTGCGGTTCCACGCTCGAGGAAGTCGACAAGCAGAGGGCTCCTGCAGTCAAAAAAGGAAGGTCATCATGACTTCACTGGAACTTTGGTGAACAGCTTTGGGTTTCTTTGGCGGGGGAAGAATAGGGAAGTTTCCATTGTTAGCTTTGCAGTTTTCCCTCGGGTTCGAAATGGTGACACCACGTTTCGTCCCCGTCCGACGATACGGGACAGAAACGCGTACTCTTCCTTGTAGTACCGCAGATGACTCAAAAATGACGCCACTCTGTCAATCATTTGTCTCTCCGCCAGTTGATGCGGAACCCACTGCGCGCCAACTTTGTAGAAATCCAAGTTATCTTTGACTTTGGCACGCGCGGAGCCATTGCTAATGTTGACCGAAACACGAATTTCTTCCCCCGCGATTCGTCGGTTTTCCAGGATAAGGCAATCAATCCGTCCGTCCTATCACATCAGTGGTAATGGCTCGATAGGCCAGCCCTGGATTCGCATTGTCTTGCAGTGATGTGCGCCCTTCTCGGAATTTCTTATGCTACTCGTGCAGACTCGTCAGGGACATGTAGTGTTCACTATACACAGCAGGCATGCGACGATGAATTTCGCGTACTCCAGCACCCTCAGTCAACAGAAATCGAACCACACCTCATGGCTCATCTTTGCTTGCCTCCATTCTACAGCTGGATGAACACAGTAGAACAGTACGCGCACCAACGAGGACATAATCCAACAAATACGTGCGCCTGAGTTGTCACTGTGCAGTTCTCCTACAACAACGATGGCAGTATGGATACGTAACGGCAGTGTTGCCACCTTTCGCGCAGACTTCGTGTTATGCGGGTGTTCGGTTTTCATTTGACCGCCCCTCAAAACTTAACCTTAGCAACGATGAGTGAAACTGAACGATACGCCACCAATGGGGTCGTATTTCTTTGATTTTTTTAAGCGATACATAATTACTCTTATCATTAACCAACAGCATTATAACCATAGTGTATTACACTTAGGTGAGAACAAATCAGAGTTAATTTTCGTTATACACCACTAATACTACGGAATTCATTTAAAATGTATCTCGGAAAATGAATGTTGATAAATAAAACGGCTTTTAAAAGTTTACCAGCAATGTATCAATATGCCTGTTCTTGTCAATCAGCTAATGAGGAAGTGTTTTGAAGAAGAGTGGGCAGAGTTGCAGAGACATTCAAAGAAGAATTGCGTTTCGCACGGAAGCGTTTACGAAGAGAGAAGAGTTGATGGCCGTTGCCTTACGTAAATACGTAAAAGGAAGTTTAGGGAAAGCTTTAATAAGGAGCATGTTTTTTTATGGCTCGAGAATTCCGTCATTTAAAAAAAGTAAGCTTAGATTGAAGGTTTTTGAAAAGTGGGGAATGAATGTAAAAATATAATGAAGGAAAAATAAAACCAACGATGAAGTTCTAAGCATGGCAGGGAAAAAGGGTTGGCTGTTGAGAAAAAATCGAATGAGGCAGGACTAGCGAAATAGGATGACATTGAGGGGGATATAATGCAGAGCTTTCGAATGAATTATTAAAATTTGGGGTTTAAGGATATTTTGCGCCATGTTATGTGGGGTAGGCCAGGGGATAGAGCACTGGAATCTGACTAGAGAACCCGGGTTCGATTCCGGGGAACGCCTTCGGCCACCCTCAGCTTTACCCAAGCCGTATAATTTTTAATACACCAGATCTTTCTGGGAAACCATAGGCGGCAGAGGGGAGGGAACTGGCCTCCCTACCCAGATGTGTGATTTTCACGCGATAGTTGGTACGACTGTGAACTAATACTATGAGAGCTCTACCCTCATCTACCAAAACAACCTTCGGGTTGACATCTGCAATTAGTTTTTTCTTTAGATCTTTCGAGTGCAATAACGCATAGTCAAAACAGTGCATTGTAAACCAACCGTAAGCCGATAGGTTACCGCGTATATTAATCGTTAATCGATATCATTCCTAACGTGCTATTGTGAAGAAGAATATAGAACTGTTAACTAAGAATTTTTAATTTAAATATTACGGGTATGTAATTGGTTTCCTCTAATTTGTTTACATCTTAAAAGAATACATTTCTTGAACCCTGAAAAGTTTTACTCTTTAACCTCAATTTGAAACCACCCTTTTGATCGTGAAACCGTTGAACTGATACGTACTGCTGCTTTTACTTTTAGGGACGGTAAATCGGTTTTAATTTGGTGCACATAAAGCCAATGAAAAGAGTGCCTATTCATATCCCTGCGGCCTCGCATAGTCAAGCCCGTCCTCATTCCTCACGCTCAATGTGAAACGACCCCAAGTGTGAACTGCTTGCGATGGCGAGTCACTCGTCTCAGCTCTCGAGTCTGGGCTGGCGTCTTAATTGACGACCGGTGGATTTTTAAACTGAAAACGAGAATCTTCAGGGGTGGTCCCTGGCTTGCGCCTGATTCATATCCCTTCCCCCGCCCTCTCAATACCCTCGTTCCACCGTCCCGAGACTTAAGAGGAGGCGAGCCAGCAGCGACGCGAGTCCAGGAGTGGAGTGGACGCAATCTTCGGTGCTGCCGTCTGTCGCCAGAGGCGCTGTGATCGTTCTCGCTCAGACGCGCGTTCCATTCCCCTCGTTCCGACGGTCGCTCGGGAAGACAGCGGTAAGGGAAGAAGGGGAGAGCGCAGGGGGGGTAGGGCTAACCCTCGCCCCCTCTTCCCTCCCTGCATTCCTAACCATCACCCTCTCCGGGGTGGTACAAGCCTGAGAAGTGGGCTGGCTCGGAGATTACCTTCTTTGTTGTCCATGTGCTTCTTCCTTCCGTATTGTTATCTACCCGCCCGCCTTTCGTCGCTTCTTCTGACGCTTGTTAATCACTGCGGGAGGGGCCTGTTTGGAGGGGAATGCCTCTCCTCCCATTCTTTTGCCGCCGCGAGTGAAAAACAAGCGAGCGACGTCGTCCGCCGGCGGCCACACTCGCCTACATAGTAGCTCCGTTCTCCCTCGCTGTCAGTCAGTCGCTTTCGCTCTGGTGGCTAAATCTCTCCCGTTCAATAAGTGAGGAGGATTGTGCGTGTGCTGATAATCTAAACCTTGCGAGTGTCTGGATTGTCACTTGTCCCTCTTGGCCGAGGACGAGTGGGTACGTGTTTCTGACCGTCGGGTTTCCCTCTTTCCGCCGCGAGGACACCTGTTGATTGGTGAGTCTTCCCCCTCATGTGCAGTTGTAATTTAAATGTGTCCCCATTAATAGAGAGGCATAAACATAGAATTCCAAGCAAATTCCTTTTTCTTCTAAGATTAAACTACCCAACTCCTTCCCTCCCGTTTCTCACCGCTGCCAGTCATATGGCGAGTTGAAGGTGGTAGGGGCGTAAATTGCTTATAACCCGGTGACGACGACAATTTCAAATCTTTAGTGACATATTTAGGCCTGGCCAACTAGAACTTTTCGTCGAGGGGAATCGGGATTCAATTTCTGGTTACTGTCGTGAAATGTCATCGTTGAAAAGTCCTGTCGATATTTGTTATTCATTAGCATCTACTTCTTGCTAATGAAAGGGTGATAGTTTGATTTAACTCGTCGTGTCATGAGGCCGTCTGACGTGTCGTCATTGGTGTATTTGTGTATTAGTGTCTTATTTCGCCGCGCTAAGTGTCAAAATGTGACCGAAAACTTAAACCATCCACGTCACAGTAAAAGTAATGCAAAGAACACTTGTGAGAAAGAACTGGAAAGGCTGTGAGATTCTACTCCATTAAGTTAAATGGTTGCTTATATTAGCGAGAGTGAATTTCGACAATTCTTAAATTTTCTCCTTGCGTACTTTCTAGAAAGTGTTGCTCCCGTTTTCTTCTCCCGCGCGACTCGGTTGACGGCATTCCCGATCTGTTACTGTGGCAACGTAAACACTCGAAGATAACGGTAACCTTGATTTTCGGCGTACGCGTACACACTACATACTATTATCAACGGGAGTAGTTCGTTTATGAAGTGATTCGTGTTCATAAAAAAAACACGGCGCGTGCATTAGGCGTGCTTGAGATTGATTTGTCATTGGCATCCCCAATGGTAAGGGTCGCAGAAAAAACGTGACTGCTTTTGTGAAATATTTTCGTATCCCCGTGGTGTTTTGGAGTATATCATCGCCAATTATCAGCCCTGGTGGCGAGTTTTAAGTCTCCCCTTGATAGAATGTCATGGGACGAACAATATCCATCATCAATTTCGGTCGTCCCACGCTGAGATTCTCCTTTTTAAGTTCCGTCCATCGCGCGTGAACGTTTTACAATGAATGGACGGAGTCGAAATGGATAGGAACTCAGCTCATTGGAGTAGAGCGCCGCTTTGAACAGCTCTTCGCCTTATGTGTGTTTGGAATTCGGCCTTTCCGAGCGGATTCCTCTCGCGCAAGGGGCGTGATGGGGGTGGTTACGTAAGAGACATGTTGTGACCGTATGACCAGGCTCGACCTCGAGGGAGGAAAAAGGACGAACGCTCCGTGCGCACGGAGAGACAAGAGAGAAAGGAAACTTTCGAAGAATGAGATGTCGCTCCCGAAGAAACTCGCTAGTGCCACTGTATGGCCCGAAATCCGTGCGCCTGTCTAACTCCAGCTGATGAAAACATTAACGATACACTTTTACTCCTGGGATTGGGGTCTCAATGGCATGTCTTAGTTGTAAATCTATCCGAATCAATGTCAGTAGGTTACCCATGTTAGATTCTTACGGAATCAATGATTAAATATTTCCGGAAGAGATTTAAACCAAATGTGCATTGATAAAATATTTTCCTAACTTGGTGTTGTCCTAAAAAGCTCGTTTTCGTTAGTCGTATACATGATACCAGGAAATATATTCGCGCTCAATATCTCGTCGTCTATTATTATTAGGTAACTACCGGTTAAGGTAGGTTTTTCGATGGATACAACTATCAAATAGAAATATTTTGTAACTCCAAACAAAACCAGCAACCTACTCTACATCAGGTCTCTCTTCATCTCTATGTTCTTCTTTCCTCCCTTCATCCCGTCCAACATCCCAATCCTGTTCCTGCCTTACCTCGCTTGCCCAACATTCTCCTTTCTATTACCTTCTTCAACATCCCACTGCCGCTCAATACGCCTTTCATCCATTTTTCCTGCCTCCATAGGATTTCTCTCAACAAACCCCTCTCCTCACCCACCATTACCAGTACTTCCTCATGTGTTTTCCTTTCGGTCCATTTCACCTTCTCCATTCTTCTCCACACCCACATTTCAAAAGCCTCCAATCTACGTCTATCCTCCTGCTTCAGTGACCACGTTTCCGCACCATACACAGCTACGCTCCATATCAGAGTTTTTACGAGTCTTGTCTTAATTTCCCTACACAACGTCCCCGTCATCAACTCCCTCCTCCTTGATAAAGCCTCCTTGCCTAGCGCAATTCTTCTTCTTACGTCCCTACTACTTTGACCGTGCTGGTCCAAAACACCTCCGAGATACGTAAACTGTTCTACTTGCTCTATTTTTTTCCCTCCTATTTTAATGTTTAGCTTAGCCTTTTTCTTTCTGGAAAATCGCATAGCCTTTGTTTTATTTATATTGATTCTCATCTCGTCATCTAGTTACGAGTAATTTTAGCGTTGATTTTTTTCCAAGTTATTTCCCGCTTCTCTTTAGCAGCTGTTACAAGTGTATTATTAGTAGCCCCATCGTTCTACCGTAGGAAAGATACTGTCTATAAATTTAAGATCTTAAATGCAGAACAGATATATTTAAGTTGTCATTTTTCCCACGAACGATAAGGGATTAGAATCAGACACCGCTCGGGGGGGGGGGGGGGGTAAAGTGTTTTGTGCAAAATGTAGTGTGGTGTATAAATAAACCCCCCTGCCACACACCCTAGCGGCGGCTTGCAGGATACCATCTAAGGTATAGTACAAGCAGTGGTAGATACTATTTCAGTGAACCAATTCATGGGGACGTAGTAGTTCAGTGGATAAAACATTGGGTTTCTGACTGAAGGGCTCGGACTCGTTTCCAAGTGACGCCTAGGCTGTAAAATTCGAGAAGCGTGTTCCTTGTTTGAGGTGAAGGGGTGAAGGCCAATGGAAGTTGGTGTTAGTGTTTGCCATTCGTGCGCCCGCGTTGTTGCTTGCTACTTTCTAACGGGAGACTCGGGATGGAAATGTTCGCTTAGTGTAAAGCCACGTTTTGAGGCAACCTTTATTGTGGTGGCTTTTCACGTCGCCCATTTTCATGCCCCTGACAGTGCCACACGGAGACAGAAGATGGAGAGGACCCATGTACTATGTTTTTTTATGGTATACGCATGAATAAATGACGGGCAGTGAGCATGTTTTCGCTCGCCTCGCAACTGCGGAGCCACAGGAGTTGAGAGACGGGCAACTTCTGCGGCATCGCAACCTGCGGTGGCTATCTGCGTTTCGATTAGCTGCTCTATCTGCAACGCCGCAAAACCGGATGCATGAGGAAGGGGCGTAGCACTCACTGGGCGTCTACTTGGTTGGCTTAATATTTAAGGAAAGGCGAGGGTAGCTATTCGCGGAATGCTGCCCATCAGCTGGCGAAGGGTTGCTTCTCCTTCGTCGTCCGTTGGCATCGCCTCTCAGCCCGTAACCAAGGGTAACCAACGTCAAGTTGACATAACTTTTCCTTCACGTGGTTTGCCCAGATGTTGGGTTGGGGCATTGCCCTCAACCTTTCGACCCAAGTCACATTTACATCTTACTATGTAAGCCGACCCGACGATTTGTGGCGGAGGCATGTTAGGTCACCAGCCATTAGCTAAGTTGGTGATTATATTATCCGCTAGGTTATTTTATTTTATAGCAGTTGGAATTGTCGTACGTGATTAAATGTGGGTGTGGAGAAGAATGGAGAAGGTGTAGGTGATAGGAATGTTGGGAGAAATCATAAAGAAACAGGAAAAATGGATGGAAAGTATATTGATCGTAAAATTGTTCAAAGTAATCCCTTGAGCGTTGACGCACTTTTGCCAGCACCTTTTCCACAACTCGAAGGCTGTCTTTGCTGGTAGATGGATTTCGGAAGGGACTTAAGGGTACGTGTGCAAGGTTCTTGGAGGGCACTTAGGGTCCCATGGTGGTGTTCTTGGAGGGAAGATTTCATTTTTGGGAATCGGAAATAGTCTGCTGGTGCCAAGTCAGGACTGTAAGGGGGCTGGGAAATGGGTAATGCTGTTGCAGTAGGTCTTCTCAAGCAGACACTAGCCTCTGCTCCTGGTCGTTCTTCAAGACCTTCGGGACGAGTTTAGCGCAGATCTTTTGCATCTTAGCGCTCCAAGCACACGTCAGGAAAAATTTATTACCGATACTTTTTATACACCCCTTGTATAGGTACTTGCCGCGTGTTCCAAATGTATTCCTACTAACACTTGTTTGACTCACTCTTACATTTTCATTACGTTTTCCTGCAACACGTCTGGTGAAACCCATATTCTGTAAGCCCAACCTGCATATTCTTACGAGTATAATGTGCGTATCCCATAAAAGGTTTGATCTTTGTGTAATACCCAAGTCTTAGACTTGTTCTGAAATTTTCAGATAGATAGGAAAGATATCCCAAATACTAGAGTATTTGCGGTCCTATCTATTTTGTTATTTGCATCTTGTATTTCTCTTCCTTGATTAGTTAGTTAGGTTTTTATAGTATTCTGCAAGCCTACGCTAGGGTGTGTGGCAGGGGGTGAATACACACCAGACTAATTTTGGCAATTAATTATAAAACACTATTGCTGTACATTTTCTGTCACATATTTCTCTCTTCCACTCCTTACACCCTCGGATATCTGGCCTTAATCGTCAGGTTTTAGCATATAATATCCCGGTGTCCTTACACTATCTGCGGGTGGCTTTTCATTCACAACAATTCTCCACTTAACTTTCTCTATGCATTTTGTTTCAATCAGAAATTAGATTCTTCAGCGTAAGATCCCAAATACTATGCGCCGGTTTAAGACCAAGTTTAGCCAACGCGAGATAACGCTCTCTGTAGCGTTTTCATACTCACATTCCTATGTTTCTCCAATACTAGTTCGTCGAACCCGAGTTTCCTCAGGTAAGACCTGCAGAGGTTCCCAAGGTGTTTTCCGTATTTCAGGACCGGTCACTAGCGTTTCGCAAGGGATACGGGTGTGAGCCATGAATGTTTATTTGTCCGATGACTTTCCCCCTCCCCCTGACCAGTAGTCCGTCACTTCCGCTTGCTCTGCAAAACTCTGATCAAGGTCACACGCTCAGGACACCACGCTACTCACCGTCAAGACTGAGAGTCGTGCAGGAAGAGGGAATGGGAGTATTTTAACAGTGAGATTGGTTCACCACGGAGGAATCAGAAAAATTGAGAAAGGGCTGCACGACTCCGTGACATTATGAATAAAGATGCGCCTGCATGCCTCCCACTCTGATGCAAGTCACGGTTTGTTTAAAGGGGAAGAAAAGCTGTTTGCCTTCCATTTGATTCGTAAACATTTAATACACCTAAATGTATGATACCTGCATGAACTATGTTCAATGTTTACCCTTGGTGTTGTGATTTTATTGTATAAATCCTGCTCCTTTAAATCTAATGTTGAAGAGAGGTGCCGGTTTAAAATGTGGGATCGTAATTGGTTACTTTCCATTGTAAGTAAATGTAATATTTCAAGTTTTATGCATGGAATCCAGAGAAGGTCTTGTGACAATCTTAATTTAACATAACTAGTTGCAACTTATAAATGTTAAAATAATGTATTTCAGGGTGTTGAACGTCCGAAACTATTACGAAGAAGGTATTTTCATTTACTAAAGTTTAATACTGATTTCTCCCTTCCTTTTTCTATTGTATTCAATCCTCCACTTCAACATAAACTTGCGTTATGTTGCTTAAACATTTCATTTTACGAGTATGAGGCAATGTGACTGACCGGTTAAACGGGAAAAGAAAATACTCGCCAATGAAAACCATTTCTCGAAATTTAATGAAATTAAATATCGGACACTTACCCTAGGGGTAGAAATTTAAAAGAGATTTTGGTTGTGATCAAATAATTGTAGATGATACCTGCCGGGGGTCATTTACTTTTTCCATTAATTTTTATCTTAAAAATTCGTAATTTTTTGCTAATAGATATAATTTAAAACTTTTTGCACGAGATTTTTTCTGCAACTATCCCAGAATCCATGTAACCTTGAAATAATCGTTGGGGCATTATATTTATTCTGTGGGATTTTAAAATAATATCTTCTTTGTAAAATAATTGAAATTATGTCTACTTCGGTGCTTTTGGAGAAATTTTTTTGGAACAAGATTCCAAAACTATTGACAGTCATTCGTGGCCAACGGTGTTGTGTATTGTATTTTTTTTTAATATGCCACCCATCGTTTTATCCCCTAACCTTCAACCGATTAAAACAAATTCGTGAATAATTACGTCCCATATTTTAGTCAAAATATTCTAATTAACTATTAGCGTTATATTTCATTTTCAATAGTGCTTTCGTAACTGAAAAGTACTTAATTTTCAACGGAAACTTTCCCCATTATGAATTGGATCGTCGTTATTTTATTTAATTGGTTTCCTGAGAACAGAATTCTTATTCTTAGTGAATTAATCAAGGAAATGGAGAATACAATAAAAGGGAGACACCACTAGTCAACATGATCGTTTCATCCAGCCATGGCAGTTCATAACACTGATAAGGTAATCATGTTTAATTCCTATAAATGGAAATGCAAGAAATTATACCCCCTTTTTCTCAGGATGGATTAGGAATTGTGATTTCAATTAGCCAGCAGGGAGAGGTGACAATAGTATCTCGGTTATTCTTCACGTCGTTAAAATGTATAAAATAATCCGCTTTGATTTTCTCCCCTCGACTTTTCTTTTGAAATAAAATATTTCACTTTCATGTCAGATTAAATATATTTTTATTGTTAATTCAAGCTAATTTTTAAAGATTAAGATACCACAATTATGAAGAAAGTACTCCGATGACCGTATCGGATCTTTAAAATGTATCGTTTAATAGATCGCGATGATTACGTTTGGGTACTAACTAAATCATCAGTTGATAATGGCTTAGACAGGAGTAAATTCTCAGCTTAGTATCGATTGCATGATGTAAGATTATCTGAGTACATGTAGATGGTAACTAATTTCAAGAGTATTGATTTTAATGATCATATGTGCTTTATTCAAACCCTTACCTCTACCTTAGAGTCCGTGGGTTCAAAGGTTTCTCCCCTTAATGCGTGCCCCGTGAATGTTTCGGAAATAAACACGATTCATTTCTTTCGGCCCCCTTGAGATTAATACATTTCTAGCAATAACCGAATTTGTATGTAGTATTAATATACGAGAAATGCTATGCTCGTATTATGGCAGTTGGGTCAGTTCTTTTTGAATATCGATTTCCCTGCTTTATGTCAGATTTTTTCCTAATGTTCCCAAATGTATGTGTATTATCAAAAGCTGATGTATTAAGAATTAAAAATATATTGTGCGCAAGAGGTTTTTTTATGAACCAAAGAATACTTAGAGTGAAAGGGGTATTTCAGTGTCACCCAATTCCTTTCGTGTAGATTGTTTTACGTATATTTGATAGATTATATATCATGATAAAGATCACATTTTCCCTTAAATCGGCATCCATTACTAATATTAATTTCCCTTTGACTTTGTCGAAACCAAATTTGTATTATCTTATTTTGTGTCTTAAAAATTCTTGGATAGCCAGTTACGTAAGTCAAAAATAATTTTTCCTGGAGGCTAAATTTCAAAATAAAATGAAGTCCCTCCTATAAATACCCAGATGTCTATTATTTATTTCCGATTATGAGGTTTTCACATGTTATCTGTTTAAATAAATGTATGAAGTTAACACCATTCACTGACTCAAGGTTACCGCTCCAGCCAACTTTAAAATATTCCGGCCGCCAAGATTAATTGCACTTCAGGAAATGAGATATCTCCTAAGTGGATAATGGTAACTCGTTACGTCATTACTGATCTATAAATCGATTACTTTCATCCTTCTTTATTCCCATCACTCCCAAGTGACGTTTGTGGAGAATTAAAAATATATGATGTAATTTCAGCAAATGCGGCCGTTATGGCATATTTTTTTCGCGGATTCTTTCTACACCGCGGCAAACTGAGTGCAATCTTAAATTTGCAACGTTAAATTCCAGTCTATCAACTTCTTCTTAGAACGTGCACTGCGCATATTACACGGCGAGGAGTGTTAGGTTAAGTTTTATTAAAGCGCTCGACCGCAAGTTGTAGAGCCCAGGCTCAAATCCAGGTCACACCTCTGGACAGACTCGCTGAGTCCAAGCTGTATTGCTTGTTACATACCAGAGCGTTATGATAAACCACAGGTGTTTCATGAAATGGGATTGATCTCCATGAAACCCCTTTATAAAAATGCCATAAATAACCTAATGTATGCAATACATGTGTGTAACTTCAAACTCCGTACGAGGTTATCCCTAGGGTTTTAGCGATGAAAATGTTGAAAAATGCCGATAAATTAGTTATTTATGAACGTAGAATATTAAAAGATACCGATGTATTATTTTTTCTAATAGTCGGCATATTGATTCCCCACGGGTAAGAATAGACGCTAGAAGGCATCTTACATAATTTCAACCCGTTTCCAACCAATTTTACTTCACAACATTTTCTCATTAGGACAAATAGACACGCGGCGTCACAATATTTTTTGTATGATACAAAATCATCCAGAAGTTATTGATATTGAATACTAATACCAGTGTTTATTATATAAAAATATATTTGAAAGGGCAACGGTTTTCCGGGAGGAAATTCCGCAAATCTATTTTCCTCTCTGGATAAAGAAACCCACGAATGATTTTTATCGGATAAAATTATATGAATATAATGCGATAATTGGGAATATCCAATGTTATTTTAGCGTTGACTGATATTTCTGAATGTTCCGAATACATTACCTCATACCGATATATGGAAAGTTAAATGAACTTAAACGGTAACTTAGTTAATTTAGGTGTGGTGGGCGACGCAAACCACCGTTAACCGTTACCAACGGGTCATGGATCAATTTTCCGCCGTGCGCTCTGATCTTAACTATTCTGTCGAATATCCATCCAAATATCGAGATATGTTACGAAATAAAGTAAACGTATATCGATTTCTATTAGGATAAAAGTTTAGCCAAAGCTGGGAAACACAAATCTGGAAGTAAAGAACGTATGCATGGCGTAGGCATGCATCTTTATATTGGAGAGGCGCGGGCAGTAGCTAATTGCGAAGAAACATGAGTGTGTGATGGTAATGGAACATAATTTTGTGTAATAATATAAATTTTTCCCTGGAGAAGTATTTATGTCGTCCTAGGTATCGAATTCACTGCTTCATCATTAGTTGGAGAAAGAATAAAATTTCAACATAGTATAATGATTCCTTGGAGAGGGAAGAAAAGGAGGGAACGGGTGATTGAGAAAAGGGAAGGGATTTTCAGTCGTTATAAGGTATAAGGGGAGCAGGAATACGGTGGAAGGGGGGAGAAGGAGTAAGGTTGGCAGTGGTCTGGTGGTTCCGCAATATTAAGTAATATACATTCACAGATAATACCAAAAGTCCCACCTTTAGGAATTTCAGGGTTGGCTTTTTAGAACTATCATTTCGAACTTCAATAATATTAGAATAACTAAATTTTGAGGCATTAACAACGCCAGAAAGGGTGGAATAAGAAGAAATGTAAATGTGGGCATTGTGGAGAAATGACGATGGCCCAATGGGCGGGTCGAATCGAAATACTACGGAGAGTGGGAGAAAGAATTTTGATAAACTCTCAAAATGGAGAAGGGACGACCTTATCGGGCACATTTTGAGACATGAAGGCAGTCGTCGAGGGAAAAATGAACGAGAGAAAATTCAGGACGAGACACATGGGTCAAATAATGGCAGACGTCAAAGCGAAAAAATATAAAACCATTGAGAGGTTGGCCGATAAGAGGAGGGAGGGGAGGGGTGCATAAAACGAGTAACAGGATCGATATCCAGAAAAATATAAACTAGTATAGAGATAAGAATTAAGTAACTGAACATATTTAACTCAAAATAAATTTTGATGTGACATACCATATTTGTCCGAAGCAGCGTAATACATATGCGGAAATCTGAAAAAGTGCACTCCTCCATTGCGTGACGGGTATCTTGGGAACCCTTTGATTTACGAAGAAAGTAGGCAAAACCTTTAAAACAGTACATAATGAATTAGTTGTCTTGCGGCACTCAATATTATTGGTAGATTCGACCCCTGGGATAAAATAAGAGAGAAAGGCACTGCCCCCGACAGATTCAGATGTTCGCTCTTGCTTCGAAAGACACGTAATCATAATAAAATAGAAAACATTGCTGAGCATATTTTTTAAAAGGCATATTTAATGTTTTATTACCGTATTGCATGGTGTATACAGATATGTATGTGTGCATGAGTGAATGTTTTATACTAAGAGCTGATATATATATTGCAATGCATGCATGAACTAATAATATGGGCATGGGCATGACCCGCTGGTGCCCTAACACCCCTCGCCGCATACCGTTTCCGCAACTAGCGGAGTATCATATAGATTTAGATTATTCTGTTGAAGCAAACTACGAATATATCAGCGTAAGAATTAAAAAAAGTCAAACTAAATGCGTCGGGCTTGAGACACTCGAAAAGGGTTTGTGTCGAGGATGCATGTAAGAGGAGATAAGATGAAAAATGAGTAGTTCACGGAAAATTGTAGAATGAATGTATGAAAATAGATTCGTATGAAAGGAGTGTGATTTGCTGGCTTGTACAATATGTATTTAGATAACAAATGGAAAGTCAATAACCAGACGGATAAATGAGACCAGGGTAAACGGTTTGGGAAAAAACTGTATACTGCCAAATTCACGGTTAAATACGTATGTTAGGAGAGACATTTCAAGACGAGGAGCGAAGTCTGGAGGAATTTAAAGAATGTACAAAGAAGTTTAGGAATGTGATGGAGGTGAAGCAAGGATTCAAGAATAATTTAGGATGGAAGAAATTAGTGAAAAGGATTTTCCTGGAGCAACTTGAAAATGAGGCTTCCCTTCGACTTCACCCAAAGGTGAAAGTGAACTTCGTGGAGGGCGTGTATGTTGAAGGTTATCGTTAAATAATTTCCGACGTCCATTTAAAAAGTTTGTTGTAGGTTACACCATCGGCGCTCTACCCTTCTTCCCTTCATTTGAAATCCTTTTGGGTTTCGAAGGAGATTTTTACTCCTTCTCCAGCGCTTAATGCTCATCGATTGGAGGAAGTCCACTTACATTTGTGGACGTGGGTGATCGTGACTTCAATAGAATCAACAATGTCCAACCGCCAGCCGCAAACAAATATGAAAGCTTATTGGAAAGCTGATAACCTGTCCCTCATGTTTCACGTAGGAAAATTTGATTTGACGCCAAAACGATTGTATCCGGAATTTTGGGATTTCCTGCTATTTGATCGTTGATGGGCCGCCCATTTTTTTCGATGGAGCTAATATTTAATCACTTATTACAAACCTCATGATACTATTTTATGATTAATCATAAGCATTAGAGAAGACTTGAAAGGCCATTTTGAGTCACACAGCAAAGTATCTGAACGTTTATCATCCCAGTCGATCAGAAAATAATTCGTTAGTAGAGACAGCCTCAGTTGTAAGCCTTAAATCTCCTTTAGTTTTAATCACTACTAATAGATAATTTCACAAGGGTGCATTACTAGCCACAACTGTGGTCCTGGTGATAAAGATATCTTAGTTTTACTCTTTAGGACATAGATATCCGTAGTCCTTCGGATGAATTACCTTATCAGATGATCTTATTGTGATCCAGCGTTGGTGCAACACTCGGTAATTAAAAAATTAACTTAAAAATGTCTGCAGAGATGAATTTTTTGGAATATGAGTAGTTACCTGCTGAAAGTATACCGCTTCAAAAATAAAATACTAAAATTTTCCTGTAAAAACGAATACAGTGGTACCTTTAAATGTTTTTGTTTACCCAGTTATTCATCATTGAACTACGTGACTACAAAATTCATTTATTCTACTACCGTATTTCAAATATAAGTGTTTGCCTCCCTCTCTGTTCAATTTACTTCCCCTGTTTTTCTCCTTGTATCAAAAAGGTCTTCAGCCTCTTACCTCCAAAACCAGCTTCCAAGTCCACACAGTAGCGCCTTCGATTTTAAAGTTTTTACTGATATTTTATTCACTCAGGGTACATATCGATTCCCTTCGTGTTGCAAATTCTAGTTCCAAATCTTATAGTGACATGCAACTTCAACAGTGAACGCTTGGTGTGTATTCATTCCCTGCCATACGTCCTTGTAATTTTTTGTATCATGTAAATAAAATTAGAGAGATTAAATGTCAAGCAGATGGATATAAGAGAAATTTCCCATGGATGATAAGGGATCAGAATAACTTTATCCGACCTCATTAGAGGGGAAAAGTATTTTGTGTCCAAATAGTCGGGTCTGTAATCACCTTCTTCCACACACAATAGCAGTGGCTTTCAAGATACCATGCAAAAAAAGTATTTTATACCTTAAAATTCCATGTTTTCCTAAGGGATTTAGGCTGGCAGTCACTTGAAATACGAAGACAAATGACGAATGCAATGTCAAATAATTATTTTTATGGTTTCCTAAAAAATGTGTCTGGTGAGTAAAATAAGGGTGTCAACTACTTGAAGAAAAGAAAAGAAAAATTTGCGACGACATCCTTCGAAAACAATACAGGTTAGAAAAGGTTTGAACCTTACAGTATGATCTTGTTGTTAAAGGAGAAGTAAATGCCTACCGAAATCTTTTAACGCTGTCTATGGCGAGTCTCCCCTTTTGGTGTTTTCGCTCTTCGTCGGTTAGCTTCAAGTAGACATGCTGTTAGGAGCGTTGAGGCTCAAGCGTGGACTGGTCATTAGTTGAAATAAAAGTTCTCAATAGAGTGAGAGTATCTGGTACAAAGCACTGTACCAGATTCGGGGTGTGGTAGCCGCCCGCAACAATAGAGAGAGGCTCAACAAAGACTACCCGGTAAAAGTATAGCTCCTTTTCTTGGGTATCGTTGTGCTTTTCAAAAGTCGAGCAGGTTTAACTTTCCTGTTTCGCCTCATAAGTCAGGGAATAACGATTTTATGACGCCAAAAGCGCCATTACGCTTTGCTATCACTTTAAAAACTTATTCAGGAAGTGGGGAAGTATTTACTTCGAGTGGTTACATTTCTTTTGACTTATAAGACCGGAGTACTTGCGTTGAATATTTATATATTGTTGTGTTTTGTGATTTAAATGAATATTTGATGAGGATTGAGTACAGAGCGATGTTTCTCAATAAGTTATGAGAAGGTCTTTCCGGAAATATATGTACCAGTAGAGATCACCTATGATGATGATGTCAGTAGTAGGGTATAAAATAATTTGAATATACAGCTTACAAAATTAAAAACTCTATTTATTCGTGTATGCTATTTCTTGATGTTCAGTCCATTGACTAAACTATACGATTCCAAACCCTTGATTAACGGCTGCGAATCAACAAATAATAATATCATACATTTTTAAAAGAATAAGGGCTTTATTAAAGGTGGTTAGGATAACCTCACCATTATAATAGGAGGAAGATGCCATTGTGGAAGGTTATTTGTGTATTTTTAAGCAATAATTTCTTTTGCTCTTTATATAAACGCGGAAAATAAAAGCGGCAGACCTTTTCATAATAATCTTGATTGTCTTCTATCTCTTTGAGCTGAATTTGCAGCTTGGGCACAAAATCAATGGCCGCTGATCAAAACGGGAGAGAGGAATTGAAATACTGACCCACTCGTGTATTATTTTTTTATCTAGTAATTTTTTTGTACGTTACCACGTTTCATTTTAAAATCCTACCAACCGATGAATCTGTTTACGTTCAAAGTACATTAGTTTCATCCACACCGATCTATACGGTAAGGTATTAATTATGATGTTGTGATGGATATATTTCCCTGGGCAGCCATAAGGTCCAGTTTTCGGATTGAGAAAAATAAAATTTCATGTACGTAGTATAAGTTTTCGTTTTTTTAAGGAAATATGTCTTCAAATTTACCTGGACTCATTTTCATAGGTCTATCGTAAATACGGCAGGATTTGATCATGACAGACTTACGCTAGAATGCTGGATGAGTACATTTATGATATTTGACTTTTATCGACCCTCTTAAGATAGATTGCCGACGTACGTCTGCCAATCGGGCCATGGATATAAATTTGGAGAAATATATGGCAGGACCGATAATTTTAGGGACTCCTCTTTCCGCATGATAACATCAACTTAAAGGTCCCCGATACTTATCCAATCCCTTAAAACCCTTTCCCAATCCCCTGACATCCTTTTCTTATTCTATTGGTGCTTTCGTCCCCCACCAATGCCCATTTGGGTGGAAGTTGAAGGAGATATTATTGCTTGCGATTGTTTTCCCTGCCTCTATAATGCATGGAAGTACAATTCAAACTTAGTCAGATTGACAGAAGGGTACATATAGACGTGACTGCACAGCACGAAAGCGACGCACAATTTCCAATCGTAATAGTGAAGCAAAATATGTTTAATGGAATGACAAAAATCAAGATGCAATAAGCTTCCATTGTCAATGTATTATATAGGTGTATCAAATTGCATGATCTAAGGGAAAGCACTCGAATTTAACTTCCTTTCCACATAAGGGTATACCCCTGACGTATCAACTCATTCACGAATTCCCGCAATAAGGTTACGTTTCGGCGCGCGCAGTTACGTACTTTAGTACTGGGCGTACAGTATCCATTTTTAGGAGTCCCTCGAGCGTCCCAAGATGTTAAAATAGCCCGATGGCAAAGAAAATAAAATTCTTTGTATCATAAAATCAGAAGGAACACGATACTTTCGCGAAGAGTTTTATTATTTGGCGTAACCCGTCGTCTTGATAAGAAATCATCGGTAACAAAGATTTTACGGTTGCAAAATTTTGGGGCACATGTTAATAATTCTCTGTAAAAGTACAAGCTCATTGTGATGGTATCGATATATGGGTATCATTCTACGAAGCTCGAAACAAAAAATTACGTCCAGATATAACGTTCCAACCCTGCAAAACAAGTAAGAATTTTCTTTGCGACATCGCTATTTAAACTATGTCAACATAATATTCTGCCAGCTATCGTGGGGGTGTGTGGTAAGGTATGCGATTCCATCACATACATGAGTTTTCCCCATTCATTCATAATGCTATATTATAGCAGTGGATTTATAGATTCAAAACTATGAAGTATCTAGCGTGTAACAATCCCTGAATGATTTGTTCCAACTATTAGACTACGCACGCAAGACGAGATTCCTGCAGTTGTGTTAATAATACAATAGAAACTACATGGAAATAAATACTAGAAAGTAGCTGGCTTTGCTCGTGCGTGCTAATGATACTAATATTTTTCCGTTTCATTTTTAAATCCAACGTATAGAAGTTTACTGAGAAATCTTTTGAAATTACGGTTTGTTGAAATGTATTGGTAGTTGGAAACGTAAATGAACAGGAAGCTTCGAGGATACTCCTGATTGCTGTGGAGCATCAAATTACATTTTCCGACGCGTTACTAAACTCACGGGTCCTGTGCGGATCTTAGAACTCTGAAAAATGGTTGCCGACATCTCAAAGAGATCTTCGGGTTCAGTCATGCGCGTTACTACATTTATGAAATGAGATTTATCTACGACACCATAAAAATTGCACCGATTCGAGTCAACTGTCTCCTAGATGTCAAGAATATCAAATCCAATAAATCAATAAATGTCATTGAGTACTAGATAATGTCCTAAAGGCGGGATAACATCAAATATTCGAACTCGTTGTGATTATGTATTACTAAATAAAAAATGTAAAGTTCAGCCCAACAATGTGCGTTTCTCTTCTTTGTGTCGCCCAATTATCGCCACCCATTCTATTTCTTCATGTTTTGATTGTTGCATTACCAGTTTCATCTGTCGCTCTTTTTTGTCAACTGTTTACAATATTGGCAAGAGTAAGGTCATTTTGGATAAATCGTGGCGTCAAAAGAACAAACCACAATTGCACGTGATGGGAAAATTTAAAGGATACGTCCTCACTCGTGACTGGATAACTTTGACCTGAAAGATGAACGTCAACCATTTTTAGCGTCATGTCCTGAGGCTCAACTTGTCTGATACGGTGACAACCCCTGCCATATCCCTCGTGGTTTGCTTGCAGGGTAAGATTAGATGATCAAGTTTTGAAATTCTGTTTCAATTGTCCTTAAGAATTCTAATCGGTGAATATGTAAATTTTTCCTAAGTTTCGTGGGACTGTCTTAGAGTTACCTATCAGGAACAAAAGAAAGACATTAGAATTTAATCTAATAGATCTATAAATGACTGAAAATTAGGAGACGAATCGTCCTTTGGCTGACTGCGTTGTCTGACGTTACGAAGTCCGAACTGCGTCAATCCATGAGAGAACGTCGAACGCGTCCGTGGAAAATGACTTTAGTGCACTGCTGTAAACACAATAACCAAGAACACTAACCACTGGACCGTCATTTCCTCTAACCCTCCCACTGTCCTGCTGCCCTCCGCTTTACTTCCCCATTCGCCTATGACGCCTGGGAGATAAATTGCGACACGGTACAAGCGAGAGAACTTTCCTCCTCGCTTCCAATTGGGTCATTTTTTTCCTCGACCGATTACTCGACGGATGCGATTTCACCAAATGTGACTGCACCACGGGAAGAGCTGACGTAGAGTCGGTTTGACCGAAAGGAAAACCGATTGAGGAGTCCGAGTGAGTCGGCTCGGCGCTGTTCAACGCCAACCGAACGGGCGTTGGTGAACGACACGGCAATATACTTCCTATTGTTTGCCCTAGAGGCGAGTCAAGATTGACACTGTGGATATTTATAACACCAACACCCTCTTCTACATTTTCTCTCCAGTTGGAAGGAAATGACTCGAGGATCCCTTGTTGTCAGATCTTGCTAGGAATTTGAATGTTTTTTTTTTGGGAATAACGAGACAGGGAGGTTCAGGAAATTTGGCATCACTGGGAAAAAAATGTCAGTGTAGCTCTATTTGGCACGTGCGCGATGCCTTTGACTCCGTCGAGCAATGACCGAATGATGGAAGACAGAATCCTTTAAAGTATAAACAAATTAACATTTTTCAATCCATCGGTTATCTCGCTCGATGACAGATGGAGTCCATAATTTTAATTTGGTGTAATTTCATTGTTACTATTTCCTTTTGTGATATTAATTTGTTATTATCACGATGTTTGTTGTTTTTCTCATCATCATATTGCGATATCTGTTTATGCTCATCATTCACGATATGATACGTTAGCGATATTTCTTTACTCGATATTGAATTTGTTTAATGATACCATAAAGAATTTGGTGGGAAGTAATTGTTATTCATCCTGCGTACTATCTAGTTTTTATAAATCTGAAAAAAAAACTGCTTCATAGATGTTTAATAAGGAGAAAGCATCTTAATATTTTACTAATGCGTAGGCGTGTTTAAAAATAGTGAGAAAACAAAATTCCAAATGGTAATATTTTTTTAAATTTAAAAACTCTTTTTTTTATTAATTTTGTAACTTTACGTTTTCTTTCCCGCGTACCGTCCCAGTAGTAGGAGTCTCAAATAATTCAATGGTGTTTTTGTCCAAAATTTGAGATAATTAGCTCTTAGGAAGCGTTATAATTTGCTGCAAGCAGTTGTAATACCCTGAGATTATTATCACGCATCTCGAGATCCCTTGCGGGTAATCCGCATACTTAAGCACGCGCGCATGTGTTTGTGCGGTTCTTGGATCGTTACCAACAGAAATAGACTCAAGAGGTCACCTCGAGAAGATGGATGAATGAGCGATTTCCTCCCACCCCCCAGACAATTCACCCATTGATTTGACTTTGCGCATTACCACCTTTGATAAATCAACCTTAACGCAGTTTGAAAATCCTGATTCTCTCTCAAACTTTCGCTGAACTGAAAAAAGAAAACGAATTTGCGTCTTCCCCAACAGCAAAGATCGTGTTTCATTGTCTAATGATTTGGATAATGCCCTGACGTGGCGTGATGGAAGTCAGTTCGAATTGAATTAAGAAGGCTAGGACTATGACAGTATTTTTCATCATTTCGTCCACACGTTTGTACGGAAGTTGGTTATCTATTTCATGCGGAAAACTGAATGCGAGTGCCTCATTTGAGAAGTGCCTTTGACTTTTTACCGCCCTCTCTCAAGGTCACGATTATCCATGTACTTACTCCCTTCGCGAATATGTTTTTCTAGCTCTTTCAAATGCTCTCAAATAAATTCCCTTCTCGCAAATGAAAATAACTTCTAAATCGCAAGAGGGAATCGATTTCCCGTTGCCCTGTTTGCAAGCAAACGAAAAAGTACTAGGCACGTTAGGAATAAGAGAATATTTTTGGGAGAAAATCAAAAAAGGTAGCAAAGCTTAATTCGAAGAATTTTGCATGGTAGTCTACTGTTGAAGACTTGGACAGAAAGATAGAAAGTATGTGGAGTTGAAGGATGGTTTATTGTGATGCCACTTTAATCCAATTTTTATTTGTTTTAATTTTATTCCAGTTCGTATTCAGTCGTCGCTTAAAAAAAAAGCTCGCAAAATCTGACCTTCGTATATCGTTTACATTTATCCTTTTTCCCCTCTCATAATTTAAGATTATTATATTATCCATTGAATCATTCTACGCATACGTGTTACTCTAATTATACCCACAATACCTTGTTTCTACCTCTACCCCACGGGTCTACCTTCCTTGTTGCCCATCTCTTACGTTTTGCGCTTGTGAAGTTGCTCAAAGACCCACTTTTTGGATGAATCGATTTATGAACAGAGACTGGTGCCTAAAACAAAAATAAAACAGTTTCTGGCGTAACTTGGCGGAAAGTCTTCATACTGACTTTTAATAATCAAACCACTTTACTTTACTTGTAAGAACTTGTGGAAGTGTTGTCTAAAGAAATAGTAACCCCCAGGTGTATAATGGTATCATTTGATGTCACAAATTTAATCCCCAGTGTTACAAGATCTGAAGCGCTGAATCTTGCGGAAGTTACCCTTTTTAAAGCAAGGGTTCCAACCCCAGTGATATTTGAATTGTGTTCCTCCTTAAAAGTGTCTGTAGAACAAAACAGTTTCGTGTTTAACGGCAAAATATAAAAAAATACCTGATGATGTTATGCTATAACGAAACCTGGGTTGTAAAAATTAAAAAGTTTGTGGAAAAGTAAAGTGGTTTGATTATTAAAAGTCAGAGACTGGTACCGCCTGTTGGGCATAAGCACTAATAAATATGAATTATCGCCATCTCTGGTGCCAAATCCGAGGTACCGATACCCAGATTTATTGCACACCCCCCACCCGTTTGATACCGAGGGTTTCGTGGTAGAATAGTTGTTTGAAATTCTGGTTATTGATCTTAGGGCTCGAGTTATTATCCGAGTGACGACTATGGTTACAAGCTGCTTTCCTATTTAATGTGATTTTGGTTTTTTCAATATCCAGGTTCCCACCGATGCCTAGTTTAGGCACCAAATCCATATTGCTTGATTCTTTTGTTCTCCTTCCCTGATCACTTTCCGTTAAAACTTCGTGTGCATCAAAGTCTGTGCATAGAAAAGAATCTCTCACGCGTAACTTAGTGAAAATATTTCGTTGCCACTAGAATAAAGGAATAAAACAAACCAATGCAGATGTTGAATATTTTATAATTGTCCAGTTAATGGCACACTGTGTTGAAATCATAGTTGGGAAATCAAAGATGACTTGTTTTATTCTTCTGTTAATCATAATCAGAAAGCCACAGAACGTAATTAACCCAGCACGTGATGGTTGAGCTCATATTGTGGGTACTAACCACGACGGTTGCGGCGTACTGTATTATGATGTGTGCAGTTCAGTGTAATTCCCAAAATATTAACACGGCTTGGATTCACTCCTGCTGGGAATTCCGTAAGGAATAATTTTCCGAAAAATTTAAACCCGGAGGTTTCTAACCCGAGGGCCAGTGGTTAACTTCTCTGATCACTGAATATCCCCTTGATACTAATGAAGATTTGCAACTATTGCCTTTTAAATATCAGCAGTTTCATGAATTTTTTCATGATTAGACCTGCGCATCCAAATGATTGTGAGCATGCAAAATGAATTTCTCCAGTAAATTATGCGGCACTAGGAGTTCAATTCGGGTCCTTCCATTTACACACTTTCCCTCTTTTTCCAAAAGCCTTTTATTTCCATCTCTTCCACTTGGTACGCGTGCATCGTCGAAAAGGGTTCTTTGTGTTGATTAATCTGAACATAGTTATATCAATTTTTTTAATAAATCAGTGGGAATAATATTTGAATGTAACATAATTCGTAAGATTGAAAAGTAGTGATCGAGGCATTTTTGTTCATATGGTGGCCTACAATTCCTATCGCTGTGTCAAATTCATTAAAAAGTTGATGTGTACAACATTGTTTTAATTTGCTTCATCACTCACTTATCTTAATCTAACTTTTCGGCCCTTATTTTTTTATTTAATTCAGCTACATGTTGAAGTGAAACTTCAAACTCTCCGATATAATCCGCAGGTTTTTCCACGTTCATCAAAACAGGTTTTGATATAAGGAGGTGTCCCTCTAAGATTTCATATATGCCTCGACAATGATGTTGCAATTTGCGGTAGGGTAAAGTTACTTATGTTGGGTAAGTTGCAAAGATTAAGTCTTATTGACAGAGGAAATGGCATTTAATTACAGATGATTACAGAGAAGGTAGTTTATTTAATAACTCATAAAGATGGTGTAACCCTCCACCCACACCCTTTCCATTCTTGGCATCGTCCTTTCCATTGCAATACCCTGCCATCACATGAAGAAATTGCCTTAAAAGTTACAGCTCATAATTAAGTTAAAACTAGAGCCATGATTTACTTAAGTGAATACGAAATGGTCTATGAACTGTGAAAGGGAAGATTCAGTGCCTCAGCATTTTTCTATGGTGATACGGTGATTTTCAATCCAGAGTAATTTAAGGCATGAATGTGAATGGGTCAATGACTAATGAGGAGGTTGGGTGACTGCGACTAAATGAACAGGACAAGACTCATCAAAATCGAAGGACTTTAATTTCAATATAATTTCTGACGTGGAGTCGTAGGAGACTGCAAAAAAGAATTGTTCCCAAGTTCTATTTTTCCAACTGGAAAAACTATCAGAGGCGACGAAAGTCGACTTCGATTGATAAACATTTATGAAAAATCAATTTAGCTTGCGTTTAACGTAAAAATCTAAGGTAACGTTAAGGCAGAAGAGCTATATCGCTCATACATTCAAGATAGGCATGAAATCATCTTTTGGAGAGGGGGAAGTTCTTTAATACGTACACCAAGAGTCGTATTTTCCTGTTATCATCGGGAAATTCGTAATTCTTTAGGCAGCGATGAGAATCAACCTTTTGTGTGTAAAAAGTAATGAATCACAAGGTTTAATATCTGTCGATTCTAGGGATTTTTTTCTTTTTCGCGAAGCGTATTTTTTTAAGTGAAAACTACAAAAAACTTAGTTCAAAGGTGATACCACTTTCCTTGTGTAATGGTTTCAGTTTGACTAAGGAGCTTTTCAAATCAACTTTATTTTCAAAGAAAATCTGAAATTATTACTGAATAACCATCTCAATGATCAGATTGTAAATAGCATTATGTTAAATGTCCGGTTTGGCTAATCAACCGAAGAACAGTGGTTTGATAACTTTAGCGCAGTGGCTAAAATTTACACGGCTAATATATTTCACCTTCCGGTGGCGAAATATTCTTTTAAATTTTCAACCTTATTCTGAAATAAATAAATAAATATATATTATTATATATATATATATATATATAGGGTCCTACATTAGCAGTTTATTAAAATTGTAAAAACCTCTACTGATGTTAAGTTGTGAATGAGTGTCAAAACTGCTGCAAATAAATATCAAAATGGATTGTGAATGTTGAGATTGCAATGCGAGATATCTTCACGTCTTTCCGGATCAAATATTTACACAAAATAAAACTTGACACTGTCTCTTTTAAGAGTCATATTGTCACAGACAGAATAAAAGTCTTGGAAAAAGATAGCAGATGATGAATCACGTTTGACAGATGTGGTTTAAACTGCCACAGAGCAATCCTTGATCGATGGAAACGAAATAATTAGTGCGGTAAATTTGCGAAATTGTTGACATCGTAGGTTTTCTCTATGATTAACTCGTGTTTTTAGAATAAATATTTGGGGAAAAATGCAGGCTCGGGATATCAAATTCGAGATGCATCGTCTTGCCTGAGACAAACCCATGACCGACTGGATCTATTTCCACTCCTCCCCCCCCCCGCTCCGTCTCCAGAGAGACGCATTGCATTCCTCCCGAATTGTAGCGCGAGACAAAGAGAAATAAAATTTGCCATCTAACGTTTAAGCCTTCAAATCCGTATAAGTATGTGTATGTTTTTTTTAGAGCCCTGACCTTTAACCGTTGCTTATGTTTTAACGAAGCTTTTCGTTAAAGGTTTCGCTCGGGAGATACTCAAAGAGGCACCCTTCTGCATGGTGCATCTCTTCGATTCCCACCCCCATTCGCTCACTTGAAGAATGATTCCACACCTATGCACGTTGAGGGGCAGGAGGCAAGTTGACCTTGGGGGGACCGGGGGGGTAAGGTGGGGGAAGGAAACGACAGAGGAGAGGGATTACCGGAGTCACGCAACGCGAAGATTATAGTGGTGGGGAACGCACTCCTTGGGCAAGACCCGTGCAGGAGATAAAATTAACGGAGAAATTATTGAGGCGCTCAAAGCTTAAGTGAGAGGGAGAGAGATAAAGAGAGAGATAGAGACCGTTCGGAATAACCAAGAACAGCCGAGAAGGCGAGTGGAAGACTGTCGGAGGACATCATCCACATAATAACCCGCAAGCCGCCGAAAGGGCGTGTGGCGGGGGGTGTTAGGTCACCACCTGTTAAAGAGAACTAAACCACATGCAAAATCAACACATCAATGCAAACATATACCCACAGTGGCGTATACATTCATGCAAAAATCCTTTCAACTTACACGCATGCAAATACATTTACCATCAACCGACAAACAATTCCACCATAGGATGCAGTAAAAAATTATCCAATAACGTGCAAGCTAGAATTCGACAAGTAAGAAGCGATATTCCACTGCCACATGGACATGCAACATACAACGGTCTCCTTCCCCAAGGACACAGGTAGGGAATGTGACCCAACGCTGCAGATACCGGGAGGGTCCCCCTACTGAGAGAGACGAGAGATAAAACGGGAATCTTAAAAACAGACAAGGCAGAGCAAGAAATATAGTTATGAGTAGGACATTATTTAATGGCATTCTAATGCGATCATGCGGGAAAGGTTTTGACAACAGAACAGACGAAATTAGTGAAAGTGAATGCAATTGGGCAGAACTAATTATTACATAGACGCTGAGGGTGGCAAGTGGATTTTTTGCTATCTATAACCCTACAGTAGCTATCCCGTATTGTCCGGGGGAAGGAGTGGTCCTCGTGTCTGCTAATTCTGGTATCTATTTCCCATATTTTATATACTTGATCCAAGCGACCATTGTACGCTGGAGTGTGAATAATTTCCGATACATCGGTGCTGAAACATCCGCATCTGAACTTATTCAATAAGTTGAACCTAGCATTGAATCGTCTTCCTTCTAATGATTCCCACCCAAATTCCAGAAGTATTTCTACATCTATCTACATAACACCCCGAAAAACATCGGGATGAGTGCAGCGGTTGCGATGCCGAAAAGAAAACTACATCTACGGCTACATAAACACCCTGCGAGCCACCAAAAAAGGTGTGTGGCAGGGGGTGTAGCACCAGGAGGAAAGGGTAAGGGATGAGGGGGGTTGGGGTTTTTCAAATAGGCGGGGGAAAGTGGGGGAATCTGTAAGAAAAATATACATATACATCCACGCGCAGTCCCTAACCTGTACGCTAATACTTATGGTGGTGAAATGACTCCTGGGTGATTTCGACTACAAGCATTCTGGTCTATTATCGTTCTAGGAAAAAATGACATTTTAAGCCTGTCAGTCTTGCAGTCTATCTCTCTAATCTTATGTTCGTGATCCCTCCGACCGTAATGCGTTGTGGTTCGTATTATATTCTTGATGTCATCGGAAAAGGACCCATCTTTAAATTTCTTCAATAAGTTTAATCATTATTGTAAACGTCGCTGTGTAAGATAATCCCAACCTGAATTTTCTAACAAAGTAGATACGCTGCTGCATTGGTCATAACAACGTTTGACATCTAGCCCCTCTCCGCTGAACTCGATCTAATTCCGAAATCAAATTTATATTTGGCGGATCCAATATACTGGCAGAATACTCTAGGTGGTGCCTGACCAAGGCATGGAAACATCGTTCCTTCACTTTTTCGTCGCATTTACCCAGCACTCTTTTCACAAATCCCAATTTTTTAATAGCACCACCGCATATTTCCCGTGTGTGTTTTCCCCAGGACAGGTCGTGAGTAATTGTTACACCCAAGTATTTAAAGGAATCTACTCTCCCGATTTAGGTTTGTTTCACTTTGTAACTATAAGGGAAGGAATTATTCTTTTCCCAAAAATGTATTACTACGCATTTTTTTAAACTTAATTCCAATTGCCATGTGTCGCACCAATTTTGAATCGCATCTAGAGGTCGTTGGACTACAACTTTGCAACTAGGCGTGTGAGGAACGGTAAATGATGGAATGAGGGATTTTAGTCCAGTGTCATATGTATTCAGAAGTTTTCGCGAATGATCAGGTGAAGGAAAAAATTAGGCAATTAATAATGGCTCCTCTCGAACCAGTTCGGGAGTAGTGAGTAATGCTGAAAAGACGGGGAACCCAGACTCTGTCTGGAAATGCCAGTGAAAAAAATGGTAACATCAACGAGCAGTTGTTTATTTCATTCGTGGGCTTTGAGAAGACCGCTGACAATATCGAGTAGACTAAGTTGTTCACATTTCAACATTTGAAACAAGTCAAATCGTAAATTTGAGCACTATCATTTTTATCTCTTGGAATAATTTGATTTAATATTTTTTTGTGTCGCTTTGTAGATTGAAAATGCGTTCATTTTAAATGTAAGTATCTGTTTTATTGCGCGCTTTATATGACTCAACTTATTTTTATTCGAGTGGTAACCTCAATGCAGGCTTGTGCCTAAAGGTGACACCCAAGGCTCAATCTAAAAACGAATTCAGAAAAAAGTTTAACATTTGGTGAAATGAACTGTGCTACAATCAATTTATATAAGTTCAAATGTAATATTAAGGAATAGAGCATTAGTGAACGCAATTAAAGAGGTGACAAAGACCACGAATTGACTTCTCGCCTACATTGGTCAACGTAGATGTGTCGCTCTCATGCATTCATTATGAGGCATTCGTGGGCTTGAAGGAGGTATTTGATAAAACCGAGTCAAGGCATATATTCAAGTTCTTGAATAATACAGGAATGGTTTATAGAGACCGCAGGATAATATTTCAAACTGGATGAGAATAGAGTCGTGACTCTAGGAAAGAAAGACGGGATAAATTAATGTCATTTAGACGAGAGTGTTGCGCATCGTCTTATTGGTTAAACACATCCTTGAAAAAGGCTTTTGAGGGAACCTAAGGAATGAATATCTAAGGGATCAAGTCGGAGAAGCAAATAACGTAATTCGTTTCACAGATGACATCGCAGTAATTGCTGAGAGAGCGAAGAGAATCTACAGCTGTCATTGAACGCGATAATTGACTACTTCAAATATATAGTCTGGACATTAGGAGAAGTGAAACTAAAATTTTGGGAGTTAGAAGCTTAAGTTAGATGTTGTGATGTGAGAAATTGGGGCAAGTGGAATCGTTGGCCAAACTTGATGCTAGCTTAACACGGAGTTGGAAGAAAGTCGACGGACACACAGCTCGGCATTGATAAAGCCAATACGAGTTTCATATTGACGTAGCCGGTATTCGGAGAATACAAGGTTGAAGAAACAAGGCAAGAAGTGCGTGAAAACATTTTAATGTGCCTCACACGATGGGTGTCGATCAGTTTAGACGACCAGATGATTATATTATCAAATTTTTATCATGGAAAACCATTTGAAAAAATAAATCGGCATGCTAATTCCTTTTGTGCAAAAGCTGGTTGAATTTTGCATTCCTTATGCTGCAATAATTACCTAATGTTCCGTTTCCTTTCTGTCTTTTAAGTCTATCTCTCTTTAATTTGCCGACGTTAAGTAACCCTTGATCTTTTTCCCTTCCACCAGTAATGTTTTTCGAAAATGCATTGCTTCCCAAGGTGTTCTCTTATCATCCGATTTTTCTTATCCAGATCGTACTCGATATCACCTTTTCTCCTCCGCTATTCTTTACTTACACTCCTTCATTTTTCTCCTTTTACATTTGACTTTCAGGATTGAACTCAAGAGATACGTTGTGAAGGACCTTTTCATCTTCCAGTAAGCAAATGGTTCAAATTTTCAGTGTTTCAATTATAAGTTTGTGAAAACATTGAAATGTTTAACACCGAAATATCGTATTTCAAGACCCTATAATTTGAAAGAAGAGAATTCATTCAATGAATGGGGCGATCGATTTGGTGAAGAGTTTAGTGGCTAACGATTTCAAGGGCCCAAGAGTTAGAATCTCGACGGTGACAGTAATTTTCGGTGTTATCCGGAGCCCCACTTAGGATGTCACTTGGAGAACACTTCAAGTGGTGTACGGCGCCGCCCGTCGGATGGCTCGTAAAAATGTGTGGCCCCTTGTCGCCTCTCTTTAAGCTCGTTTAATATCGACGCTGGGTTTGTCTTCACCCTAGGCCCCATTCCCTCTATATTCCACCTCTAACGAATTGCCCGCACCTATCCCTAGTGAACTGAATGGCATCATCTGTCGGTCCTCGCACATAATAACTACTGATTCAATGAATGAACCAATATGTTTTATCGGCCTGAACCGTTCCATGGCCAATGAATGGGTCGACTTTTGTGCTATAATCACACGACATTGGTAACTTTTCGATTTTTTCCAATTTCAACCGTCTTGCAGCACCGCGACCCTAAGCCCAAGTCGGAAAAGAATTTCATGAACGCCGGTCGCAGACGGTCCTTTTCCAACATAAACAACGAGAGTTACTCATCAAAAGAGAGAGGCAATGGTTATCGATTTGAAAGCATGGCATAGGTAAGTTTGAATCGCTGATCAGGATTTCTCGTGAATGGTTTTAGGGTGAAAGTGCGTGAAAAACAAGTAGCATCCCCGCCCATAGACAACGGAGGAGATAAAAAGTATGTCGGAAAACATCGACTTTGGTGAGTCCTTGTCGCAAAAGTCTTCCTTTGAGCCCTCGAATGATAATACCAAACTCGACTACGATCCGAGTAGTCGGCAAGCTCCGTCGCGCGACTCACCGCCAACGAAGAGGTGAAGGGGATTCCACGCAGTGCGAACATCCTTGAGGAAAATCCCGCACTCTCAATATTCTAGGAAGGAAGGGAGAGCGGTGTGAAATGAAAATTCCTCCTCCCGTGCCAAAGAGATCCGTACGAGTGGACGAAAAGGCGTAGTCAAAACGTGAGCTACTTCTGACATTTTCCATTTTCCGAGAAACGGTAGAAATCGAAAGAAATGCACAATCCGCTGTTCAGAAGTATAATTCGACGAGCACTTAAGCGCAGGCTTTGACCTTCCTTCCCTTGAAGTATCGCATACATTTCTTTACTTTGCGTTGATCCGTTTCCCGTTTCTCTACTCATCGGGTGTAGTGGTGCACCACGTATCAATTCTTCAGTCTGCGCGATTCGTTCATTGCGGAAATTGACCAATTCGTTTTTTCCACATTTTCTCCATTAACAAGGTACTGCAAATGTTAAACTAGCTTTTCCAAGATTATTCGGGTCTCCCACCGGGTCCACGTTCGTAGGTTTGCCGACGTTTCGATGGACGACTCGGCTAAGGAGGGTAGAAGGTATCCTCATTTTGTCATGCCGCTTTTCATCACTTAGTTTTTGCTGTATTCACTTTTCTCAGTCCTTTCCGGAAACGTAGACGGAAGTATAAATAGGGACCGCCTGCAGCTAACAACACTGCGCACAATTCACTGCAATGACTACGACACATATGCAAGGTAAACTACGAGTACAAGTTAAGTATCGAAGCCACGGAGTCTAGTTAAAATATTATATACGGGACGCTGCTCTTGTATCGTGGGGAGAGAGACTAAGAACATTTTCGGAGTCTGGATGGTCGTAATCGTGGTGAAAATAACTGTTTCGCTGCACGTTTCATGTATTTGTGCTTAAGGAGCGTCCATTAATCACGCGGTTTTATTTGGGGTGAGAGGAAAGGGGATGGTTCGACCTTAAAGAGTCGCATTGCGGGACGAAGAGGGTCTGGAACACACACAGACACAAACTACGCGACAATTCCTCCGGTTTATGGACCTGCAAATAAGTTAATTCATTTAATTGCAGTCTGCTAGAGAAGTGAATCTTGAAAGTTCCCGAATCTGCCTTCTAAAATACCGACTGCCAGTCCTTTCTTATATTGCGCTCACGGCCGTACTTTTATTCCTTTAGACATTCAAATGTTAGAATCTAATTATATATTATTGTTATATATTAGCCTTTCCATTATTATGACTGCATATACTTCTCCATTTCTCTATTCCATTATTTTCTGATTTCATTGTTCGTGAAAGTATGTAGTGATTACATGAAAGGTTGCCGGAACGTTAGTCTTTAAGAATTAAGTACACAAATTTGATCTTTATTGGCCCTGGTAGTGTCCGTATTGCGATATTTCCACTTTGTGCGAAACGCTAATCGAGTCTGGTCTTCGGCAGTTGGGAAAATTTGAATCATTTCTCGTCGGTCTCTGTAACTAACAGACTATTATTCCCCGTGGATAAGATTATTAAGTGCATAAATTCAAAATAGTAAATTTGCGACCAGAATTGATTCTATGTCTACGCATTTTTCATTCCAGTGACGTTTTATAAATATTAAATCGCTAAATTGCCGCCTTCTTTTCAATAAAGTCGAGTATCCTGTAAAAAGCCATGGAACTCTGGAGATGATCATCACGAAAGGTTAAATTTTTCTCGTATTTTTCAATAAAGTTAACATTGAGGAAACAACCTTGTGATGTAAGGCCTAAATCGAGAAGTAACCTAACAAAATAAGGAAAACAAACTTTGAATGAATCAGGTCCGAAAAGCATTTTCATAGAATAACAACACATTCAAAGCGATCACATAGTGAAAAGGGACAGGATTGGGTTCGAGGGACCATGTGTTAGGAATTCTATGTGCTGCCTCTAAATGTTGAGTTCTCAAGCGATTTGTTTTACCATGCAGACAAATCGAAATCATAACCCATATTCCAACTAAATATGAATAAATTTACACGCGGTTAATACTATTATTAGCATTTATATTAGCATAATTAGCATTAATCATTATCATAAGTAGTGGGGACTTAGACTTCGCATATATTTGAGTTTTCATTAAGTTTATTCATGTAGTCTTGTGTTTAAAGGTCATGAAGATGATTGAACTTTTAATATCATTGGGAAATGTATTCCTCTATAACTGTGTCCTGAAAAACTATTCTTTCACATAGGAGAAATATGCACTCGAAGATCAAACACATATGTAAAGTATTATTTTTAAATTCCGTGAGGTATTCTTTCTTTCACCTTCAGAAAACAAATTGAAATCACTATAATTGACGGTACCTGATAAATATCCTTACACGTATTAAGCTGTTTCCAATTCGATTGGGAATTTTAATCTATATAAATATTACCTACTGACAATTAAAAACACCGCTGTAATATTTGATGGGTATTCGTGATATGTGGAGGCCCTCGTGGCCAAGAGGCATGTCCAAGCCTTGTGAGTATTCCTGATGTTATACGTATCTCTGCATCGCAACGGTGCGGCTCAGGCGTGACTGGTTGCAGCGAAGAGAATCGAGGGTTCGAAGTGGCCGGTTCCGGCGGGCAACGAGGCGCTCACGCTCCGCCATCGCACCAATGAGACGACGCGGCAACTAGAGTGTCCATCGAGCGACGCTGTGCAACCGGGGAAATACCATGAGGGGACAAAGAAGATGCTCTCGCGTCGGACAGATTGGAATTTGCGAGTTTAGCTCTCGCCACGTAGGCGTGTCGCTCGCTCGCGACGCTACGACGGAAGTGATACGGGGGGTTGGGGGCTTGCGCAACAAGTGTGGACTCCACCCCTTGGAGGACGTCGTAAGCACGACACAACCGCGCAGTAAATAAGAGGTCGAGAATAGGTGCACATGAGACCTGTTCATCTTAGTTCATGTATCAATGACGAGTATTGGAATTAATGTGAAATCCTTTTATGCGTATTTCGTAAACAGATGTGATGTGAGTGCACAGTTTTTTTAATCACTGTAAGATTCTTATTAATTTTTTTGAAATTCTAATTTATTTCGCATCAACTCTGAAACGCTTATTTTTTAAACGAAGCGATTTCGGCTGTTTTTTCCAAAATCATTTAATGAACGTCAATTAAGTTAAGACCTTTGTGTTAATACTTTCATATATATTGTATGCATTGCTCGCAAGATAAATTTTGTTCATGAGCATGGTGTCTATTTTTGAACTATTTAGTTTTTCTAGTATTATTTCTGCACCGACATGAGGGTTTGAATATTATTTTAGAATTTTGATTTCAATTTTTATGAAAAATTACACGGAAACATCCTATTTTATCATCATCCTTCGATAAGAGTTTACTTTAGAACTACAAATTCAGAAAATCTTATCAAAAAGGCTTAAAATTAACATCTCGATTCAAAACTCCTTAAGGGTTTGTAGTCAGAGCCACCCTAGTATCCTGTTACCGCTTCCTCGCTCTACCTCAACCTCTGGAGGTAGTCGAACCGTGACTCTCGATGTTGACGGAAGACCTCATATCGACCAGTATCCGACGGTCATATCCCTTCTCAGGCAAACTGACTGATAGGACATCCCGCCCCACAAAGCGGGGGATGTGCACGAGATCACCAAGACGAAACATAACGGTGCCGATAGCTTACATTTCGATCCTCCGGAAACCCCGCATCCACACAGTGCCGAGTTTTATCCCGGGCATATATTTTTAGAGCGTCCTGGGGAGTCCGGATGAAGCAATCTCAGCTGTTTAAGGTATTAGCAAACTTTAAGAACAAAACGAAAGAGATCAAGAAGAACCCATCATAATTTTTTAAGGCCCATTCATCGGCGTTACACTATGCAGCGATTTCAACAGAGTATGAAAGTTACACCTTTACCGAAGGTCTCGTAAAGTTCAACAGTTCTTAATGTGGAAAAAAATAGAATATCGAGTAAAAGTTTCACAATGTATTTATTAAGAACATATTCACTTTTTACTTTTCAACCTTCTCTGACCCTCCTCTCATTCAAATCGTTTCGTTTATTTTCCTTTCCGGTCATTAAACTTTATCAAACATTCACCGCACCTACATCGAAAAAATCTCCGATACACAATTATCACCAAGTGTCAACGACCCTTCATGTGAGGTTTTCCACTAATCTTTTATTTGACTCTCGTTAGTATCCTTGACAATAACTCTTTCCTCTTCCTAAAAAAATATATTTAACTAACTCAATTCTTCTTATAATATTCCTAATCCATCTTCGTCCAAAACTTTTCCTAGATAAGTCCTACAACCTGCAATTTTAATGTTTAAATTAGTCTTCGGATTTCGTATTATATATTTCTTAATCCTATTATATATTTATATTTTTTTCTTGGAAAACACGTTGTTTTCCAGTATGGATTCATGGGGTTTCTCCACCTGTCAAAGGTTTCATCATTTTTTCCCACGTTTCAGTTAAATTGGACGACCGGCGAACGAATTGAAGTTAGCACCCAACTAGAGTGTCTTTGAGAGCAAGCCAAAGGTTCGAATCTTAGGCTTCACGGGCTTTACTTTTCCCCGACCTGAGAAAGTGTCATTAAAGTCTTCGCTAGGCGAAGGATACTCTCACAGACTGCTTAAAGTTCCTGCTCCAGCCATCGAACTTAGCTCTTGTGTCGAACGATTCCTCGCTCCTGCTCTATGCCTCGCATAATTACAATTTTTACCAACATGGCCGGTGAAATAATAGATGTATAACCTCTATGCGCGAGTATTTTTCCTTGTTTTCTTCTTTACATGTGAAAGGAAAGCGTAATTCATATATCTAAGGTAATTAGTTATTAGAATTTAATACGTAATGCATACAAAACATCGTATTCTTCCATTTTATGGATTATTTATGACTTAATTACCGTTTGGCGCGGGTAAAGTTACAAGGCCTCATTTGAACTTAACTGCGGACGCATACACCCTTTCACTAGGGTACACATCTCCAATGTTCCTTAAGACTTTTCCCTCAATCACATTTATTCGTTATGTATATTTTTGGTCTACGCCATCCTATGAAACCTTTCAGTCTTCTCCCATAGTGATTCAATTATCAACAATTCTCTCAGCATTTCCAAATCAGCAGGGCAAAGTTATTTTTTATATACTTACCTTGTAACCTCAATCTCATAGCTGCTCATTCCTATTTCTATCTCTCCCAACTATATGATGTATAACCATTTCTCTCTTCCATAAAATAATGCGGTGAGAAGCACGTATTATAGCTTCTATTCTTGCTAGTTTTAACCTTTTGCTGTGCATGAAGTAAAATCATTCGCGAAGCAATTGCTTTCACTATCGAGTATTCTTGGCGGAGGAATAGATATGGACGAGTTTCCAAGGAAGAAAAAATATTACGAGAGAAGTAGAACTCTAAAATCTGTGGAAACAAAAAAGAAATGTTGAAATTACTTTCTACGGAGAAACACATCAATATCGACACAATAGAGAAAACCTCACTTAACCTTTGGTCGCTATCCAAGAGGAACGAGTAAAAAACTCGGAAAACGTACAAAGCCCCCCCTCCCACCCTTCACGCCTATTCAAGTGAATGAAACCAAGTGACGGAAATATCGTGCATTGTGCTGGTTAACTAGTCAGTCGTGGATCACTGAATGCCGTTGACTTGATCCATTTTTTTAAATTTCAAACTAGAAAGCGCACGGACCTCATTTCCTCTTGGCTCTTATAAATTAGCGAGATGAAGTTCCATAGGTACGATTCGTCGGTCGTGTATAGAGATAGGTATATATTTTTGCATGCTGTCATCAAGTATTATCTAGAGCTTTTTATCCCGCTTAATTCTCACCATTTCAAAACTGTAATGTAAATCGTAAAAAAGTCAATTAAAAAATTGATAAACTTTGCCGTGGTGTTAAATCGTTCAATCCCTTCCATACAAATCGAAAGCTTTTGGTAGTCAGCCCAAAAGCCAATGAAACCCATTCTTATATTATTTCTCTTGTGTCCGTCCGGTTTTGAAATAGTATCTACAATATTTTCACGATTACTTTATCACTTCTCAACAATAACGAGGAATCGTTGCTCCCGTATGAGTTAGTTAGCCTTAGATTTATCTTCAAGCCTTCAGTGTGATCAGTTATCAACAACTGTGCTATTTAACTCTTTAATTGATGCATAATTTATAATGAACAATGCTGAATTCCGACACTAATCTTTTATACCTCCTTTTTCCTTTTTATTCTGTGACAGTCGCCCACTCAAAAGGAACAACTTTCGTATCAGGATTTATTTTCCAGCCTCGTTTTTATTCATAGTGCACTGCGCTGAATTCTCCAAAGTTACCTCGAAAGCTGGTTTGAAGGTGCAGGTACTTGCGATTTGCACACGGGAATGATTTCGCTGTCAATAATGTTCATGCAAAAAATTGATTTTTTTCCATAATTATTGAAGACATCGGTATATTAGGTTACCTGATGGTCACACTTAATAAATACTGACTTTCATGTGCCCTGGATTTCCCTTTTTATCCTGTTTATTCCACGAAGTTGGTAAGAAATACTTTTTATTGCAAAAATTCCTGCTGTCGTAAATTTAATAGCAATACATACGAATCTTTACAATGCCTCTATATTGAGTCTTTTCGCAAGTCATTAGAAACATACTCTCAAAAACCTACTCTTTAGTAATCTGATTTCTCATAGTGAAGTGTGACGTCTTTCTCTCTCACACCATCATATCATCAACGCTTTTATTTTGGCGGAATTTTCGCAAGCAAGAGTTTCTAGTCCGTTCGTGCTTACCCAAACTACAACCGACCAGCTTAAAACTGTGCATGATCGGACTGGGATGGAAGATGGGTCAAAAGTTGTCCCACAGACCGTCGCGATTCGATCGATGTAAACCGCCTCCCAAAGGACCGGCCAGGGCACGGCCGCCCCGAAGCACGACCCCGAGTCCACGCCGATGGGGTCAATGCGGAGAATTGGAAGGAACCGAACCGCCGAGGGTTAGCAATTATCGTCGATTTACGATTTGACGATGCAACACTTCGGCGCCGCGCAGGGGAGAGTTGCATTGTGGACTAATCGATTGATATTGAATCGAGACCCAGACCGACTCCACTTGGAAAGCAGCCTTTAACCGTAGGAGCTGACTCGCACAAAGAACCACAAAGGTCGCATTTTCATGTACCACACTCATTCCTAAACGAGTTCGCTCCCGAATGAATCGTAGATGAATTAACTTCGTGGAATTTTGACGTTTCAATAAATGAAATACTGCAGTATTTTTCCATTGGTTTTTATCATATACTTGCCTCAACCGTTTAGCATGTGTGCATCGTTGCCACATTAATCACCATCAGGAGGATTTTCAACCCTTTTATGGTGATTAATGTGGAAAATTACTAAGTTAGAAGTCAACCTTTGAGATTACAGTTGTTACTGAACTGGATGTTGATTGTATTTGTCTTTGCATAATTATTTAATTGACACGGAAAAATTATGTACTGTTAATGGGTTTTCATCAGAAACAATGTTATTGTAGTTTTGAATAATCAAAAAACTTTCTCAAAAACACTTCCATATGTAGTCTATGGTCGATGGGTTTGATACTCGAGTTGCTATAATATTTCATAACAGATAGTGTGTCAATAAGAACGGATATCTTCAAATTTCACCTTCATCCCGACGTGGTAGCGGTGTTTTCACTGACTAGGCAGACGTTTTCGTTGGTTTGTATTAAATTCTTAGTATTTTTTCATTTTTTGCTAAACTTTTGAACTTTTTTGAACGTTACCACCACTGGAAAAGTATTGACAATGATGTTCAAAATGTATTGCTAGACAAGTTTTGAGCCTTCCGAGTTGAAATGATTTGGCATTAGATTCGATAAAATAGACCAATTACGAATCAAATCGTATGTAAATATTCTCTAATTTGATTCCTCCAGTTGTACACACAAACACACGGGATTTGAAATCCAGAATAATCGATATTCATGGAATCAAAATGAAGATCGACTCTGTTTGGACGACAAATCGGGTCGATAAAAGGACGAGTTCAGAATCAGGTCGGGTCCATAATCGGGTCGAGTTTATAATCGGGTCGAGTTTACAAAACGGGTCGGCTTTGTAATTACGTCGGGTCTGGCCTCTAAATTTGTCATTTCAGAATTTAGTCCGGGAACATGGCTCATTTTTATGGATGTGTATTCTCTCCAAAGAAAGTTCAGCTTCCTCTCCAAATGCTAAGAAGAATGCATACCTACGGCATTGTGTCTGCAAAATGAAGCTGTACCTTGTTATAGAGTAGGTCACGTTCTTAAAGGACTATTTTTACTAAATACTAAATGTATTATCTCAACCAGCCTTATGCCGAATCTAGTGTCATACAATAATCGTTAAAATGAGGTCCCATTTCAATTCAAACTATTTCGTCGAAATAATTGGGCTCACGGAGGAGTGAGTGGGACAGCTGCGAGTACACTGATGTGTGTAACTGTGTCGCGATCGATAATGAATTTGAATTATGAGAACAGGTAACACAAACAGGAATTGTCTTGCTCATGAGTCCGCTGGGAATGCAGACTTTTTAAGCTTATCATGCCAACTCCTCCCACACGAGCTCACTATCGATTTCAGCCGAGTTCGATACTAGGATGGGGTAGCAGCCGTGGTATTCGCCGCCCGGTGAACTCGACAATGAACAAAAAATTGTTTGGGACAAGCTAGAAAGCGAACGAATTCTGAAGCGTCCGACGTGGTATTCCATGAAGAATTGTCCGGTTTGTGCGATTATTATAACTTTATATAAATAATCTACTTATGTATCAGTATCACTATTGTAAAAATGCTTCGTTGACTGTTTGAAAGGAAGTTGAATTTTCATAGGAACTTGGAAAAGATTTTTTGCGTGGTGAATACTCTTCAATTCATATTCTTACTTAAATATATGCGAAATTCAAGAATAATTTGAAATGCTTGCAATTGAGAACGATTTCCCTTGCGATTTATACGTATTTCTTTTATTTGCAAAATATTTTTGCATGAATACATTACTAAAATATACTTGAAACTCTTCGAAAATCTAATGTTAACAAATAAAGAGGAAGTTAAGGAGAAGAATCCTACTGAAATTTCAGTTAAAGCATCAATTTCGTTAAATAATGAATAAAATTGATGGATTATCTCATCAATTTACTTTTAGAAATTATATGATTATTCAACTGTTGTAGGCGAGACTCAAATAAGGAAGAACTAGAACAAAAATGTTAACACTGTGAACGAATCCTTTGAAAACGTGAAACCTTAAAACCATAAATAATAGCATATTGAGTACAACTATGAACAAATGTGAAACTTCTTCGGCGGAGGGACATGGGTAAACGAAAATTGGCTTAATTAAGAAAAAAGTTTTTTTTTACATGTCGTCAAAATAGAAATTATACATGTTGAGACTGTGATAAATGGGAGAATGTTAGGCAAGCGCGGAAGGGGCAGGAATAGGATAAAGATTTTGGGTGGAATGAAGGGAGGAAGGAAGTTTACGGAGTTGAAGAGGGGTTTTTGGAGAAAAGGATGTTTTGGTGAAAAGGATGAGGGTTGGCTCTTTTGGAGACACAAGGGAATTGTCGCTGTTCCATTTGGAAGCTTGTCTCCATCCAAATCCTACCTAAACCAGTAGACTACCCATAACTAATTATTTTTCTAAACGTAAACTTCTTAAAGAGTATTATTGTAGTGCCATAATAGTGGATTAGTTGATTCACCTTCTCTGTGGACGAGATTCGCCTCCCACGTCGACCCGATCTGAATTTTGTTTTGATATTATGTGCTAAATTATAATTCTATTATTTAAAAATGCAAATAATGCATATTTGGGATTTAAAATATTAATGTTTCCTATTGGTCTCATATTCATTTCTATGAAAAGATTGGACAAAGTTCTTCGCGTCCATTACTATTGTCCCAGCTAGTCTTTTGTGCCTGTGTCTTTTCAATCCATATGGTTCTCACTTAACGTGCTTGATTAAAACATTTTTCTCTTCTAATCTTATTTCTACGTGCTCGTTTATAATTATGCGCCCTCATCACCTCTTTTTTCTTACCTTCACTATTGGCATGCAACAGAGATGAAGAGGGACCTGATGTAGATTAGGTTGTTGCATTGGGTTTTGTTTTGAGTTACAAAATGTTTATTTGATAGTTGTGTCCATCCAAAAATCTACCTTAACCGGTAGATTACCTAAAAAAATTGGCATACAGAGTAAGGTTACAAAGTTTTCTTTTGTTCTCCTCTCTGCTTTTCTATCTTAAAGAGTACCACGCTTGACGATAATGTTATCACCCAGATGCCGTTTACTTGATGTAACAGAAGGGAATGGTTTATCCGTAAATCACGTTTTATGCCAATCTATATTTCTGTAATAAATTATGATCCACCGCCCTGAGCCAATCCGAAGTTAAGAATCGAAGATGAGAGGGCATTAAGGGTATGGCATTAAACCCTAAGGATCCGTCTGAAAGTGTTGAAAATGTGGTGCCTCAGGAGAACGATCAAGATAAAATGGACGAATCTAATTAATAACGAGGTTCTAAGAAATATCGGAGAAGAAATTAGTCGGATTGAAATTCCGTGAATGGGAAGAAGAATGGCCTTAACGGAACCCATTTCCAGACGAGACGACCTGGCGAAGAAGTCTTCAATGGAAAAGTGAGCGGAAGGTACAAGAAGGAAAGTTTATGCGTGACATTCATGGAACAAATAATGGCAGACGTCAAAACGAAGAAATGTAGTAACATTAAATGTCCAGCTGATAGGAGGACTTTAATAAATAAATGCGTCAAATAATGCAACCATTTCAGAGAGTAAAAATCATTCGCCTTGACCGGGATTCGAACCCGGATCCCTCGATATCCGGCCGAGTGCTTTAACCATTTAAGCTACCGAGACGTCCTCTTAAACTGAAATTTTGGGGCTTTTAAAGGAACAAGATGTTATGACGAAATACCGTACATACAATGTCACAGGCATTCGTAGTCGTGCGCGACGCGCCACAGTCCACGATGTTAATAAAGCCAATTTCAAACACTTAGGCTGTTCATACCTTAGACAAATTTCAAGAAACTGTAACAGTAACTTTAACGGAGTCACCCGCTATGTGTGCATTATAATATGCTATGTGTGCAATATAATTTGTCTAAGGTATGAACAGCCTAAGTGTTTGAAATTGGCTTTATTAACATCGTGGACTGTGGCGCGTCGCGCACGACTACGAATGCCTGTGACATTGTATGTACAGTATTTCGTCATAACATCTTGTTCCTTTAAAAGCCCCAAAATTTCAGAGTTTAAGAGGACGTCTCGGTAGCTTAAATGGTTAAAGCACTCGGCCGGATATCGAGGGATCCGGGTTCGAATCCCGGTCAAGGCGAATGATTTTTACTCTCTGAAATGGTTGCATTATAATGCACACATAGCGGGTGACTCCGTTAAAGTTACTGTTACAGTTTCTTGAAAAATGCGTCAAACTTATCTTAGGATTGAACCGATGATGATGCATTTCATCACAGGGAATCTTCTTATTCTCATTTTCAATTATCGTGCTCTACGTACAGCATAAGCTTCCCCTAGTTTATCCTATTTCATTGTCTTTTTCGGTTATTCGTGATTTCTTTTTGCGGTCGTGCGATTTAAAAAGTTTATTCTATTCCCAACCTTACCATGCTTGCTCAACATTTTTATTTCTATCAAGATCTTCAATGTCCCACTAGGACTCATAATTTTCTCCGTCCACTTCTTATGCCTTCTTTGTATTTCCCCTAAGCATCTTTAATCTTCCCCCGGCGTAACTTCGTCATAGCCTTTCTTCCTGCCCGAATTATTTTATACGTGGGTGGTCTGAAAAGTTTTCGGCCTCACAAGATGCAAAACATTTTTTCTGACATTTTCTGAAATTTCTGAGGTCGGAAACTTTTCAGACCACCCTTGTATAATATTACGAGCCGTGTCCATATCTCAAAAGCCTCTTATCTAATCCCGCATTAAATGTTTTGTTAAACTTAATGATAGATATCTAAATTTAATATAATTTTTGTTTTAATGATCAAGTTGAATTTAAAGAGTAATGTTGAAGTAAATAATTAATTCGCGCAATGACTGCTTAGAAAACTCGTAGGCAAGGATACTCAGATTCCACAAATTAAGCACTAAAATCGCATGCGCTACTGTATTTACCTCTTGGGTTGGTACTATGTCAGTCGGCGACTGTTGCACAAACGGCTGCGTGCTTCCGGGAAAATGATGGGAAGAATTGAGGGGGATTGATTATGTAATCAAAATCCAAATCTGTGATCAGGAATGATGATTTCGCGGAACCTTATGTCGAGTGTCGCACGAGATAAGAGGTGAAATGAAAGATAAGATATCCAACGCCTAATGAATTGTTTCTTTTCCGTCCCCACGTGGGACCCTCAAATCCAGCTGCCGATGAGTCATCGATGAGTAAAGTGAAGGGTGTCCTCACGGTACATCGATTCGTTTTTCTTCGCTCTATCATTCCGTCACGTGTAGTCGTAAATGAACGTTTTTTAATGCCAATCTAAAAGTTAAATATAAATTATGATTCACACCGGTAGCCAAGTCCAAAGCTAGAAATTGAAGGTGAAGTTACGCTAATATGATACCCTAGGGTACAATCTTGCATTTCAAACAACTTTGCAGGTGAGTGAAAAGACGAAAAGGAAATCTCCGAGCGCATGGCTTTTCAAGACCGAGTGGGAATGGGCTCGACTTCATATTCTCTCGTCTTCATGATTCACCTTTTTTGTCAAATTGACTGATATTTGTTCCCCGATCATCCAAAAAAAAACATGTCGGTTAATTTCATACTTTTTGCGATTTTACTACGATGATATCCATGAAGTGCTAAGGAGGCTTTATGTCTTTTAGACTGGAAAATTTTCATTGGAGTGGTTTGGTGCCCATTTCGTCGCAGTTTCCGAAAACGCAGCCCGACTTCTATCATCGCATACTTACAAGCGATGTCTTCCCTTTTTACGCGATAAGTAATAAATATCCATGCCTGGATCACGGCTCTCTCGTCGGCACGCAGGAACTTCCTTCTCCCTCTATCGGCTTCATAATCGATCCCTTTGGTTCAGAAGGGTGATTCTGTAATGTTGAGTCATTCTTATAACTTTTTAAGTTGCCAATCAGTTATAAATGCAGTTTAATGTCGTTTTAAATTATTGCCTCCTCAATTCAGATGACAGCGGATTGTTCTCATCGTAATTGATCGGTCATGAACTTAGAGATTTTAAATGAAAAGTTGGGTCCAAAGGGCGTGGATTGAATCCGGCACTGAGTGGTGCTGTCGTCACAATTAATTACTAAATAAAATAAAAAAAATGGATAACATGGCAACTGATGTTTTAATCTCTCAGTTCTTGAAGTGGGTGCTTCCGTACTAATGACATCCAATGTGGCGAAATTGTTTTTGTTACGAAACGTAATCGTTCCTCACCCCCCCCCTCCGCCCCCCCCATCGTTCACTCCCTATCCTGCGGTTAATCGTTCCCTCCCACCTCCGTAAGCGTATTCGTGCCTTGTCATTCTCCGTCTGCTGTCCCGGCGCCCTCCCACATCGCGGGGACCTCCCCGCCTCCCTCTCTCCTCCTCGCCTCCCTCTCTCCTCCTCGCCTCCCTCTCTCCTCCTCGCCGAGGAGTGGGCGTGTGGGTAAGCAGGGCGATACAGCGCGAGGGAAGATCCGCGTGCCGTTCCCGCGAAGACTCCTCGCCGCCTGACGCACGTGTTTGCGTCCAGGCACTCGTCAAACCACGTGACGCATGCACACACACGCACACCCACTATCAAACGGCGCCGCTATCGTGTGCGGCGAGAATCAAGTGTCATATGGGCTCAGCGGAGTAGTATGCTATTAAAGAAGGTAACAATTTTTCACTGTCCTGTAAATAAGCTCTCTCGGAACATCAAGAAATGGAATACGTCCCTAAAAATACGAGGGTAAGTCAATAAAGACACAGTGAGACACAGACGTCAGCAAGGTAAACGCAGGACCTGTTACAAATGTTTGATTGGGAGCACTTAGAGCATCCACCGTACAGTACTGACTTTAAACCTCAGTGATGTTCATCTGTTCGGGCACCTAAAAAATTATTTGGGTGGCCGTTAAAAGTTAAGATGCCGTAGATGATACGCGTTGGCTTCGACAGCAAACAAAAGACTTCTTTGCTGCCGACTATCAAAGACGTAACGAGATGGTATGTGTCTGAATGTATGGAGTAAATATGTAGAAAAGTTAAATAAATTTCAGAAATTTACTTAGTTTATTATTGCATATTTCCAGTTTTGCGTGTCATTTATTAGCGTATATTTGTTAGGTAAGCTGTATATACTAAAATAAAGGATAAATAAAACAGTTCATGGCGTGACTTGGTGGAAATATTCTTATTAAAATTGAAAAATAATCAACTTGACTTTTCCACATAGAAGAGAGTTTTATGCCAAGAGAAAAACCAAATTGTTTATTTTTCAATTTCAATAAAAGATAAATATTTGTCTTGAAACCACTCGGGTTTCAAAATATGAAAGTTCAGATTTTTATAGAACATATTATAGCACAAAATGGGATTAAAAAAAAAACAAATTTTGAGAACCCGACGTTTAGACATTCATAATAAGCTTTCCACAGTCTTGGATTCGTACTTTTTAACGCTGATGCGAGAACGGAATCATGATTATTTCACGCGTTTGGTGGCTTATGTCTGTTGATATTAGAAATCTCTCAAAATGCAGATGAAACGTAAAATTCTAATTAAATTTTTTCCAAGCAGCGATCGAAATCCTTTTGATTTAGGGGGTAGTAACTGACATTATTTTCTACGGTGTCCTATAACTTACAAGATGTTAAGTTTCAGGTGAAATGTTTGAGAAATATGTGTATGGTAAAACTGAAATGAATAAAACTTAATGATGTGACATACAATTCTTTACTTATTCTACAAAGTACGTATAAGCTTAATTTAGTGACGACCATGGTTTCGACGTAAAATGTCTCCATCAGACGAAAATTCTGTTGGGTAGGGAATGCTGAGAAGGGATGTAGATTACCTTGACACCCGTTGAATGAATCCCCCGAAGGAAAATCGAAGAGAAAAAAACCCAATCATTCCATTTACCTATCTTTTTTTAATTGTAATGCTAAATTTGAGTGTGCATTTTGCTTATTTAAACTAACCATATTGTCCAGCAATGGTAATTAGCACCTTTGTTTTTCTATTTTTATGCGACTATGTATTCCGAAAAAGTACCCTTATTTATTTGCTTTTATGTCCTTTAAAAGTATAAACTCTTATTAAATCAAGTTCTAACATATATATATATATATATATATATATATATATATATATATATATATATATATTCTCATTTATATTTGTGCCTATTCTTGAACACAATTAGTTATTTCACGTACCGACGCTAAGAGTCATCATGGGGTGCTTGCTGGCATTCATGGAATGTCACGGACTGGAAAAATACTGTTTCATTTTTATGGCATTTTGCAAAAAATTTGTGTTGATAGCCAGATTAGTTTTTACTAATTAAAGTTGGTCAAAGTACCCTTACCCATCTGAAATTCCTGCTTAAATTCAATTAATATTTGATTTCTCTATTTTAATAAAACTGTGTCAATTCTTATGCATAAAATTTCTGTTTCCTATCCAGCACTTCGAATGTTACGCTTACGTACTAAACTTCCCCATTAAAAGTTGACGTGAATATGTCCCATAGTTTAATCAACAAATCCTTTTACCTCCAGTGGATTAGATAAGGTGAGCACACTTAAGGTTTATCCATTTGGAGCGGTAATCGCAGGTCATTCAGTACTTACGGCTTTACTGATATGCCTACTGCACTTAACATACTAAAGGAAATTAACCACGGATGTATAATTAATGCTGTAAAAGTTGTATGCAGTTGATAAACACTGGAATAAGGTTTTTTCTTTTATTTTAATTTTGTTGAAACATATAATTATAAACATATTTTTAAACATAACATTAAAGAACATAAAGTCCGACAGTCTATATAAATGCACTTTAAAATGTGATGTTACTTAATATCACATTGTTTATATTATCCTTTTAGTTGATGGCCACTATCGCTCTTAATTTCCATCCATTCTTCTTACAACAAATCATGTATTTGCCTAACAAACCTCTTCGCCTCAGTTTCGCAATTCTTCTTCAATTTTGTATCCATTTTGTTTTCATCATTCTTCGGAAACATCATATTTTGATCACTTCCTATCTCCATTGCTCCGATGGTTTATGTCCTAAATCCGTCGAAAAATAAACTCAATTTGTATAATTTTTCAAATATAAGTTTTTTTTATCAATCTCCTCCTTATGTCTAGACGTACCATTTACCGCGTGTTCTTATTTTTTCTGATAAAAATCCCACTTCGTCATCACTATTCTGCTTATCATATCCCTATTGTTTTTCCCACCTCCAGTGTTCTTGCTGCCTAAACAGTACCCCGTCACGAATATACGAGTGCACTTACTTTAGGAAAGGTGGCGTAATGGCTGTATCAGACACTCGTCTCTTTCTCCGGCTGCAGCTCAGTACATAAGAGTAAGTGGCGTATCAACCGACGGTTTTCTCGATGCACGAATGCGGTACTTTTATGGGAGATTCTGTTCTCTTTATGGAGGTTAGTTAACGCTTATTCGACGGCTCTTCTGGTTCAGTTCAAAATACATCTTAGGTGTCGACCTCTACATTTTCCAGTTGCGCTTTACGTCGGCTACCTCAGCAAAATTATACGAAATTCTAAAATGACGCCTCCGTACTCAAGGTTTATTGGTGTCATTTTTTATTATCCCGAAAGTATAGCGGGTATAAATGGTTTCAAAACGCATACTTGCTCTTTCAAAACGTCTTGCGGCTCATGGGTGTCCTTCGTGACCTATTTAACTTGGCTACATCAAACGCTAAGAGAGTAAATACTCGAATGAAGGATTTAAGACGACGTTTTATTTCACGTCAGTTAGACCTCACCTTGACTACGCTTCGAGTCTTTGGGACACTGCGCAGAACGACGTTATTTCTGAATTGCGAATTTTGAATAGCTATCTCAACAATATTAGTGCTTCGCGTATGAAGTGGGATCTCCAGGTGAATCTGAAAAAAAATGAGCGGTAATGCATTTCTGAGAAAATAAATCCACTCACTCTTGCGTTATGGACTAGGAGGGCGTGACATTAGGCGCAACGGTCCAAGGAAAATACTACGGAATCGTCTAAATTCGAATCTAGCGTGGGTGAAATACATTATGAATGTCTGCAAACCAACATTAAGGAAAGGAGTGTTCGCCAAACGAAGAGAGGGGAAATATTCGTATGAAAATCTTAAGGGGATGTGTTATTTCGCGTTGGTAAGGTCTAGCCATGAATTTTCTGTCATTCGTTACCCTGCGCGTTGCGACATAATAGCTAAATTGAACAAGGAATGGAGAGCCTTGTCGTTAAAATGGTTGTGAATGCGATGTTTGAATGTCCTCGGTCGGGAACTATTGCTAGCACGAAGATTACATGCAGTAGTCGAAGGTTAATTGCAGGGACATGAAGATAACAAGGAGTGGACATTTTAATTAAACTTATCATCAGAATTAACATTTTGTTATTTCAATCACAATATATTTTGATTAGGAGTGTCAAAAATTGTTTAGTTTAAAAAAAAATCAACGTCAGCGGTCGCGGGTCACATTAAGAGCAGTTTTTGGCTCCGGGTTGTGCACCACTGGCCTTGCAGGCAGAGAATTCGAGTAATGACGGGAGAACCCCGTATTCGAATCCCAAATAGTTCAATCTAACACCTCAATAATTCAGCCTTTGGACCTTATCCATATACCCAAGGGGTCGTGAGTTTTGAACACTCCCTAGCCCTGTTTACATATCTCCAATGGATTTATAAGAGATTCCAGCATAAACTCTTTATTACTCTACATAATTTTATGCTTCAGTTCTTCAAACTTTCTCTGTGAATGTATGATAATTCGCCTGGCGCGAACTGCATACTTCGCGATAATTCCATTCCCGGAAAAGTTTATGTGGACAGTCACCCTACCTCTTGGAATCGTTCCTCTTTTTTACGTTCTCGATGCAAAAAATGTTCTCTGTGGCGAAAAGACAATTTTTCATCGATGGAAATGGGTGGAATTTGTGGATCTGGGACGCATAAGGGGCGACTCGCATGGCGCGCCAGGGGTGGATTTGCGAGTCGGGGAATGGGGAGGTGCGGTCGGAGACTTGCGTTATGTAGAGGGAATGGGAAAGGGTTGCACGGTCCCATGAATGCAGGAGGTTCCTAGGGGAGGGGAAGTTTGGATGAGTTCTCCGTTCCAAAGGATGAAGAAGGAAGTGGGCGTGGAGGGAGGGACGGACGGACCGGGGGGGGGGGGGGGGGAAGAGGGAGAGGGAAGTGTTACCGTCGAACACGCGGTCAGTTCGAGTTAGCCCCTTCCCTTTCTACTTTGCGCACAAGGCTTCCCACCGGTTAAAGACGCCTATAATACTCTATTCCGATTCATTTAGTTGAGAAAAGATTAGATTTTTTTGTAGGCGATGATCGATGGGGTTTGTAGGACGGGATAAACACTTCATACGTGCATACATGTCCTTCACGTCATTCCCTTTCGGTGTAGAAAATGAGTATAGAGTCTTCGTTTTAAGTTACCAAATATTGCAATGTACTCCATTTATTTTTTCCATCCCGCCCCATCATTAATTTCTTTCGCCTCCATCACTTTTCATTCACGCTCATCTGTTCCTGAGACTTCTAATATCCCTTGTCTTGGGAAAATCTTTCGCCACGTTGGTCCATGGACTTATCGCTTTACTCCTTCTTCTCAAGTCGTTAAACTCTTCTCTTGCATGTCTATTCGATGATTCGACCACCTTTCTTTCTCTCATTGTGATCAAGTAAGTATGGTATATTTCATTCATACTTAATTGTAACCGAGATTTGGGCCAATCGGTCATCACATATCTCTTCCATTTTTTCCACGAATACTGCGCAAGATCGTATCCCACATCCACTGCATTTAGTCGACTTGTATGCTGGCATATCCAAATCGTTTTCATAAAGACATTTAGGGAGTGTACAATTTTATGTGCCAAAGGGTTCCTCAGAGGGCTTGTGAATTAAGTAGCGTAGGTAAAAAGAGTTTTATTTGGGCAACCAAAATGTAATCCCTCTGAAAAGCTATTTCTTTCGACGCACAAGCAATTGCCGAGAGCTAAATTGTGTGGTTCAGTGACTTGATGAGATCCAATGGTTATGTATGTAAAAGTGATGTTTTGAGCGGAGGTATATCATGTCATGTTTCCTTGTTTTTGAGAGAGCTGGTCTCCGAGATATCATTTTCTGTGGCTTTCGTAATGCGACGATAAGATGGGCAACAAGAATTGCAAATTATGAATCCATTTCGACCAATTTAAATCTTCCGCCCTTCCCAATCCATGTCAGTCTCGTGAATTGTCATTGTGTCTTGCGTCGTTGCAGGAGCATGGAGAACATATTCTGCTAAAAAAAACTCAGCATTTGGAGGCAGCATTTTTAGTTACTCGTAATTTCTGTGAAATTGTTCTAGCATAATACTTCTCGAGGATATGTAAGATTCTGAAGCTTGTATGGTTTATGTTCAGTGATTTTCTTTTACACCAGAATATGTGTCTATATATTGGAGCTCTTTCATTGCGGTAGGATTTTTACTTTCGAAAAAAGATCTCGGTGAGTAAGTTGCATCTTTATGATTTGGATAAAATGAATATTGTGGCAAATATGTAATTTTTAGAGTCAACAAATTCCCATATCAGCAAATTAAAAACATTTAGAATATATCAAAATTGTTTTGCAAAATATTACATTTCTACTCCTGTTGATTTAATTGATTTTTCTTCAAGAGGAACATCCTCAGTTACTTCCAATTTTGGTTTAAGCATTTAACTCGAGAGCCAACCTCTCGCCTAATGACTTGCCATCCACTTTATCTTTTGTCTGCCCATATTTGAGATTGAAGGTACTCTTATCCTCCTTCAAAATACAGTACGTTTACTTTCAAAACGTAAAGAACTTGTGGCATATCAGTAACATTTTCTTTGAATACACGAGTATCGTAAATCATGATAAAAAAAACCTTAAACACAGTAATCAACCCGAAGGTCGGTTTAGTAGGTGATGGTATAGCTCACCCATTTACCAAGCCCGACGGCGTGTGAATATTCACACATCAGGGTAAGGGGGCCAGTTCCTTTCCCTGTGCCGGTTATGGTTTCCCAGGTAAATCATGATATGGTATTCAAATGCTATCGATTATTATTATTGTTATTTTACCAGCAAATATATGTTTTTTGGATGAGCAAAGGCTATTCAAGGTATAGCGTTACATTTACTTACAGAATAGAATCCCAA